>JBBBDQ010029075.1:1285000-1302448 GCA_037127315.1 Ascarosepion bandense | reverse complement strand
ATCTAAAACCAATAATTACTTTGCAATATTTAACTTACGCGTCAAGGCAACATCAAACTGGAGTCTTATGAATTAGAACTTGATATTACCATTTCAACATAACCACTAAAGTTCCCCGAGCAACGCCTGGCTACAAAGCTAGTATTTAATAAACGAAGAAATCGTCAATAATAGAAAGAAAATATCTGAAATTCTGAAGAGTTAAAATCGCATACATCGTGAAAATTATGATATATAACAGAATATATATTTATATTAGCATATCATTAGTCAAATTTAAATTAAATTTCTGTCATTCCATTCTGAATCGATCAACGTTTTGCGCAGAATGATTACATTTAGCAGCATAATTTTGCCTAATTTATATATAGAATTAAATGCCTTCAAACATATTTCGGAATTGTTAATGTAATATAATTCAAAGATAATTGTTTTAAGTTTGACTTTTTGTGTTTAAATAAAACAAATAAACCAATATCTATCTTTAAAATGACTTTTGCATTATTAAGACAAGATGATTAATATACATATATTTCAGAGATTTGGATTGAAGTATGGAGATGACTTATGAAAATTCTGTTTGACGAATATTTACGAAGTTCTCTAATATGGTAGAATATGCTGCATAAATTTCATTTCCGTTTAATTTGGCAAATCGATTTTAGTATAAGCTTTTACAGACACTAGGAAAATTACATTTCAGAAAATGTTGAAGATGAACGGAAAGGATAAATATTTCACCGAGAAATATGATACGCGCTCATATATATATATATATATATATATATATATATATATATATATATATATATATATATATATATCCTGCTGGATAGCACATAATAATAATTTATCGTAAATAATCAGGCCGGTAGATATAAATATAAAAATACTGTTTCATTAAAAACAGAATATCTACTTAACTGCGAGTATCGGTAAGAATAATTCATTACAAATTGTCGGTTGCTTAACCAAGTTTCGTTAAAATTCGTTAATTTCCGTAACATGTTTACATATATATATATACATACATTGTCATCCGCAGACAGATCTGTTTCGCTGTATCACAGACCATCATAGTAGGCAGTTTTTAGCGCATATCATATTACGCAACCAATAGCTATAGTACTCCAATTCATTTTATTGAATGAGCGATGCGTACACCCTAGAGTGGCTACTGTTTTTCAAAGTCTACTTTTCTTCTAGAGTGCTCAATCAGGGTGTGAGTGCGTATATATATATATATATATATATATATATATATATATATATATATCGTGCGGAAAGCATAACGTTTGCGTTTCCGTGAAACTTTAGTGTCAACTTGAAATAAGATTTTTCTGCAATGACGCTGATTATAGGTTTCTTTATTGCTTGATATTAAGTATGGTCCTTTATTGTATACGCATGCGCCTGTCTGCACGTCACAATTTTATTCTTTTGTTTTATGTCTATGCGTTCTTCTGTAATTGTTCTTAAATTTGATTTTAGAGAAAATTACAGATAGGAAATAAAATATATCAATACCAACTGAAAGCAAAAAAAATATTGTAAGTCTGGATAGGGTAAGTAAAAAACGTAAAAAAAAACTTTAGCTATTTGAAAGACGATATGAACCCATTAAATTAAAATGACAAACTCTCTCTCTCTATATATATATATATATAAATATATATATATATACATATATATGTATAACTTAGAGAAAATTTTCTAAATTCAAAGATGTCGGATGTAAATTTCGACATAGGATCTCAAATAGAGATTATACGTCACGTCAGCGACATTGTTTTTTCCAAATGGTGAAGGCCCTGGGGTAGAGTGTGGAGGGCTTTTAGGTTAACAACGGTCAAAATGTAGAAAAGGACAGAGCTGGTAGTCGTGGGGTTACAGGATGTTGAAATGGTATATTTAGGAAGGGGAGGAGTAGGAGTTCATATTTTTAAAGATAGACAACTAATTGAGTTAAATTACTTTTTAAAGTTAAGATTTACCTTCCTGCTCTTCCACTTCGGATTAAAGAAAAACAACAACAACAAAAAATATATATATATATATATGTGTATATATATTTATTATAATATATATTTTAGAACATGTACAGAATTTTTTTATATATCCAATTATACATTTATTTCGACATTGAAAAATCGATTTACTAAATTCTAAAGTAAGGCTTAATATACATAATTAGATTAATTATAAAATCTGTCCTTAATACACACACTAAACTTCACCTATTACTTTAAATACAAACACACCTATTACCTATTCATCTATTACCTTAAATACAAACATTTAATCTTTCCTCCTACATAAAATTCGACTTATTACGCACGTATTACCTACTTACCAATTACCTTAAATTTTTAACATTAAATTTTATTTCTTACAATAAATCGTACCGCAGACGGTGATCTAATTAAAATTTAAAATTTAATAGAAAAAATCGGTTTCCAAACTGTGGTCAAATTAAAATTCAAAATTTAATAGAAAAAATCGATTTCCTAAATCCAAAATTAAGATGAAATATACAAAATTAAATTAATTATTAAACTCTGCTTAAATACAAAAAACATTCTGTACAAAATAAGCATCCCACCCTTTACCTGCTCCTCTTATAAACCAAAGGATATAGTCTAGTCGCAAGATAATAAAAACTTACATTCTAACCGGGAATGTTAAATCTGTCTAAAAACACAGACACCAATTAATCAAATATATTCATTACCCCACCACTTTCTTCAAAACTCTAACCGTCAATCCATAAGACATTCCCTTATCACTAACCCCAACCAACATCCCATACACAATTGACCAAATATAAGAAAAAAAGGTTTTCTATTCTTGTCCACACCGCCTGATGAGACATTGTAGTTTCAATATCGAAGCAAATATACAACTGTAGTGGATATATAAAAAAAAACATTCTGTACATGTTCTAAAATATAATTTATCATAAATATTCACAGGTTTATATAATATATATATCGAGCACTGTTTTGAATTAATGTTTGGAGGTTGTAAAAATGTTTGCTTCGTTCTGTATTCACTCGGATATATATATATATATATATATATATATATATATATATATATATTAATCGTTTCCCCCTAAGCTGGGCGGTAAGCCCACTAATGCGCAGGGGTTACATAAAAGAAAACGATTTGATGAGAAAGACGAACCTTTTACAGGGGGTGTCAGAGAAGGGAGCAAAAAGAAAAGTAAAGGATGGGGATACAGGTGTCATGACAGTTGCAAAGTTAGAGAGAAAGGAAACGATATACAGGGTAATGTAGAAAGAACTAGAGTCAAGTGGTTAAGAGAGGGGTATTGCATTTAAATTCCTGGAGGTTGTAGACATCAGGAAAGCAATGACTCTGAAATGAGTTCAAAATGCGGAAAGTGCTAGAAAAGAAGCTGATGGAGCAGAATTTTTAGCTGCATTTGTTTGATTTAACTTTGAATGTGTGGGTACATATGCGAGTCTGGTTGAACAAGTAAACTCATGTGGCACGCGCCCCGGTGACGTAAGTTCGTCGGAGCAGGACCCATGAAAATATTTATAGAACAGAGGGAAGCCACAACCCGTTGGTGAGAGAGTGGCTGGAGTCGAGACGTCAAGTTGGTAACTTTCACAGTATTGATTCTCTTTTGGAGCCTGTCGAAAGCACTGAGATCAACAGCAGGGGCTCTTGAACATATATGACAGCAGTATTCCACACACACACACACATATATATATATATATATAAATAGTGACACGCGTAAGTATTGGATACATGTTTTTTTCTGTTATACCCCTAGTTTATGTTTGCCATTTTGCCTGATATTTAGTAAGTAATATCTCGTATTGGTGCTTTAGTTATATGTAAAAGAAAAATTAAAAACTCATGGTTGAATCCTTTTTTTTTAAAGTTCAAAATTACATTATGCAAAAGTATTGGATATACCAATTTGCCTCTGTTTTGTTTCACTGCATCCAGTCGCTTTCCATAGTTGGCTACAAGTTTTCCATACTGAACCACCATCACTTTACACCATTCTTCCTTGCATAATTCTGCTAATTGCTTGATATTTTGTGGATTCCGCTCATGAAGTTTAACCGTAATAGTATTTCACAAATTCTCAATTGGATTCAAGTCAGAAGACTGACTTGGCCACTTGAGAGTACTAATACCATTATTTTCAATCTATTCCTTTGTAAGTTTTGCGGTATGTTTGGGTTCATTGTTGAGTTGAAACACGAAATTCCGACAATATCCTAATGAATTTGCTGATTTCTGAAGGTTCTTTTCTATAAACTCCCTGTACATGATACAATTCATTCTACCAAGGATAACTTGTAACTTGGATGAAAAGCATCCTCATATCATAACAGAACCACCCCTAAACTTAACTGGTTGAATGGTATTACGCTTGTTGAAGGAAGTGCCATTTTTCGCCCAAAACATGTAACTATAATCCTTCCGAATAGTTCAATTTTCGTTTCATCCGACCAGGTTATCCCAAAACTGCATAACTTGTTTTCAATACTTTCAACAAAATTTAATCGGTCTTTGACAGGTTTGCTTTTCAGTAAGGACACTTTTTTGGGTGATCTTCAATGAAAGCCTGTACAATATAGAGCTCTGCTAATGGTATCCTTACTTACATTAATTCAATCACCCTGAGTTTTTAATTTCAGAACGAGTAATAAAGGGTTATTTGCACATTTCTGCTACTTCACCTTGAAGTCCTCTCATTTATTTATTTCGGTCTCCCATTTCTTGGAATGTATGCTGTATCGTCACCATACTTCTTAGACTTTCTGCTGATATTTCTTGCTGTACTTACAGCTAGAATCATTTCTTTGCTAATTTTCGGTAACCTTCTCCTCCTTTGTGACGTTCAATGATTCTATCTTGCATATCTCTGGATAATTCTTCAGTTTTGCCATTTCTAATCAATGAATTGCAGTATGCACATCAAAGACTTAGATGATTAGTACCACTATCTTGTAAGCAATTGTATGCTTCTCTGATTGGTCAGAGATAAAATTCCAATACTATCTAAAATTTGAATATTTAATGTCTATTAAAATACAAAGTTTCGATTGGAAATTTGAAATAAGTGTCATGTAGCCAATAATTTTGCATATGGTAAATTTGAACCTTGATAAAATATGGATTCAACCATGAGTTTTAAATTTTCCTTCCACATGCAAATAAAACAACATTACGATATATTACTTACAAATATTAGGCAAAATGGCGAACATAAACTAAATTTATAACAGAAAATAACATGTATCAAATACTTATGCGTGTATCTATCTATCTATATATATATATATATATATATAGATAGATAGATAGATAGATAGATAGATAGATACTGACTGACAACTATGGAGGAATGGTAGACATTGAAAAAAAATAGTTACCCACGCATCTAAGCACCGTTCATTCAGTAATGAATTTGAACATTCTAGGCTACTGACGTGTTTTTACATTGTATATAACACGTTAAATCCGTCTTCCTTTGCTGAGAGCCCGTATCTCAGAGTTTGAATCGCCGACTGATATCAATTAAAAAGCAATCGGATGTCTAACTGTACAGACGAGCTAAACAGATCTGTCTGTGGATGACTATAAATATATACAGAGTTTAACTTTGGTTTAAATATTCCAGACAAGCATGACTCATATTGTTGCCACATACAGTTTTTATTTTCATTTATAGCCCCTCTATCCCTGATATTGAGCACTTCTAACCATATGTATAGAATAACATATACGTTATTTTTACAATTCATAAACATTCATATATATATATATATATATATATATATATATATATATATATATATATTCTGAAAATACTGAACTTTACACAGACACAATTGATTTCTTAGATATAACATTCTCTTGCCTGTTCCTGTCTTTCATTCCGTTCCTTATAAGTAGACTGAAGAGAATGACATAGATATATGTACCAATTTTCTTCGCTAACGCGTTGATGCTGGCACGTAAGCGTGTTAATGTCTCCGTGAAGTATATGCATAAACAGATTTGCAAACTTGATGCTAAGAATCGGTAAGGAAAATCGGAACTCGGATAAGTACACATGTTACTGCCGAGTCGATTGCACTTCTGCTGAATCGTGCCAAATATTAACTCATCTCCGGGCGAGTGATTAAATTACGTATTGTCAATTCAATTTCATAGTCTCGCTGGTCAGAACGAAAACTGGTCAAAGACAGATGACTGCCAGTTTAATATCGGACTTGAAAATCTCAATAGATTTCCAGGTTAAAATGAAACAAAAAGCGTGAAACGTATGATTTAAATTTCAGGTCTATAATTAGGCATTAATGCTAAATCACGCTATAGGAATTATCTACATATACGTTTTGTTATGAATAAATTATACATAATTTATTTTGATTGTTCTGAAAACGCGTGCGTATACTGTTTTGTCGTTTCTATACTATTTTGGCGGTATTAACAAAATCCATAATTGTAAAAGGCCGTTTGACAAAATAGTCGACAGTACCGATACGTAATACCTATGATTTCTGGAAAATCCTCGTTGAACAGTGTGAATATGTATACAGATGATTAGAATGTTAATTTACTATCAGAGTAATCAGGTTTTTCATTTCTAATTTCTCCATAGTGGGAAGTTTGCTTTAAAGGAATTGAAATTCAGTCGTTTCCGTATCTATACTTGCCTATAACAGGAAGTGTAATAATTTACCACAGGAGATTCTCAAATTGTAAAGAGTTATAAATATTAATGTAAATAGATAAAACCCATTCAGTTTTTATCATCAGTTCTGGTGATTATGCAGAAATGTTATGTCCCTTAATTCGTGATTTGAAATATATATTTTTAGTACCACATTTGGTTTTCTGTTTTCTGAAAATTATCCATTTTAATATATATATATATATATATATATATATATATATAGATAGATAGATATATATATATATGTAGGCCTGTATGTAGAAGATATGTATGTATATATATATATATATATATATATACATATATATAGACTTGTTTCACAGCTCATCAGTGAACCTAGATTTAATGCCCGCCCCAAGCATGGACCGAAACCCGACTGATTTACAGTAGCCGGAGATTCGCTCACCAGGCTTTCGGCAGACGCTTGAGAAAAGAAAATTTCCAACTTTATAAAGAATTAAATTACTGGTAAGTAATTGAAACCCAACTGAAGCGAGATGAATGTGTCATGCTCGTCATGCCAATGATATTTCCACCGATCCTCTCTACAGTATATGAATTCACTGAATTTACTTTAATATCATTCTCTCAGATTTATAAAAATAATTGTGATCATCAGGAGAAAATGTGTACCGTTTCGGAGACTTCTTTTCAACGGTTTCACTTGCACACCAGCCCGCCCTCACTGATGTGAGGCGCCAGTATAACGATATATTAGTGTGTTGTAGATCGCCTCATTTTATAAAAATGTAAATTTCTAAATAAAATGTTTAGAATGTAGCTTTTTGTTTCCATAACCTTTTAGATTGTCGTATTGGTAACCTTAAGTGGGAGGAGTTGAAAATCTATCCGTAAAAAAAAATTTCTTTTTAAAGATTTTTAAGTGGTCTTAAATTTTTGATCGGGAGTGTATACTAGTTCAAATGTCTAACGGCAAAATTAGATTTAAGAAAAAGAACCCCACAAAAACGGCAAATTTCGCATTATGAAAATGAGACTTGAGCCTCATTACCTATTCACGATAAGTCAAATCATATAATATATTTACACCATCTAAATTTGCCAGCAGTTGAGAGGGCTTAATCCCGAAAGAGACTATAAAGTTACCAATCTCTGCTGTTTATCAAATGTTTCCCTCTCTAAAGTGGTCAGTCACTATGGAAATCATAATAAATATATAATCAATCCTGGCTTGAGGCGGGCCTATATATATATATATATATATATATATATATATATATATTTGTTTTTCTTTAATCCGAAGTCGAACAGTAGGAAGGTAAAATCCAAGAACCTGATCCTAATCAATATTTAAAATGTTAACATTAAAAATGATGCAGGCAGAGAGCTCAATGTATTAAGAATACAGAGCCAATATAAATTAGAGACATTTTCTCCATCTAACAAAAATAACGACTTCCGGACCTATATCAGAATGTCCGCCTGTCTTTTCAAACAAAAATGTATAACCACAGGTACTCCTTTTCGAACCCCGGTCAGAGGTACCAGACAGCCCTTTCGCCGGAATTCTGGAAAATGAAAGAGTAAGGGCTGGATGCTGAAATTATCTGGAAACTGATAGGTTCAGCCCGTATTCTGAGGAAATTTCGTGATAAGTGCTGTCTATGTTTACTGGACAAAATTTCAATATTAAATACCCCCACCAACACTGGCTACTGAATCTTAGGAGGTAATTCATCAGTAAGTGCCGCCACAAGGCAAATTTTTCGAATACTTAAATTTAGAATTTAAATCCCTTTGACTAGATGTTAGAATATAAATTAAAAGGATTCAATTTAAGTTTTAATCTTAATTTTACCCTAACGGTAACCTTAAAAAGTATTTTACCCCCTACCTTCCTATCCTAAGCTCCTTTAATTACTTATCTTGAGAAAATATGGATTCTTTTCCTAAAAGCCTTTTTCCTTGGTTAACACATATATGTATATATATATTTTTTTCTCTAATATTTTTTCTCTAATATTTTTCTCTAATAATTTTTAAACTGATAATTTCCTGTAATTGGCATTTAGCTCGCTTCTAACTAAATGGTTTAATCAAATAAACTTAAATAAAATTTAAGTTAAGTTAAGTTAAACCCATTTCTTCTCCCCTAAATACACCTCTTCAAACAGCCCAAAATCTTAACCTTAAAAAAGTAATTTAACTCATTTAGCTGACTATCATTATAAAATATGAACTCCTATTCCTCCCCTTCCTAAATATACCGTTCACACACACTGTAACGCCGCGACTACCAGCTCTGTCCTTTTCTAATTTGTGACCGTTGTTAACCTAAAAGAACTCCACACAATCTACCCCAGGGCTTTCGCCGTTTGGAAAAAACAATATCGCTGACGTGACGTAGAATCTCTATTAGAGATCCTATGTCGAAATGTACATCCGACACCTTTGGATTTTGAAAGTTTTCTCTAATTCATATATATATATATATATATATATATATATATATATATATATATATCTTAGATTGTCTCATTAAATGACACATTTGTCTTGGTCGCTGGTTGATTCGGTTTTTTAACGAAGTAAACCCTTTTTAGTATTTAAAAACACTATTGTTTTATTCCTGATACTTTTTCCTTTTTGATATTTTTTTATTTCAGTACATCGTTACTTATAAGCACAGTTAAAATGAATACAATCAAACAATGTCGAGTTTTATACTCCATAATTAAGAGAGCACAAATAATTGCCTTGAATCATTTTATTGGATGTGAAATGGATACTCGTTGAAAACAGTAAGATATTAGGTTATTGGTTAGATAAATGGGAATCACTAAAATAAGAAAAACGAAATTCACGTCTGCACCAGAAATGATAATATTTATTATATGATAGTCTTTCAAAGATCTTATTCATTATTTATTCTCGATGAATCGATGAAAATAAAAACAACGTTCTATAATGGTGACATTTAGTGCATGCATGGAAAAATTGAAATGATATGTACAAGATTTGTGAATAGGTAGGATCCAATTTTCAGTACAATCTAAAATACGGAGAAAATTCACATATCATTATTTTGTACAAGAGAAGTAGTATACATTCTTTATATAAAAGATGTTTTCTATAAAAATACAAAATAAATGTTAATTTATTTCATATAATGTCATTATTTCTGTAATTTGTTTTTCATTATTTCTTTAGTCATGAAAATGTACATAATGTATATCTTTTCTAAAATGGTACAAAGAAGATTCAATGAAAAGCTACATTTCCTATTTAAATGAAGTTACAGTTTAACTAATAGCATAATGTTTATCTTTGCTGACTGTTGATCTAAAAAATGTAGAAATTTTATAAATAAAACCTTATTGCTAAAACTTTTCGCTCTTTGTAAACGATTTTTTTATAACAGAACTTTAATAAGTAACCTATTTATATAACAGATTTTAGTATATTCTAAGGAAACGGCTTATATTACCCTTCAGAAATATTTAAATGTCATCTATATAAATGTGCTTTTAAGACCAACTGATAAAAAGGATTCAAACGAGTGGAAACTTAGGGCCTTAGCAAAAATCTTCAATCCTTGTAGATTGCCGATACAGAATCACAAGAACTGTACCAAATAATAATAATAATAATCATATCGCCTTATAATATCTAACAGCAGCAACAACTAAAATCGATAGTGTATTTAACTTGAAGAGAAAATTATGACATAATAATGATGTTATTAGTATATTTTCTTAATAAAATCCAAAAATGAGCTGCAATCTAATCGGTCAGTTTTTTTGGAAATGATATGGATTCCATATATCTTTTCTATGAAATCTTTTATGAGCTTTTAGCTATGTTCCAACATTTCACGTAAATTAAGCGTTGTGCTAGATTGGCATCTAGGTCTCAAAATTTACCATCGAAAATAATAAATGTACCCGCCACTTCTACTCTAAAGTTTATTTCTTTGAACATCCTGCATATGGAACTTCTTACAATTTGTTTTCCTTCCTGGTGCTTCCAATCTCTAAAGATTTAAAGGCAATATCATTTGCCATCTTCTATATTCTGAACACTATTCATCATTTAAAGTTTCTTTAATACCCCTGTACACAACATTTTATTTCACAATCAACCCCTGTGAATTAGAGGTGGTCCCGCTTTCCTTGGCGTGAAATGATTTTCAAAAAAAATATTTTAAATAAAACTTTAGTGCAGAAAAATTATCAATCCTATATAAAAATGAGATAACAATGACTATGCTTCAGAAACAGATTTCGCTGAAAAACTTTTTAAGAAAAATATTTTTTAGGTTAAAACATAAACAAATCACTATTGGCTGCTCCAAGAAAGAGTAACATTAACAGTAGCATGAATGAATGAGGTATTGTCAGGATTAATCACTGTTCTTCAAGTTACTATTTCTTTAAGAATTACTTGCCGTACCCCCATCGAACTTATATTTCATACTCATAAATAGCAACAAAATATAAAGTAAGACACATTACTCAAATATTGTTTTCTTACTAAATGCTCAAACGTTATAAATCCCGAGAAACGGGCAGTTAACTAAATCAGCCTGCTGTACAAGTAAGTGGGAGTGTAATGCAGATTTTTGTGACTATATAACACAAAGGTATGTCGATGCTGGAAGCCTGGATTTACTTTCAGTTTAAAAGTTGTGGTTTCAAATAATGACCCAATACATAATCTTTCAAATATTTGATGTGTTTTAAAATGTTTTTTAAATATTAAGTTTAGGTTAATTGAAGTGTTGGAATTTATTCCGGCGATCAGTGAAAGCCCTATTGCACAGACTTTTATCATTTATAAATTGCTGCATCTTTACGAATAATATTTAGAAAAGATGTATAAAAAAGCACATTATTAGAAAATGATTTTGCCATCAAATAAGACCACAAATTACTTAAAATGGAAATTATACTGAACAATCTAGCTATATTATTATGTAATATATTGTACTCTGCAATATGTTAGGTGCGAATTTGAATAATCAATGCAAATTTAAAACATTTTGTTTTACATCTGCCCAGCAGTATTATAGTGCTAAAGACATATGTTATATTTTTTAGCGATTATACCGATGTTCTAACGATACTAATTGTTATGGAGTCAATCCATTTGAAACACTCTATGGACTCTTCCATGGTATACAAATAATCCTTCCTACACAGAACGGGTTGTTGTTAGAGATTATTTTTTTCAAAGCAGTTGAAACGCTGCTTGTTGGTCAACAAGAATATAGACTATTACCCGGACTTACTTCTTGTATATATATTTGACTCCTACTAACAAGTCTTCCTGAATCCACTAACCGTGTACAGGTAGTATATCTTTTATTCAATATGCTTAGACATTTCCTCTCATATCTGTTTTGGTTATTATTACATAATGTTTGATTTTCTAAACGAGTATCCACAACAATTTCGCGACAAAGTTTCGAAGAAGTTCACGCGGAGGAAAAGTTCATTCGTTTTCCCATCAGTTGTAAAAAGAAAACTGGCGACAAAAAAGGACTGTCTGAATGAAGAAATTCAATGTACGGGATTTACATTCGTTTTGCAAAAGAATAGACTGTGCGTTTTCGGAAGCCACAAAACTGAAGGAAGAATTGCACAAAGAATTCCCAGAAGTAATTTCAAGTGGGTTAAAACGTTGCAACAAATTTGAAGCAAAAATCAAGCTTAAATAGAATGCTCAACTTGTATTTAGGAAAAAGAGAAACGTACGTTTCTCCATAATTGACAATATAGACAAAGAATCGGAGAGGCTAGAGCAAACTGGGATTATTTCAAAAACTGACTTCGGTGAATGGACGACATCGGTTTTTATGTTAAGAAAAGACCGGGAGAAATCCGCGTGTGTGCAGATGTTTCTACGGGACTGAATAATGCAATTAAAGATCATCACTATCCGTTGCCTATTCACTAAACTTGATGTTGGAAAAACTTTCTCAATAATTGAACTAAACGAAGCATACTTGCAGATTTCAATTACGGAAGAAAGTTTCAAATTACTGTGCATAAATACGCACAAAGGGTTATACCATTACAACAGACTACCATTCGAGATAAAGGTTGCGCCTGCGATTTTTCAGCAGATGATGGATACTATCTTGACTGGGCAAAATTTCGCCACAGCTTATATTTTAGTTAAAAGCGATAACTAAAATACCATACGACACACATCAAGGACATTTTTAAAAGACTACAAGACTTTGGGTTAAAATTTAAAGAGAAGAAATGTGAATATCTTCTTAAAAGAAATAGAATATCTAGGAAACATCATAAATGAAAATGGCAGGAAACTTGACCCAGAGAGAGCTTTAGCAATCAAAAACATGCCTAAGCCTAAAAATGTCGCAGAATTGCAAAGCTTCTTCAGTCTGGCTTATTACTATGGAGAATGTATCGATAGTATGCATAAATTGAAGAAAGATGTCCAGTGTAACTGGTCGGAGGAGTGCAAAAATCGTTTAACGAAATTATTAATGAATTGACATCAGATTTAACCTTGACACATTTCGACCCTTGGCTGGAGATTATTGTAGTAAGTGATGCAATCTCACACATAAAATGTAGGATGGTACTACAAAACCGGTAGACCACGCATCGAGATCATTACTACCGGCCGATAAAATTTATTCACAAATAGAAAAAGAAGTTTTGGAAATTATTTTCGCCGTAACTCGATTTCATAGATATAAATACGGTAGAGAATTTACACTACAAACGGACCATACACCGCTTCTTACCATATTTGGATCTAAGAAAGGACTACCTGTACATACAGCGAATAGACTCCTGAGGTGGAGCACAATACTAATAAACTACAACTTTAACCTAGAATATTTGCTATCGAAAAAAATAGGGCACGCAGATGGACTATCGAGGCTGATTCTTAAGGAAAGTGAACCCTTGAATGACTCAGAGATAGCAGCGCTGAGAGCTGAGGATGAAATCAGTAAAGTACTAAGTAACACGGTTAAAGAACTACCGGTTACATTGCTAGAGATAAGAAGAAACGCAGAAGCGGATAAATTTAATAACACGACAAAGAAAAATATTGAAGACAGAGAGGCAAAATTGGCAGATAGTTTCTCAATTTGTGACAATGTACTACTGTATAATGAAAGGATCGTGATACCAAAGTCACTCCAAAGGAGAATCTTAAACACTTTCATGTTGGACATCCCGGGAAAAATCGCATGAAAGCACTAATGATAAGCTATGTGTACTGGCACAAAATGGATGAGGATAACGCACAGTTGATGGAAAGGTGTAAGGGCAGTACACGGCAGCAAAATTGCCACCGATTATAAAAAAACCTCGGCTAAAGGCAAACAAACCGGGGTCAAGAATACAGGCAGACTACGCAGTGCCTATAAATGGCTCATACTATTTGATAATAGTAGACAGTAAATGGCCGGAAGATTTTAGACATAAACGCCCAAAAACCGACCATACTATAAGCTTTTTGTATGAACTATTTGCGAGGTTCGGCGTCGTTGACGTTTTAGTTACAGATAATGGTACACAATTCACGTCATGTGATTGTAAAGATTTATGTGAAATGTACCTAATAAGACATATAAAAACAGCTCCCTGTCACCCACGATCAAATTGGCTTGCCAAAAGATTTGTAGATACGCTTAAGAGGGCGTTAAAAAAGCGATAGACACAAGATCAGAAAATGCATTACAGCAATTCCTACAATACTACCGTATTACGCCAAACAAGAA
The DNA here is from genome assembly GCA_037127315.1 of Ascarosepion bandense. NCBI lineage: Eukaryota > Metazoa > Mollusca > Cephalopoda > Sepiida > Sepiidae > Ascarosepion > Ascarosepion bandense. The sequence goes on along the minus strand of JBBBDQ010029075.1, from coordinate 1,287,983 downwards.
CACTCCATCACGACTGTCACCGGCCGAGGTGATTTCCGCGCGAAAAGTCCGATCTGTTTTCTAGAAATTACTACCAGGCAAATGCCATAATCGGAATACAGCTACAATAATATAAAGATCGTTCAAGCCCGGCGATAAAGTAAATTTCAAAATCTTTAATAAGAATATGGCGTATTGGGCAAGACCGGCGAAAAAGTAAATTTCGAAATCTTTAATAAGAATATGGCGTATTGGGCAAGACCGGCGAAAAAGTAAATTTCGAAATCTTTAATAAGAATATGGCGTATTGGGAGCGAAGGATAATTATAATGTGTACTATTAAAGGGTAAAAATTCACGCATAGAAGACACGTGAATCAAATCCAAAACAGAAGACGTGAAGAACCAAGCTCCTCACCTTTAGAATGTAAAGATTCTATGAAGGAAATATTCGAAGCTTTTGACATACAGAAACAAAAAGCTAACACGGAACTCAGAAGAACAAACAGGAGCAGAAGTCCACAGTGCCTTTGATTACAGATCCAAAACGAATAAAATATTAACCCTTCCTAAAAAGAAGCTAGGGAGGAGGTGTTGGGGATTCATCCCCTTTTCACACACTCTATGAACTCTTCCATAGTATACAAATAATATTTCCTACACAGAACCGGTGGTTGTTGTTAGAGTTGCTGAGACTCTTCAACTATAACACTGTCAGCTCTCTGCTTCCGAGCAGAGAGCAATAACCCAGTCGTGGTTCCGCCGAAGGGTAGAACCATGACTGGGCAAAAATAGACAGATATATTTTTGGCCCGGCTATATGGCCGGGAATACCCACATTAAAATGACCATGTGTCACATCCGGCCTTGCGTGGGAAGGCTAGTAAATACAGTTGTTGTTAGAGTTGGTGAGACTCTTCAACTATAACACTGTCAGCACTCTGCCTTCGGGTAGAGGTCGCTCTCTGCTTCCGAGCAGAGAGCAAAAACCCAGTCGTGGTTCCGCCGAAGGGTAGAATCACGACTGGGCAAAAATAGACAGACATTTTTTGGCCGGGCCATATAGCCCGGAAATCCCAATCAAAACTGACCATGTGTCACATGTTGCCCTTACTGGGAGGGACAACTAAATATAGTTGCTAGAGTTGGTGTATGTCTGAACAGTTGAACCGCCGGTCGTTGGTCAGCAAGACTACAGACTATAAACCGGACTTACTTCTTGTATATATTTGACTCCTACTAACAAGTATTCCTGAATCTACTAACCGTGTACATGTTGTATATCTTTTATTCAATATACTTTGATATTCACTCTCATATCTGTTTTTGTTATTATATTGTGTTGTTTTCTAAACAAGAATCCACAACATTTATCTATTTTTTATCGAATTTTACAATTACGAGGTTTTTTATCGAGTCCAATATTGATTTCGCAAAGAAAGCAAAGTAGCAATTTGCCCAAATACAGCATAATTAATAACAGATTCTGGATTTGATTAATTTAAGATTGCATTAATCTGTGAAATATATCCAATTTCTCTGAAAGTAAATGCCTTCTGATCAGTGGAGTATGATATTCATGAGGATAGTTCACCAGTAATGTTAATAGCATGGATTCAAAGGAGTCCATAATAACTTCAAGAACTAACGAATATAGATAGATGTATATGAAAATAGCGACAGAATGACGAGAGTCTTGAGGCGTTTCGTGGTAGTTAAGCTGTAAGTTAAAAAAGAAACATACCTACAAGACAGCGCATATACCTTTGACAGAAAAGAGTAGGCATCTTCAGCGCACATATACTAGTATTTATCTATTTTTGTTGAGAGAGATGACTTATATGTCTCCTGTAGAAATAGAGACGTTCAGGTGAAGGTACTATCTCTTTTTCTCTTAAGCAGTGGATCAGATATATGGTTTCCACTTAAGTTTTTCGATAAAACTCTGTTCCAAAATATACTCAATGCAGAGAGGATAATTGAGTGACACTATTATCGTAGTGGATGAAAATTCCAGGTTATTCTAATGTTGATGATATGTTATTTGCTTTTTATTTAAAGTATTGTATGTTACCAGTCAATTTACCAAAATATTTGTGATTAGAGATATATATTACTGTTAATATTTATCTTCAATATTTATGAATATTACATGCTTAGAATAAAAATTTAGAAGTTCTAAAACACAGAGAGTAGTGCTACTAAATTATCAAATGCATGGAAACAAATAGTATTCAATGACACATGGGCAAATATCGAAATTGCTATGAGGAAGAAAATTAATATCATTTGTCTGTTTCAAATACCATTTAGTATGTTGCATATACTTACCTATAATAACCTCTAGAAATATTAATATTAGTATGTTTGTTATGAGGGAACACTACTCATTCACAGTTGGATGTGCGTTGTGGCGCATTGGATATCGGCTCGGATCGAGAAATCAGGGAACCGAGTTCGAATTCCATTTGAATTCATTGCATTCACTTACCCGCAAATACCCTTAGGAAAGGTATTAATCCGCTATTCCTTCCAGTTATGGGTTAAATAACAGGACAGATTGGGTTCTATAGCCTTGGTCGACAACCAATCTGCCGCAGCCAGCAATGATAACCTACTGCGGGATAATCTTCTGCCAAGTCAGTCATGTCGCTTTCGAGACATGATCGCCCAAGTGTGTATCACGTATGGCACTTAACTTACTGACTGACTCATTCACTGGAGTAGCAGACATCTGTAAACGAAATTATGCTACTGTTTTCTTTCTGCTCGAGTGAGGGGGATCACATTGTTTTATCAGCTCCCCATATTTTCAAATGAAAATAGTGGCTTTCGCTGCATCAGAAACAATTTGCCATTCTATGTATATTCTCCTTTAATTTTATGTATGGAGGGTCTGGATTTGACTTAATGTTCCCCACTTAATATCTTTGAAAACGTAATAAACACTTTATTTTCATATTACGCTACCAAAAGATAGCAACTTCAAGAAGACAAAATTTTTG
>JBBBDQ010029075.1:1275000-1280000 GCA_037127315.1 Ascarosepion bandense | reverse complement strand
TGCGCATCTAGGCTCCACGCAGAAGTTCTGGATGTAAACCAAAAATAAATGAATATCAAATTCCTTTTACGGACCTCTAGCGGAACTCTGGATCCTGATTGGTCATCAAATTGCAAAATTCAAAATACGTCAGAGAAAACGGTTTTTTCACAGTAAAAGAAAACATCATTCTGTGAGCCACCCCACGTGACTGGATTCAATATTTAACGATGGTCTCTAACCGGTCACACATCTAAAATGTACCCTACTTCAATCGACCCGAGGATAAGGTCAAGCCGCACCTTGTGCTCTTTATCTTTATCACTCTCAACAATTACTACTACAAACATTTTGTACGAACTCTTAATACCTAAACTGTATTATTGAATACGAACTCTCATACTTTTAACTTTCTCAACGAACATTAATTTCTAAAACTCTTGTCATTCCTTCTTCTAATAAATTACTATTTTAACATACAAAAATGTATATTTTATATTTCCATTCTTATACACTTATCCACATATTCCAACTGACAACCAACCTACAGGTAAGGATGAAAACCTTCTGATGATAATTACGATGAGTATAACTATGAATAATCCTGTAAGCTGTAGGGAGTTCGGTTATGTCTAAAAAAATGTCGAACAAAAGAAACTTTAACCAGATCCCTACACTACAAAATAACCAATTTATTTAGTTGAAATACGTATCATGTTAATGAATGACTTCAAAAAAGTAACACTAAATTCTTTATCCCATCTTTAAAAATATTATCATTAATTTTAAGCACGAATGATTTGAAGAATTTTGAAAACATTTTCTAAAAATTTAAAAAAATAATTATTATATTTTTGTCCCATTTATTTTATACTTTCACATAGTATTGTATGTTATTCATATTGCTTAATTGTAAGATTTTACCTATATAATACGACACTATATATAATTATTATTATAATGCTATATTAGATAACATTTTAATGTATATTTTAAGATTTCCATATATTTGGTAAATATTAAATGATTAGGATATTATAATAATTTTAATGTATAGTTATATATATTTTAATACTTATTTTTTGTTTGATAGATACTCACCTTTAACACTTTGTTTTCAAAAACATTTTTATTTATAAAATTTCGCTTGATACTTGTGTACTTTATTATATATATATATATATATATATACACAATAGCGGGCATAAATATCAGAACAATGTTAGGAAAAATTTAAATGTGAAATAACTTTTTATTTTAAAACTTCATATAACATTTTATCAAAGAAATATAAGGATATAAAGGTAAATTATATAATTCTAAAATATAATGCTCAAAAACCTTATTTTGATATAGTTATAAGAATAATTATATAACATTATGAAAAAGGTAATCAAAAATACCAAAACGATTAAAAAATCATACTATCATAATGGATACATCACATCCCAATAAAAATAGCGTTCATAATTCATTAGTTGTTGATGTGGAAAACCTTTACTTTCAATAATAGGTTGACATCTTTTGCTACATGAGGGAATTAATATCTTGCATTCATTAAAGGATATTTTCTCCCTTTTCCTTTTAAACAAGTCCACTGTTTTTTGACGTTTTTTGTATTCTTCTCTTAGCTCTTTCATTTATCACCTTCCAGAGATTTTCAATAGGATTCATATCTTGGTTTTGAGCAGGCTTTTTCATAATAGTAATAACACCCTCAGAAAGAAATATATTTACTGTGGGACGTCACGCGTTATCATTTCTAAATACAGCTGGTTGACTAATTGCAGTTCTCACAGTATGTACATGTTTCTTCAATTTCTCTTTGTATACATTTGCGTTAATTTTACCGTGTAGCCTAACATGAGGTTCCGTACCAGCAGTTGATATCATGCCAAACATCATCACACTTCTGCCTCCAAATTTAAAGCTACTTTTAGTGCACTGAGGCATATATTGTTCCTTAGGACTGCGACGAACGAACATTTTCCCGTCACAACCGAATAGGTTAAATATTGACTCATCACTGAAATGAACACAATCTCAATGTTTTTTCTGTGAATATGAGATGTTAAGTGGACAATTTTAATCGGCTTATTTGATTCTTTTTAGAAATGTAAGGCATCGTAGAGGCTACTCGACTGTTCAGATTTATTTCATTAAGTCTTCGGGAAATAGTGTGCCTTGACATTTTCATACCAAGCTTAGCATTAGCTCTTATTTTATTTTTTTACAAATCCATTTGTTTTCCCTTACAATAGTTTTCCGAGACCTGACAGATGCTTTCATAGCTTTGCATAACCCAGTTACTTTACGTTTTCTTAAAATGTTATGAATACTTTTAGATTCCCCCACTGTCTTTGAAATATCCCCACTCGAGAGTTTATCTTTAGTACGTAACTTGATTATCAGTTTTCTAAGTTCCAATAACGTCACAGATGTTTTTGCCATGTTAACTATGAAAGTGAGAGGAGAGAGCCTGGGTATTTTAGTAAAATACCAGATTTTATATTCTTACCCTAAAAAATGTTCAATAGTGCAAAAGAATTATTAAATTTTATGGATTTATTTAATCTTTCTGATATTTTTGATCATCTATTTTTTCGATTGTTATATAATTATTCTAATGAATTTATCAAAATAAGTTTATTTAAGATTATATTTTGGAATAATATAATTTTTTGTATCTTATTATTTGATAAAATTTTCTTTAAAGCTTTAAAATAAATGTTATTTTCTGTTTAGATTTTTCTTATCATCGTTCTGATCTTTATGCCAGCTACCCTAAATATAATAAAATGTGAGTAAAGTTTAACACATAGCCGATATGTGTTACTTCTAACATCCAGGCTCCAGAATTTTTTACACAAAAATATATGTTCACTCTTCAGAGAATATTACCAATTACTTAGACTCTCACTATTGTCATTAACTTGTTGTTATCACCAAGTTTTGTCCGGATTTAATGACAGTTTCACAACGGCCGAGACTTTACAAAGTTGAGAACAATAATTCCGAATATAAATAACGAAAATAACAATAATTATACTGCATATATATATATATATATATATATATATATATATATATATATATATATATATATATATATAATGTGATAGGTACTGATCTGGCGACTCGTCTGCAGCCACTTTCCCATCGTCGAAATGTGGCCTCCCTCTGTCTCTTCTATAAATACTTTCATGGCTTCTGCTCGGATGAGCTTAAGTCACTGATGCCTCCTCAACAGGTGTTTACCCGTGCAACCAGACTGGCAACTGGGTCCCACCCATTCACAGTCAGGTTAGCCAAACGCAGACGACAATTCTACTCCTGCAGCTTCCTCTCTCGCACTTCCCGCCTGTGGAACTCACTCCCGTATTCTTGCTTTCCTGACGGCTACGACCTCCAGAAATTTAAAAGCAAAGTTAATACTCACCTACTAACCACTGGACTCTAGCTCTCTCCCCTCCCCTGTATAATCTTCACGTTCTCTCCGCCCATGTATCTGTCATTGCACCTGCTTTCTCAGCTTTCTATTGTTCCTTTCTAACTAGCTTGTACTCCTCACTCTTTTCTAATTAATCTTTCTACATTTATGTAACCCCCTGCACATCAGTGGCGTTTCTGCCTTGCTCGGGGTGAAATGATTAAAAAAAAAAAATTCAAAATATACTAACCGTTTTAGTATTTTAATATTTTTCATTTAAACAGTGTATATTTCAAATACTAAAATAGTTACTTGCATTCTCTTCAATGTTTTTGTATCTGTTTCATTATATGTCAATCAGAACAATTATATACAAGGATAATATTTTCATAGAATCAACCTATATGCCTTATTGAAATTATACTCATCTATTCTGAAGTTAGTAAATAGTTGACATTTTGAATCTTTCAGCCGACTGAATATGCAGACCACTTAAGTTGGTAATTTTCATATTACTAATGTTCACCGAAGACAAGTCCCAAAAGCCACTCTAGTTAAAGACTTACTACGCGGTGTTATATTAGCATAAGAAAGGATAAGAAGTGAAGTTCCTGGGAATAAGCAGGAAAGATCACAGATAATTTAAAGAGGTCATGATTTAATTTGGGAATAACATTTCACAATTCTGTCGCAATCGCTAGAAGTAGACTGTGCAGTTAGATATTCGAAAGCATAGGAAACCCAATTCTAAACAGGAAACAAGCAATACAAATCTACTCATTTTAAAATACTCCGGAGGCATATAAAACGGACAATCGGCAAACATATTTATTTCTACTGACAAAAATATTTACTCATATTTATACAATATAAAAAATATCTGCTGCAGTTTTTAACATTGTAGATCAGTTTGGTAAATAATTAAATATATAATGAGATAGATTTCGGTGAAATATAAAATTTTCTGATTAATTCTAAGGAAAGTATATAAAACTATTTTTAATAAATACTGTCACATGAATAGTAACATTCTTTAAGAGAAATTGTTCCTCGGCTGACTACAGTTTTAGACAGGGTTTCGGATATCTGTGTACTCACAACCTAACACAAGGCATTTTCAGATGATGTGATATATTATTTCTGAAGTACGACCGTGTATGTCTCTGAACTCCTCTAACATTTTTATAAACACTATCCTGGAGCCTCTTATATTTTTATTCTTCATTCTATGGTTAATCCAAATTAGGTAATGTATGCATTTGTAGATTTTGGTACGACGAAGTCAACTGTCAAATGCATTGGAAAAACTTCGATTAAACGATGACGAATAATTTTTATCGTAGCTAACTAATAAAAGCACTCACTGGAAAAAAAACTAATTAGTTTATTTTTAAATGGTCAAATTGTTTTTGTGTTTCCTTTACATCGTAATATGATTATATGCTTATATGAATTGATATTTATAGGAAATTGCGTTTGAACATGAAACATACAGTTGCTATTCGGTATTTACAAAAATGTTCACACTTATTTTTACGCATATTTTGTCCTTGATATTGAGAAACACAGTTTTAGTTTATATATATATATT
>JBBBDQ010029075.1:1232500-1270000 GCA_037127315.1 Ascarosepion bandense | reverse complement strand
CAGGAAGGTTGCCTAGGTTACGCCTGGGATCGTTTTTATATCTTTAACTGAGCAGATACATGCCGACATCAATTTCCTTGAGAGGACACCGTTATGATATTTTCATTCAAAGAGCCGAGTCATTTTTACAAAAGTAACAATAAAATGCCAATTCGCATTCGGTCACGACTCGCATGACAACTAACAAGCATTATAAGACATAGTGCTCTACCTTAGTTAATGACAATATTGAATTGCTACAAACATAACTGGCTTCAAAGCAGGCGCGGAGTTCCTTGACCTGTTTGTCCGGCTATAGAAAACCCTGAAAGAAAAACATTTTTCACGCGTTAATCCACAAGTCACCTGACTTACCACAGTTGACATTTACCCAAGTCACTGACTCGTGCATTCTTATCTATTTGACGACTTGCCTTTGCTCGACAAGAGAACTGAAACTTCCTCTGCACTGGCGGATTACCTGACCGAAGTGATAAGCTCAGTTAATGAGATTCAGCGTAGGACCCGATTGGCTGTTATAGGATAGGCAAGATTGTAAATCAAAGGCAAAGTCGGGCAACCTTAGCGAGGCAAAAAGAAAGTCCCCTATCTTAACCCATTCAGTTTTTTTCAGTGAAACGGGAGACGCGAACAGAAATTGGGCCCTGCTTCGAAATTACGATCCAAAACCGTCAGCTGAAAGAAAAGCTTTCAAAAACGTAGATCAATTCTATAGAATGCCTTGGAGTGATCTAAATTGATCAACGCGACTTCACTATCGTCTTTCTCGATTTTCAAGCTTACCAGGTGAAGATTGTTCTGAATAGACTTACTATTCAAAGTGCCAGCTTCTCAGTACTAACCAGACTGGACAGGACAGCTTGCAAACTACTAAGTTATAAGCTAAAATCTCAACACTGTGTTTAACATTGTTAAAGGTCGAAAGTTATCAATCCCATCTACAACCTTCTTGTTTTTGCGTAGCGACTTGATTACACACTAGTGAAACTTTGAAGTATTGACCCCTACTTCATCCAGTTTACAAGTGAAAACGAACGGACGACTTTCTCAAGTAAAGTTCGTAAGTAAGGACATCTAATCACAGAGTTAGTTCAGGTCAAACAGCGTCAGCGCTTATCAAATTTTAGACTCTGTAACGGAACACTCGCTTAGTTGCTTCCTTGAATCCTGAAAGTAGTCATGTAAAGAATAGCCTCGCATACGTCAACTTTTGTAGTGATATTTCCAACTCCGTAACGTAGTTTTATGTGTCTTTTCCGTAAGTACTTTCATAATAATTGTTCTGATGATCTTTCTACTATGCTATATCGATTTTATGAATTTAAATGCAGTATTAGTCTATAAACAATGACATTATTTTACCGCTGAAACGGATAAATGTAACCGTAATTTACATGCTAACAGTTTCATCTGCCACAATTTTTATTTTAGAAATTTCTATTGGGTTTTTATTTTGCCATCAATTTTTAACTTCCAGAATTTAAATGCAACGTCAGTCTTTATCTTCTGTTCATTTAAGTCTTCCTCTTTTATTGTTCTCTATCCTTAAGTCTGTTTTTTTTTATTAACTGTTACATTTGATGGCACATTTTTCTCATCTGACCAAAAAATAATCCCTATACCTTTTCAAATTATATTATGTATCATCACTAACATGTACACAAATTTACACAAGTATTATATTCCACAGTGAGTGTTAGTTTTTTTTTTCAAAATGGCTGTCTTATTTGTTACTGATAATTACTGATGAAGAACACTATCTTTGTTTTTTCTAAATTTGTTAATCTAGCAGATTGACTGAGCGTCTAACAATAATGCACATAGTCACTGAAAATTATAATTTTAGTTATTTATAAACGATGATGTTGTCTTACTACTTTCTATATGCAAGGTACAGAATTCTATAAAATCAAATTGGTTTGGGAATTATATATATTAACGGTTATTGTAGGTTTAGGATTGATTTATAAGTTTTATAAGATAATTGACCTCTGACAAGTCTACAGCAGCGTCTTAGCTGAACGATCAGAGCTCAGAGACATTGAATTATAATGTATGATTGGGTCTTGCAAGTGAGAACATTGAATCCTTATTGATTTCATCATTCTAATGAGATCTGGTAAGATGTTAAGTGAATATCAACGTTGAGAGACTCAACACTGTCGATGTAGAATTATTCAGACGCATAAAATTAAGTGGATGAAAATTGCTTAGACAAAGTTTAATATAGATCTACTCGCATTGGGAAAAATGTGCTTTATTTTTTCGTAAATTGATATTTTTCTGCTTTTATAGAACAAAATATTTACAAAAGTACAAGAAAAGATTTAATTGAGTATAATTGCGCATTTCACAAGAGGTTGGCATTAGAATAAATAAAACTATCGTTGGAACACAACTCCATAGAAACCCCACAAAAAAAAATGAATCCCTATACCTTTTCAAAATATATTATGTATCATCACGAACATGTACACAAATATTATATTCCACAGTGAGTGTTAGTTTATTTTTCAAAATGGCTGTCTTATTTGTTACTGATAATTACTGGTGAAGAACACTATCATTGCCTCATCAAATCCCAGGTCAACAGATGAAATAAACTTAGCATAAATTGTATAAATATAATTTTTTATTTCAATCTCCGTCTTATTTCCAAGTAAAGCCAGCACACACACAGAGAGAGAGAGAGAGAAGCACAAAGAGAGATATACGTACCAATACTCACAGACTTACACACGTACATACACACACATATATATTTCTATAGGCATCGTGTACATATTTATCAAAACTGAATGGAGATACTCTACTTCATTGTATAATGCAATATTTCGTCTTGCATCTAAACACGTTCTGTCCTTTATCCTGATCATGTTTTGTCTATAGATATAACATGACTTAAAATTCATAGAGGCCGCGGCCATGTAACGTTAAACTAACGTTTTTCGTTTGATCACCAAAGCTAAGTAACAACGATCTTGGCCAGTACCTAGGGGATTGATCTTTTGTGAATACCAAATGCAACAATGTGAGTTACTCGGATGATGTTATGGTTAAATATCTAAGATGAAAATTTGAAGAGTCGAGATCGAACTGCCTTCGTTATATTCATTTACGGAAATTGGGTGATTATGCTTGCACAATAGTGGAACATATGCCGCAGTCAGCACGCACAAAATCATCGCACTAGGGTAAAACTGTATTACATTTCATGAGTCAGGGAAAAGGTCCATGTCTAATAAAGAGCATCTGCATACTGATATAACACATACACACAAACACATCCTAAGTTAAATATTCAAATTCTATCTATCACCTATATTCTAAATAAATAAACGGGAAAATTTGTCTGTTCGTCAGTGTTCTCGAATCCCTAACGCTGGCCCGGTTTGTTATGCAGAGAATCAGGATGATCTCATATTGAAAATCTGCCCTTCATCTGGTTCTTGAACATCCAGCGTTGTGATTTGTGTCCGGACGTTGAAGAAACAGATAAAGATTCACATTTGAAAATAACGGAAAAAGAATTCCAGTTTAATTTTTTTATTTATATGGAGTTAAAAGCAACAGAAAATATATATAAAGTTGAAAATTACTGCTGTAAATTAAATTTCAAATATCTCCAAACTGAATGCATGGTCATCAGCAAAAGGTGCAACCCAAAATGCCAAATACAGGTGGGGGATACAAGAATCAAGCAAGTACAAAAATTTAAATACCTAGGAAGTGTTCTAACAAAAAATGGAATGTGCGACACCGAGATCCGAAGGCGAATTTTCATGGCAAAAGACGCGTTCCAGAAGGTGAGTAAAGTACGAACACACAGGTAAATTACACTAGAAACAAAGAAAAGAGTGCTGGATTGCTATGTGATGTCAGTTCTTCAATAAGGCAGTGAATGCTGGACGATATCTTCGAAAATAAGGACAAAACTGGAAGCAGCGGAAATGCGGTTCTACAGAAGGATGCTGCGGATATCGTGGACTGAGCATACAAGCAACGATGAGGAGTTGGAAAGAATGGCAACAAAAAGGAAATTAATACTGAAGAGACAACTGAAGTTCCTGGGACACGCAATGAGGATGGAGTGCCTGGAGAACATGATACTGACTGGCCTGATAGAAGGAAATGAGAGACAGAGCAAGTCAGCGGATAACATATTTGAAGGGCCTGATCAAGTGGATGAGGGAACGGGGGTTGCCAGTAGTAAGGAGCAAACATACTAAGAGCCACAAGTGATACGGAGACGTGGAGAACCATGCTCGCCTACGTCCTGAAGGGACAGGGCACATAGAAGAAGAAGAATCTCCAAAACTTTTTAAATTGTGAAAATCAATATTATTTCTTCAAAATGCCAAGTAATCAAAGTTAAAATTATAGTTTTCTTGAAGTGAATTATTTAAGTACAGCAGAGGTTGGTATTTGAAGATCTTAACTTCAAAGAAGTTTCTTATCGGAAGAACACAATTTTCAAACTGATTTGGAATTTCAGCCAAAATCGATCTTTTGGTTGTAATTATACTCATAACTTGAATCTGTGTTAAAGTGAGGTTTTGAAGTTCTATGGAGTGATCTGAGGAACTTAACTTTATTTTTTTCAAAGTTATCATTGATCTTTAGTTTTTGACCGGAGTCCTAATAATAAAAATCTATCAATATTAATTAATTAATTAATTAATATTGATAGATTTTTACAGCTTTACAAAAATTTCTTGTTAAAAATTGTTATTGCTTTTCAACAAGCGAGCTTCCAGGAAATAAACCAGATCGCCAAAACAATTACATACCAAAATACATAATATAATAAAACACGACCAAAACCTATTTTCTAACCAATGACAAACAATATGTACCAACATACCGAAAACAACACACATCGTTGAATTCCAAATGTCTATTGGTTAGAAATTAATATTGCCGTATAAAATATCTGAGTAATCAGATCTAACTAAGTATCTATTTTACCTGAGTCTACTTTTAGGTAAAATTCTAATAAAATCGCTTATATTTCGAATTTCACTGGCAGATCCGTTTCTCTTCTAGTGTCTCAAAGACTAGCAAGATATGTCTACATGTTTTCTTTCCTTCTATGTAGTGCGTTGCAAAAAAAACATATGTCAACCTATTCAAAGGAATCATCTATAAAACCAACAAAGAGGGCGGTCTTTAAATCGTGGATGCATTTTAAAGTCTTTTCTCAGTCCAGCTTTTAACTGTAGGCCAAATAACGAAAAATCATTTCTAAACCCCAACATTCACTGTGGGCCAACTTGGGGTCGTACTTTATAAACCAAAGATTTCTATTGCTCTTTTAGATACATATACATACGCTTGCAAAGAAAATTGATTTAGTTAACAGGTAGATCTATGACAGCTTTATATGTTTTTATTATTGTTCGAAATTCGGACAATTGAATTCCAAACAAACTCATTGCTTATTTCATTTTTATACTTCAGCTAGGAAGATAAACTTTTCTGATTAGTTCACATTCATTTCTAATTTGAATATTATTCATTGTTTGATATATTAAAAATTTAAAAATGTTAGCATAACAGGATTTCCACATTTAACTGTGAAATCATATTGTTGTCGATTAAATGCCAATCAATATTAATTCAAAATATGGCGTCAGTTTGCCTGCTGATATGAAAATAGAATGTCAGCATTAAAAAAGCGAAAATATGATATTTTTTGTTTTTGTTTCTGCACGAAATTATTTCGTTATAATAAATATTAATTTCAAAAAGTAATAAATACCGATATTCATTTTCAGCATCGTATATACATCTAAATCTATTATTATTTGTTTGTTCAATAAATTAGAGATTAATTTCATCATGTTCGGGATTTGATATTAAGACATTCTCTGATTTATTTTATTATTATCTGTGATTCCAAGCATATAAAGATTTATCTAGAAATAAGAAAACGGAGAGTCATATTACCAATGTAGACAAGATCACATTCTTTCATTATCTTTGATATTGATTACATTCATTAAGCAAAAGCTAACATACTGATGTTTTTATAGATAAAACTAAATCAGCAAAATAGGAAATAAAACAGAAGCATGAAGTTATTCATTTATCACATATGTCATTTGACACTAGCTGTCGGGAATCTTACTTTTTTATATTGTATACATATTCTGTTTCTGCTTTAGTTTTGAGTCGACATGGATTTACAGGCGTATTTAAAAATATATATTGCATTATTATTAATTTTTTTCAGTGACATCTTTTCAATTTATAGACGGTTTCTTGTCTTCCATATTTTCTTTTCTCGATTTATATTATCAATATTCTCTTTCAACATCCTCACATATTAACACACAACCACCCACTCACTCCCCACACCCTCTCGCCCCCCACATATATATATGTATATATTTATATATATATACATATATATATAAAAACATATGTATGTATGCATTTTTTCTATCTACCTAACATGTGATCTACACAGTTTGGTTAATGGTTTAAAAAGAGACATTTGAAAATTTTATATGAATATGAGGTGTGAGATTAGGAAAGTACTACACGTAAAGCATTGGAGTGTAAAACGTTTAAGCATAAAAAAAGAAACAAATAATAAGTATATATATACTCTAAAGATAAGCGGTTATTTCAATGTGAAAGCCGGTTGGCCAAATATGTGGCTTGCCTTTGGATTGCAAATAAAAATTTTTCTCTATCTATCTATCTATCTATCTATCTATCTATCTATCTATATATATATATATATATATATATATATAATCTAAACTACATCCGACTAGATGATTAGAATAAGTAAAGAGCAATAAGAAAAAGGCAACGTTTTTCACATTAACGAGCTTCTTCAGAAATTCATAAAAGACATTTGTAAAGAATCTCTGAAGATTGTTAAATTGAAACATGTTAGATTGAAGACACTTTTTCATATATATATATATATATATATATATATATATATATATATATATATATATATATATATATAGATAAAACCGAAGTAAAGATATATTACTTGTTTCCTGCTTAGGACTAGCTTTCCAGTCCTTTCTAAAGTCTCTTTATCTTTAACTTTAAATGCATAATGCAATTGTCAGGCGCTTTGTCATTAATTTTACCTTCGTTATTTTCGAATATTTTTTAATTCCAACACTTTATTTGCGATGTATATATATATATATATATATATATATATATATAAATATATATATATATGTTTGTGTTTGTTTCTATATATATATTCCTTCTTTTTCATTTAGTTACTCAGTCAATCTTCTCTTGTATTCTATTTTTTGTTTTTAATTGTTTTTGTATTTAAAATATTACATTTTCTTTTGAACCCTTTCTCTCGTCATTTCTTACAGCTAAACCAGTAGCTTTTGTTCAGTGATTTATGTTTATCATTACAGATTCATCTCTTACTGCATTCAATCTTTCCTACGTAGGATTGTATCTGACGTTTATCATACTTCCTTTTGCAATGTGCATATTTATGAAAGATATTATCTTATCCAATTGGAAATAAAAGTGTCCCGTGTTTATTAGATATTGTGGTAATATAGATTACATTTAAGTAAGCAGTTTCATTTAACTTATGTAAATAAATATCTGTTGATCTTAAAACGGAAATCAGTACTTCATCATTCATGATTCATATTCATCATTTATTCACAAATGTTTTATGAACTTTCTCAAAAGGTTTCACAAAATATATCTTCATAATTATGTAGAAACAATATGAAAGAATTTCTTCCGTGGATATTAAATGTTAAAGTTACAAACAGATATTTAACATGGGAATTTGCAAATTACAAAGACAAGTCGGCTCCCTGTGCAGGGCCCGGAAATTTTTCCCACCTGAAACTATTCTGCACATATACAAATCTACCATTCGCCCGTGTATTGAATATTGCTGCCATATCTGGTCGGGTGCCCCTGCTGCTCTCCTTGGGCTTCTTGACAAAATACAAAGGAGGATCTGTAACGTGGTTGATACTGACTTGGCAGACCGGCTGCAGCCGCTCTCACACCGGCGTGATGTAGCTTCCCTGTGCCTCTTCTACAAGTACTTTCATGGCTTCTGCTCCGATGAGCTTAGATCACTGGTGCCGCCTAAGCACGAATTTACACGAGATACTAGATTAGCATCTAGGTCCCGACCTTTTACAGTTAAACAAATAAGATGTAACCGTAAATTCTACTCCAACAGCTTCTTTTCTCGCGCTTCCCGCCTGTGGAACTCCCTTCCACAAGTCTGCTTTCCCGACAGTTACAATCTCCAGGTGTTTAAATGTAGGGTCAATAGACACCTCCTATCACACTAACTCCTATTCTCACAACACTCTCATCTACCCAACCCTCATTCTCGGTATCCTCACCCGCCTATCACCCACCCTCTGTTATTTCCTATATTTAATCAGCCTTTCTCCACTCTACGTAGCCCCCTGCACAGTAGTGGCAGTGACATGCCTTGCTCGGGGTGAAACGCTTATTTAAAAAAAAATAAAATAAAAATAGGTTTTTCTCAAATTATTACATCTTTCTCATTTCAATTTTTAATCACAAGACAAATTGTTTGATAATTTACTAAATAAAATTATAAAGCTTCACAAACATATATTCGTACATCTCCATAATACTTTTATTATTTAAGTTCATATTTTCTTTGGAATCAATTCACTGGGAACCAGCCGATAAATCTCTTGTCCTGTTAAAGTGACTGGGGAGAAGTACTGACCACATGATGCGCTAATCTGCCAAATCCTATTGATGAAAGAATTGTTGATAAAATTTCAGAATAAAGATTCGATGTAGGTATTAGAAATAAACTGAAAATAAAGTCCTAAAATTCTACTCATTTGCACAGTCCATTACAATGAATCAAATATGTTTTGGAAAAATGTGAGCCAGATTAAAAGATGCACGCAATTTTAGAACTTTAGCTGAACTTTATAAAACTCGTTTACGATTTTTATTGAATAGTCCTTTACTTACAAATAGCCTTTATTTATAAATAGTTTTATTTAGAGCACTAGTAGTATCGCCGGCATTGCTCGGATGTAATGAAAGCTTTAAAAACTAATATATGGTCCTGGAGCTCAGACTCAGGCTAAAAAATATTTGTGTGAAATTTGGTGAGAATTGGATAAAAATTGTGGATTTGTATAAAGGACATACAGACAGATAAACAGACACACACACACAAACATCTTGCCTTTTATATATATATATATATATATAATATTATCGATTTTCTGCACTATTGTAAGAACTGCAACCTTGAAACTTCTGAATATCTTTTCTTATGTCTTTATCAATGAGGGTATCAAATTTGATTCTCGGACCACTCCTTCTATAACCCGATTTTTTGATTATTGATTTTCCATATTTATCCGGGGTACATCGACAAAAAACTGAGCTAAGAACACTCGCAGACGCTTATAGTACAACTGTCTAAATTTTCAAGAAAATCGGTTCAGCAGTTTCGGAGTCTATAGTTAACGGACACACACACACACATACGCACACACAGACAAAATTCCATTTATAAATAAGTTTAGATATGTATGTCATATCTGCCTCAGCTGATGCACAGACCGATTTATCTACTCAAGGCTTCGAATTTGTAGACTAGAAATTACTTTTAGCAGGACATACTTGCAATCTTTTAATATTTTAACATTGCTAGCTGATTTGAAAATTATTAAATATTGACAGCAAATCATAATTACATCCAGAGAATTTTAATTTGAATTAAAAAAATTCCCTGTATACCTTTACATAAAAAATTTGCAATCGAAGTTGAATTTGTAGCTCTATCAAGATTTATCATTGACTTTCAGTCAGGTGACTGCCATAAGTGATACACGCTTGTCTCAAAAATGGCAAGATTAACTTGACAGAACATTTACCCATAATAGTTGTCCATTACTTCCTGCGTTATAGTGATTATCAAACAATGTTATATAAACGGTTTACCTTTGGATTTTTAATAAAACATTTCTGATTATCAAACAATGTTATATAACACAAATTGTCTTGCTATTTAAGTCATGGTTGAAGACTTTAACCCCGATTGATACAATCTTAAATATATTAAATAAGCGGTTTTGACAGCCAAATCAGAAATGAAACTACAAGAATTCTTGCATTATTTAGAAAAAAAAACTGTTGTGGGTCCGGGTGAGGAAGCACACAAAAATAATGAACAACAAAAGAGTTATTAAGATAGAAAAATCTGTTATATTGAACGTAAATATACAAACTGGATCGCGGGTTAGTAATCCATAAATATGATTAGCAAGGAATAGCTGCATATATATATATATATATATATATATATATATATATATATATATATATATATATATGCAAATTCTGAAGTGAAGCTTTATTTGAAATAGTATATCCGTGTGATATTATTCTACCTGAGTAGAGATACGAGGTACTATGACTACTGACTCGGTATTTTCTGTGAACCTTCGGTATCGTTTAGTAACTTAAGTATCAGTCCCGATGTCTCTAACGTCCCCACAACAAAGAGCTAGGAGAAAGGACTTAACATCAACTGTAAGAAGACAGAAGGCATCGTTGTAAGAAAGCGCAACTTAACAACATGCGTATTAAAATTGGGTATCACAAATTTACACAATTGCAAAAATTCAATATCTATGAAGAGTGTTGACAGCACATGGAAAATGCGCCAATGAAAGCGGAAACGAAAGATACGCTTAAAAGTTTAAAGATCTTTTAAGAAACCAGAAATATATCTGAAAGAAATAAAATAGTATTGAACTGTTGGATAGTATTGGTACTCCAGTATAGCTGTCAATGTTACAGAAGGCGAAGTAACGTGAGGCAGAATAAATATGGTTTTAAAGCAGGGTACCTTGAATGCTATGACATAACATGCGAGAACCGACAACATTGTAGAGAAAAGACGAAGTAAAAAGATCCATACTTATAATCAAAAATGTACAATTGAAATTTCTCTGGCAGTGCGTGAGAAAAGGAAGTCTTAAAAACGTGACTCATATGGAACATGTTAAAGGTAAAAGTGACAGAAGAAAGCAATTTAAGTAAACAGTTGACGCTATAGTGAATTTAAACAAAAAAGAAAGACTACAAAGAGGCAGAAAAATTGTATAGAGAGCCATAATTGCCTGCGTTCTAAAGGGACACGAAACAGGAAAGAAGAAGCAGAACAATTTTAAATATATTATATAAAATATTTCAAATATATTTTCTCAAATGGGATTTTAACAAATGAATTTAAAAAAAATATCCTCAAAAATAAATATAAGCATAGAGAAAGAAATTTGATTAAAAATATTCAATACATCACCAAAGCAAACGTGTCTTATACTCTGAATGTTCGGTTAGCTTCGCTTAAAAATAGATAGATAGATAGATAGATAGATAGATAGATAGATAGATAGATAGATAGATAGATATGATTGAAATAGTGTGAGTTTTCATATACAATTATATTCAATCTGTTCAAAGGCCTTAGTGAACTAATCGGGAAAGAATCAACTTAAAAGTCTGATTCATAGGTTAGTCGTCCGTCTGATATTGTTGTTCGAGTGGGACATACATCTCATCAAGAATAATTAACTTGGCTCGCTATAATATCCATAGCATTGCGAATTTTACCCGTGAAGTTTATGACTGGTGGCTCTACGGATTACAGTTCATCTGACAACTTTCCTTGGAAATAGTAATCAAACGGCAAATGGCTTAAATTGTATTGTCTGTGAGTAAGGGATTGTTGGGTGAAAGATAATTCGTAGCCCAGATGGACGCGGAGAAAAATGTTAGACACTAACGAAAGTGTAAGTGATGTTTGCTCAGCTTCTGTCTATATAGGGGAAAAGTACATCATTTTCGGCCTAGTAAAAGTAGAAAATAGCAGGGAGAAAATGATACTTGGTAGAACAGTACAAGAAACCCTAATTCCTTCAGCCTCTTTCGCCTTGATGGTATGTAATTTTTCCAGTTTAGGTCTGGGCTCAATTTAACACCCAACGGATTAATATATATATATATATATATATATATATATATATATATATATTGTTAAACAAGTATCATTATGCTCAGTAGAATTTGTTTTGTCGTTCATGAGATTAGCATGTATATTTTAAACCAGCATGATCTTACAAATTTCTTTTTTTTTGTGGTCTTCATCAGGAGGATATGCAGTTTGGTCTCTCTTCAAGCATTTGGTGAAGCCATTTTGAACTATACAGAATTTCACAGCACGTAACATGTCAGTTGTGTATTGTTATGCAATTTCTCATTTTGGATTAATGGCCTTTCGACATGGATATATTAATGGCTGGTTAGGCTTACGCTTGACATCCAAACACAACAATAATCTTGGCAAATAAATCTGTGACAAGTCTCAATCGATATTATTACATTTTTGGCTGCTCCATTGCTTAGCTCAATTGTTCACATTTTCGTAGAAACAACAGAATTAGACACCATCTTTCTTCATGTATTCATATTACTATACTAGATTTTTGATAGTAGATCAGGGGTCGGCAACTCATTGGACCCCGCGGACCGGATCATGTTATAATGACGGGTAGTGGGCCAGATGAAGGGCATTAATTAAAAATTAAGGAACATTACATATGCAGATCCCGGTAAACGTAAATATTTAAAACCATAATAGAAATAAACATTGAGAAATCAGAAAAAACAAAAGAAAATCTAAAATTAAAAAAAAATAACAAAAATTATTTTTACCCAAGGAACGTTAAAGTGAAAAAAAATCAACCGAAGTGAAATGGATGAAATGATGACTTGTAGGTTTGAAACTGTTATTGAAAATTGTACCACAAACGAACCACACACACATATATCAAACAAAAATGAGACACTTATACCCATGCATACGAGTAGAATAGTTGCAAACACAACTAAGTAGATGCTTAACACAATCTTCGTCTTGTGTAGTAGGAAGCAACAAATAGTTTCCCAGTTTCTTCGGAGTGCTGTCGCCACCAAACCGTTCGATGTAACAAATTCTATGTCAGTAAAGATGTGCTATGATACTGATCGCTTTCGTTTTTCACAAAATTATTTGTCTGAAAAATGGGTTTACTAGTAGATACATACAATTGATATATAGCAACAATCATGAAAGAGCACTTGGGCTTTAATATCTCTGGTACACATCCAATGTTACGCACGTTTACAGGAGACATGTTATCAACACGTAACATTTTTCAACCGTATAACTATCTCATCTCTAAGTGGTTAGAAGCAGTGTAGGTGAAAAATATTGTCATCAGAATATATATGCAGCTCTGTGTATACTGACATAATTAATGCTGTTCCTAGACTGATCGTGAATGCGAACAACCAGCATGTTACCGAAGAGATCCAGTTCTCTATTGAGAACTGGATCTCGGTTTTTCGATTTAACTTATGTAAATGTTCACTAAGTGCGAAACCGAAGATTCACTCAACGTGGAGAGATTTATGGGCATGAGAGAAACCATGAAGAACAGTTCATGAATGTTTTAAGTGCTGATGAGCAAGACTAAAACAGTAGACATACATAAAGAAAGAGAAAAACTGACAGGACAAAGATATGCTTCCCAACAGGATATATAAAATCCAAGGTAGCAACAATCACATTAGAGAAAGCGGAAATACTCCGGCGATGGGAAGACTATAGTAAACAATAAGCTGACTGACTGCTAATTTTAAATCCAAAGTAAAAGCAATGGCCAAATTCAATAGAAACAAAGAAGCTAGACCAGAAGTATTGTAATAGAGATGTTGACAGCCTTAGAAGAAATGGCAGAGAAAAAATTACGAAAATAATAAATGAAATCTACAACAGCGGTGTAATACCAGATGACCTAAGCAAATCAATTTTCATAGTTCTGCTTAGTAAGCCAGGTTCAATCGAATTCTAACTCCACCAAACAATCAGTTTGATGAGCCATATAACGAAACTCATTGACCGAAAGCTTATGAAGAGAGCACGAAGCAGTATCATACCAGAAATAGAACAAGAACACTGCGGTTTTGTAAAGAACCCTGGAACAAGGAATGCAATATTTATGCGTAGGATGGTCTCAGTAAGGGCGATAATATGAAAAAGGTATTTTACCTGTGTTTTGTAGATTATGAAATGGTTTTTAAAGTAGACCATAAGAAATTGATAGAAATGCCATTCAACCTCGATATATGTGGCAAAGATATAAGAGTAATCGGGAACCTCTATAGGTAGCAAACCGCCTACCTACGGACAGGAGACTAATGCAGCAGATATACAAACTTATAAGGATGTGTATTCTTACCGCATCTATTTAACTTGTACAGCGAGATTATTCTGAAGACCCAAGAAGTTATGCAGGAATTCGTCATTGGCGGTCACAGTCTGAACAATAAAAGTTACGCAGATGATACAGTGCTGATAGTTGACATAAAAAGAAAACTACAAGACCTCCTAAAAAAGTTAGATAAAATAGTCGAAAGAAAGGATAACAAATAAACTACAAAAAAACCCGAATGCGTGGTCATCAGCAAACGAACGATCCCAAAATGCTAATAACAGGTTGAGGATACTAACATCAAGCAATTACAAAAATTTAAATACTCAGGATGTGTTCAAACGAAAGACAGAAACTGCAACACTAGGATACTAGGACGAAATGGAATCGCCAAGGACGCATTCCAGGAGCTGAGCAGAGTATGAAAAAACGGGAAAATTTCAATAGAAACAAAGAAACTAGTAATGGACTGCTGTGACGTCTGTTCTTCAATATAGCAGTTAATGCTGTACAATATGATCAAAGATGAAGGAAAAACTTGAAGCAACTGAAATAAGGTTCTACAGAAGGATGCTGCGAATACAATAGATCGAGCATGTGAGCAATGATCGAAAGGACTGAAACGAAAAGGAAATCAATAATGAGCATCAGGAAGCGAGAGCAGTAGTTTTGGGGTCATGTATTGAGGAAGGAAATATTGGAAAATATAATACTCACAAGTCAGATAGAGGTGAAAGCAGTGGATAACATATCTAAAGGACCTGAGCTGGAGCTTGAATAGAGTAACAAGAGAAAGCTTGCTAAGAGCTACCATGGATAGGGAGATTTGGAAGTCAATGATCGCCTACAACCTGCAGGAAATAGCAGAAGAAGAACGCATCGCTCTGGAGTTATGCTTTAGATCGTAATGTTTGGGAAATATTTTGGCGGGAGTCTATTCCACAAAATATCTGTTCTAGCGTAGAAGCACCAGCTAGAGTCAAAATATTGGAATTCAAGGAAATTATTCTTGGGAACCTGACATTGCGAAATTCACCTGCAAACTAAGCCTTGTTGGAACAAAGGCATATTAGGCTTCCAAAACATTTGTCATGAAAATAGTGAAAGAGGACCGAAAGCAAAATTTCCGTCAGAGAAGTAGTGTTTGTAATGAGGTAAAAATGCATCACCCATAAGATCGTTTACATAC
This sequence comes from Ascarosepion bandense, assembly GCA_037127315.1. Classification (NCBI taxonomy): domain Eukaryota; kingdom Metazoa; phylum Mollusca; class Cephalopoda; order Sepiida; family Sepiidae; genus Ascarosepion; species Ascarosepion bandense. The sequence goes on along the minus strand of JBBBDQ010029075.1, from coordinate 1,254,514 downwards.
TTTTGAAATCTATCTATTCAAAACACACACACACACACACACACACACACACACACACACACACACACACACACACATCGAGCGAGCGAGAGAGAGGGAGAGAGAGAGAGAGAGATGGGGTTCTCACTCCTCGATTAAGTAATATGGAAAAATGTTTCTCAAGCATCCGCGCATAGTTCATCAAGTAATGAATTTGAACATTCTCGGCTACTGGCCTGTGTTCACATTGTATATAACGCGCTAAATCCACCTTCCGCTACCGCCCGCCCAGAGTTCAGAGGTAGAATCGCTGACAGATGATAATTTGGTCGGGTTTCAATTCTGGCTTGAAGCAATCGCATATCTATAATCGCATATATATAAAAAAATATTATTCCCTGTAGATAATTTTCTTCTGTGGGACACGTTACGCCACTATTCAATAACCGTAAGAAAAGAGACTCGATGTTTTTACTCAGGTGGGTGCTAATAAAAACGGACGTAAAATTTACATTATATTTGCGTGCAGGTAGAGTTTCTATAAACTGCATATTAAATGAAGGAGGCCAACGGCTGTATTTTTATAAGAAATATTAAAGACCTTAAAATATCTAGACTGGGGTGTAAATCATGTTGATTTCCAGGTAAAGACTTATATACGTGTCTTAAAAAACAAAAAAAAACAAAACAAAAAAAAAAACACGTTCTTTTAGATGTGAGCTGAGACAAAAATATCTCTTCTTATTGTAGTATATTACGCCGCTAGATCTGGAAAAACAACGTAAAACATTTATATGAAACATATAAACTTATATTTTAATACTGTCTTTCACCTTTCTCCTTAGTTGAACTTAATCACGGCCTGATATACCTGTGAACTCATTACACTGTTCAACGTATCATATTACATTTCTCGCCTTACTACTTTTCAAAAAGGTTCACGTTTGAATTATTTAAGTGTATCACTTCTCTACCCTCACTACTCAACACAATCGAGGGAAATGTACAAAAATCATATATCTATATGATTTATATATATATATGATTTATATATAATTATATAGGCGGTAACAACACCCTAATTTTCAAATTTACATCATGAAAATGACCGTCCAGTAACACCATGCCTGCAATTGTTCCAGTTCATCATGACTCATGTAATTTCTTAATTTCAAATATAGTATTTTGAACACAGAAAACCTGCCATTATCTGCAGGACATGTCATTTAATATCTGCTGTAAAAAAATCAACTAAAAATTACCTAGGCGCCTGATTCTATCTGTTGATGACGGACATGCGGTTTTCTTGGTGGATTAGTCATCTAACTTATCTCACAGCATATCGGCCTGTAAATCTACAAGACACGTCTTCTCCGCCATTTTTTAACTTGTGTCCTGATAAAGTGCTCTATTAATGAGTCATCAGACTCATTGACTTAATTCTCCCGTCCATATCTCACATGCCTACTGGGAAATTGTCCTGTTCCACACCAAATTTGCTGTCACAATTGCTAGTTTCTACAAGCGCAGCCAATATAATTTTTGTTAACGCCACTCCGTAGTGGGTATTTCCCATTATTCAAGAGACGCCGCCCAAAGATATTCGGCATGCGTCTTATTGACTGAGAGGGGTAACTGATCACATATTTTATAAGAGAGGGGCTAGTATTTTTAACTACTATATAATATAGCCGCTAGCACATGTACAATTTCGCTTTGATTCTAATAGTACGCCAAATCACCAAACTTAAACTCTACATCATTAGTCTCATCAAAGGGACTTATCTATCGCGGCTTTTCTTGAATTTTTTAGTTATTTCTAATAAAGCAATTATAATATGCGGTCATTTCAATGAAAGCCCCCACTTTTGCAACAGTGCTTTGAGTCAAAACTGATCAATAGCCTTGATTTTATCAAAGATCTGGCTGTATTCCTTCTTCACTATTTTTGAAATCCAGGTTAGAAAATTCTCACAACTGTTTTCAATTTGAAGTTATTTCTACGCAATCTACATAAGCTGTGACCATATGCTTTTACCGTGTTCGAAATTGTCAAAATATTATTCATATAGTTGAAGAAGTCGAAAATATTTCTTTGCAATGATCTCATTCTTCCCGTCAACTCCTACGTATGCGCATTCTGCTAGTCGTACTACCCTGCTCAATGTATTCGTCATAATCCATAATTTTTAGCTCGACGATCAGACTTTGCACAAAATCAGAAAAAAATATGCTGTTCCATTTTATAATGTTTTTAAATTTTAATTTTTAATTATATAGTCTTCAAACTCCAACGAAGTTTTGCTTTCTTAGGTTGTGCCTTTGTTGACTATCTACAGCCGGATGTATGTGTCAATCACACCCGGCGGTCTATTGCATTTCAAGGCCTTTGTAGCTTGTTTATTTACTGTTTTTTTTTTTTTTTTGCATTTTCTTGACATAATCTACGGCCGGATATTTCTGTCAATTGCTCTTGTCTTTTGTTGACGTTACAAACGGGCAGATGTACCTGTTAATTGCCTCCGCCCTTCAAGGTAGTATAGTACTTTCGATTACATTAGACTTGTCTGCCAACAAGAATGGTTAAATGAATATCTAATAAATTCTCTGGTTGTAAACGATATCGGAATGCACATAAGTTTCAATGACAGAAAGTGTATCATTCATTACGACAGAAAACAAAACAGACAAATCTGAGAGAACTATAAAATTCAAGGACAAATCCAATTTGTAATAATTAGTCTGTTACGAATTCAGGATCTCAGTTGTGTTATCTAATTATCAAGTAGCCTCATATGTGCTTGATATGACTATGCATTTTTTAGAAAGAGCAAAATTGTTACTGCTTACAATAATATATTTCAACAGCAAAAGGCCGACAGGAACATGAACAAAATTGAATTCTCCCCTTGTTACTTTAAAACTATATGTCGATCACTCATAGACCGGTCTTAAATTCAGATGAACAAGTAACTACAAAAATTAGACCAGTATTCACATTGTTCCTTACAAACAGCAGGGTGCTACTCGTTAAACGAATCAGCGTATTCTGGTGTCAACCTGATTAATAACTTGATTGATTGTCTATTAAATTTCAAGACAAATAAAATGTCATGCTGGGAAATATAAAAGCTTTCCGCATGATAAAACTAAAAAAATATAACGAATGATCAAAATTTATTTTGTTTTTCGTGAAGAGAAATAAGTTAATTTTCTATCGTTGGAAGAATCTGCGATTCGGGTTCAATACCTGTCCGTTCATTTTGAATTAGATGTTGCAATATAGCCTTAAACAATATGCTAATTACTAGTGCACTAAAATGACAAGAAATAGTTTTAGCTAGATAATTTAATCATAAATGATGACAATATCAGTAAATTAGTATACGTCGTCTATAAAACTCTAAAACTCAGCCGAATGAATGCATCGAATCAATAGCTACATCTTCTCTTAAGAAGGCTGTTTGCATTTGCTAAGTCATGAAGGTTTTCTTGTCAGAATCCGTGTTGCACATTTATAAATCTACTATTCGCCTGAAGCATTGAATACTGTTGCCATATTTAATCGAGTGCTTTTGCTCTTTCTCTAAGGCTTCTCAACAAAATTCAAAGAATGATAGGCAATGTAATCTATCTCCATTTGGCTGTTAAAATTCAGTCACATTCTCACTGACGAAATATGGCTTCATTCTGTCTTTTCTAGATGTATTTTCACGAGTTTTATTCCCTGGTGCTCCACTCTCATGAATTTACTCGTCCAACTAGATAAGCCAATAGGCCCTACTCAGTTACCGTCTAAATAGGCAATAATAACCGACAAACCGATAGTTTTTCTCTCACTTCACGTTTGTTGAACTCCCATCCCATGCTTGTTTCTATTCTATAAACAATCTACAAAGTTTTAAATGCAACATCAGTTGCTCTCTTCTATCTCTTTGACTCCCACATATCTCTTTCTTCAATGATCCCACGTACCGATTTTTTCCATTTTTGTCTTTTTTCTCTGCACATTTGCTCATTAATAGCAGTACTGCCTTTATTGTGGTGAAACAATTATAAAAAATTCTACATTGCAAAAGAAAATTTATTTTTTTAAATTTTCAATTCTAATCCTAAGGAATTAAGAACATGAATGATATATGATAATGTTTTATTCAACATGGCTCTAACTTTGATAGAGTTCCTGGATATAAATATGAACCTGGTAAGGATGGGTTAAATATTGCATCTTGCTCCATCGATCTTAGAATTAACGCCAAATGAAGTATCCTGGCCCAGAGAACCAGCATTTTCTTATCCGCATTCACTTTATTCCCCCATCAAAGTCTAATCTAAATTAATTTTAAGGATAATGTGGGGACAGTTTACTCAGGAATCCCAATCCCAAGGGGCTTCTATAGCCGAAGAGATTTCATTAGTTTGACTTCCTTTGAAAAAGTTTCAGCAGAGCAAGTCCTATTAATATTTCAAATTTTGTGATGCTTCCTGTCCGTCATATAGGGAACACGATGGTATTTCCCAAATTCTTCTTCTTCTTCTTCTATGTGCCCTGTCCCTTCAAGACGTAGGCGATCATGGATCTCCACGTCTCACTATCCCTTGTGGCTCTTAGTATGTTTGCTCCTGTTGCTCCTGGCAACCCCCGTTCCGTCATCCACCTGATCAGGCCCTGCAAATATGTTATCCGCTGCCTTCCTCTGTCTCTCCTTCCTTCTATCTGACCAGTCAGTATCAGGTTCTCCAGGCTTTCCTTCCTCATTGCATGTCCCAGGAACTTCAGTTGTCTCTTCCTGATGCTCAGCATCAATTTCCTTTTTGTTGCCATTCTTTCTAACACTTCGTCGTTGCTTGTATGCTCAGTCCACGATATCCGTAGCATCCTTCTGTAGAACCACATTTCGGCCGCTTCCAGTTTTGTCCTCATTTTCGATGATATTGTCCAGCATTCACAGCCGTACTGAAGAACTGACATCACGTAGCAGTCTAGCACTCTTTTCTTCGTTTCTATTGAGATTTTCCTGTGTGTTAGTATTTTGCTCATCTTCTGGAACGCGTCCTTTGCCATGCCAATTCGCCTTCTTTCCCAAATTATTTTTGCAAAAAACAAAAATGACATCCATACAATCCAAAATGTTACATATATTGGTGCTGTAGATTTGTTTGACGTGAAATGTACTTGCGCCGAACAAGGCAGTTGGGTTGTAAGATTTTAATAAACATGAACGGTTTGAAATATCAAGCACATGCAAAAATGTACAAATTTGATTTATAAATTTTATTATGACTATCTGTCAAGGTACATGTTTTAGAGAGAAAATTGCATCTTAAGACATATGTTAGCTGAGCAGAAGTGACGTCAATCTGAATATTTGGAATAGTTAAATTTTAGTTTTGAATTTGAAAGTTTGATTTAATGTCAAAGGGAACTTTTGGCTCTAAGGCGCGCTTAGCCAAAAGGTTTCCATGATGTTGATAACTCAGACGAAAAAACCTCCTAATCCACGTAATGTCACCAAAGATGTAGTTTTTAAAAAAGAAAAAATTAAAATATGGTTATATTTTATTTACTTGTTATGTTGAATGTATTGTTTTCAACGTAGTCATTTTTGCAGACTGTTATTACTGTTATAGTGGACGACGAAAAAGACGGAAAAACGATTGTAGGTTTTCGGCTTCTTGAATGTCGGGTTGAAATTTATCCATGACGAAATGTTTTTGAAGTTGTTCATTCGAAGAAGTCTATAGCTTTACTTCACGACGAAGAAAACAAAGAAAATTGTAAAATTTGTACTCAGTGTAAGTCGAAAGGTTTATGAAGTGTAATCCCGAAATAAGGAAATTTGAATTGCAATGAGTAGAAAGGTTATAATCCTCTTCGTCATCCAAATAGGTAACAGTACGATAGCGTTAATCTCAGTCATCGTCATCGGGCAACATTGATTTCCTATCGAAGAAATATGTACCCTACAAGAGGGGTATATATCATCTATGTTTCGGTGCAAAGTTACATGTGTTTTCTTATTTAAAAAAAAAAACAGAAAAGAAAATAGTTGTTCTCACACATTCGTTACCATACACAGATGAAAAAGCAAAACAAAAAAACTTTCTGGATAACGACGACAGATAAATCAAGAAAAAAACTAACTTGGTAGGTGATAACGTTCGCTTACCTGTGGGGATCTTCTCGTTTTTTTGTTATGAAAAAATTTTTTGATTCTGCCAAGGACTAACTTTTAACAGCACAATTTTACAGGCATGACTGTAGAATTAGGGAGGTTAACGTTTGTTTTACTTTATATATATATATATATATATATATATATATATATAACTGTAAGAAGGTCGGTCAGCGCATGCATAAATGAAAAAAAAAGGAAAACGTAACAGAGTAGATGGGAGAGGAGAGGAAGAATGTAGTCAGAGAAAGTAAGAGATGTGTTGTTGTGAAATATGAAAACATTTTTCGCTCTCTTCCGCTCGTGAGTTCGATTTCGGTCTCGATCATTTTTGGGCAGGTGGAAGCCATTATTGGAATTGCCTCCTATTGTCGCTTTGAGAAAATACATAAGGAAAGTTGTAATTCTTACGTTTTGTGAAGGTATTGGTAGGATTAATAAGACACACATTAACTAGTTCATATAAGGTTCTGCGATGTTTTAGATGAATTGGAAGATTTCTGGAGAATTAAGATGTTAGAGAAGAGAACTGCGCTCAAAAAATGGATTAAATTAGCTTTCTTGTGCCATTGTAGGTATTAGTAAGCAGTCCGTTAGGAAAATGTTTAACAGAGAAGACGAATATTTGTTTAGATTATTCTGGTTAGGACTTTAGTACTCTGAGAGTAGCCAGCTAATCCTCCTATTGATATATGTGCCAACATCAAGAGATACACTAGACAGTAGGAGGTTTTCTTAGTTTTTTTTTCTTTCTCTCTTGTTTTATTATTATGTTGTTAGCGGTCAGACTTGACAATGATATGCACTGTGTGAATTAGCAGATCTTTGTGCTCAATCACCGTTTGATTGTAGATTTTATAGAAGAGTCAATGTGTAATAACAACTGAACCAGGTTTAACATAGGAATGCATCGTCATTTACCTGGTCTCAATTTGAGAAAGAAGATGTGGTTAACATCTAAAACAATGGTTCCACTGGATGTGATGGAATTCCAAAAGTGAAGAGAAGGGAAAGAAAAGAATCTCTGAACGGAATGAAATAACTTTTGATGTTTGTTCTTCAAAACTAAAAAACGTTTTCGAACATACAAATGTATTTTTTAATAAAGAAACAACGAACTTTTTATAAATATAAGACTTCTTGTTGTTTGTGTTCTTCATGTAGCAATTATTGTGTTTAATGTTATAAACTGGGAACTTGCAATGGCTGGCAGAATGGCATGTTTTTTCATGACGCGGGAGAATATAAAATATATCAGTTGTCTCTCTTGAACCTGCTGATTATTAGATGAATTATTATCTGGCGATAATAGATCCAAATTTAAGCGCTAAAAGTATTTGCCACGGAATGGTACACAACAAAATCGACGCTATCAGGACGTATTATGTCCAACTTCAGTTTTTTAAGCTTCGATACTAATGAAATGAATGGCGATTTTGGATTCAACAAGAAAATTCAAGAACAAACTGAATAATGAAATACAAACAGCATATGGAAAAAATTGTACAGCAAGAGATAAATGTTACAATCAATTTCAAACAGATATATGTATTTGGATTTCGGACTCGTTGTCTTGATTGGAACTTCTAAAGAAATATGTTTTTAGCAAATCTCTGTTGCTTTTATTATATCAGGAATTTGTGATGTAAATTGTATTTAAAACTGTACAGTTGCCTTATATTTGATCATTTGCAAAACCTCATTGTGGGGGGCATGTTTTTTCCTCTTCTATAAAACCATTTGCTCGGGAAAATGTGTTTCAAATGACCACTAAATGTTATCAATTTTTCCAGTACTGATGGCGGTTTCCTTTCTGTTTGAAGTTGTGCTGAATACTAATATAACATCCTTACATACGGTATCCATTTTAGCTTTTGAACCAGTTTAAAGTTCTCAACTGTTTTTTATTTCATTGTTTATTCAGTTGTCTGTTGTGATTTTGTAGTTTTATTCCACTAGGTTCGAAGAAGCATGTTAATTTCCAAGACTGGTAGACTTCATTTGATAAAAGCTATTTATCTTAGAAATCCATTGTATAAGTTTGACAATAAAAATTGTAGAATACAATGAAAAAGTTTTATTTATTTATTTAGTATTTAATCTATAATGTACAATGCCGGCCATAATTATTACCCCCCCAGTGCGAAAAAATGATGTATTTCATACTATCTTTTAGTATTTATTGCTAAATGAATCATTGTAAATGAAAATATAATAGTACTTTTGTTAATACTACACGATAACATGTACATCAAATGAATTTATAAATATTAATAATTACCTATATTGCAGTTTCATCAACGAAAGAATGAAAGACATTCACGGTGATTCGGACGAATTCATGTTTTGTTTTTTAGCCTTAAAAAATTTTGCAAAGTAATAATAACAAAAGAACCGTTCTATTTTAATGTAGTAAGACATGTAAAATTAGTATGAAACATATCATTTCTTTAAAAGAAAAACTGGAGTTGCTTGATAATTATGGCCGGTAGTGTATGTATTCTTGAATGTGTTTTGCGCTACGCATGAAATATACATGAATTATATTTCATAACATGTCAAATCGGAAATAATTCAAATTAAGTTTAGTTTTAAAATCAGCCAATTTTGATTTTAGAATTTACAATTCCAGGCTGTTAGATTCTCTCCACACATCATGACCTTGACAGAGATACAAAAAATGCAATGACACTAATTTCTCGTTCATATTATTTCCTTCACTGTCATTTATAGAATGTCTTCCATCTTCATATTCTTTCGTCCTAAGGATGATATTGGTATTGAATAACAGAATAGCTGGGAAGAGTGAGGTCTTCCTTTCTAATCATCAATTGGCAAGCATTTTTAAATGACAGGCCTTCTTTATTACAGGCTCTAATCATCAATCGACTAGCATTCACATAAAACAGGATTCCATTGAATAATTATATGGTAATTGATAGGTAGTACAATCAGAAAATAAAACATGAAAATATATGCTGAGTTCTCACAAGAAGTCGGCATATATCGTGGACTACTTGTGTAGCATTATAACTGGCCATCAGCAGACATTTTTGACATTATTCTCACCTTATGACCTGGTAAATGCTTCACTAAAGTATTAACTACCTTGATCGATCACGATCGCTTTATGGTAAATGCATGGGATTTATGGGAAGTCAGAAGCGTCCTGCGATTCAGTTACAAAGGATTACAATACGATACACGAAATTTGACAGGGAAAGGATTTAGATTTCAAATTGCAGAAGCTCTTTCTTAGCATCATTCATGAATGTATCGCCCAAATCACTCAGTCAGTTTTAATGTCATACGTGATACACTCTTTCGAAACATGACAGACTGAGCAGAAGATCATCACGCTGAAGATTGCCATTATATTCTTAAACTGGTTGCAGCCCGGGCTATAGAACCGAATCTGTCCTGTTATTTAACCCATAACAGGAGGGAAGAGATAGATTAATATCTTTCTCAAGGGTATTTGCGCGTAAGTTAAATACAAGGAACTCAACTGGAATTCGAACTCGTCTTCCCGATTTCTCGTTCCGAGCTGATATCCACTGCACCACGACGCACAGTCCTTCCCCAATCGGCCTTCCTCATTTTCTAATGTATTATTCCTGATATAGACAATTTTATACACCACAGTATGTACCAGTAGAGGCCAATTAGGCAACTTGATTTACATCTGAATATGATGCCGCGATAACAACAACTGATTTTTAACCAAGGGAATAATGTAACATAATTTTTACCATAATTCCCAACGGCCCAGAGACGGTGTATGGGCATTCACTTAAAATCGCATTTTAAAAACAGAAGAGGGGTTTCTATTAGTTCTAAAAATTCAACATAATCATACAAACCTAAAAATATCAGAGCCTTCTATTATATATAGATCGTCGTTTAAGGTTAATATCGTTGCAATAATCGTTGGTACTAACACAAATATAGACAAAAAAACCATCCCCTAAATTAAGTTTAGTGATATTTCTATCTCGTTTAGGAAAGACACCAGACTCATCAAAAATCTTAAATAATAGAAGAATACGTATCTGGAAAAAAATACACATGATGGTTCCTAATAACCGTAACACATAATTATTGGCAATTAGCGCAAAGTTGTTTAACCGCTGCCTCAAAAAAATATTGTAACCAGCTTTATTGAAATTGTCAGATATAACCCATGGATTCGAGAATATGCAATATCGCCACGTAAAACATTTTAGTATTAAAAAACACCTTGAATCTGTTATCAACAAGAAATTTGTGATTATCTCTAGAGAAACAAAATTCCTGAGCAGCAAAGAAGAAAAGATTCGCACCTCTCGTTCGACCTATATTGTCCTTTATTCAATACATCATCGAAAATCTTGAAAACCATTTGACAAAATGTGATATAGTAATTATCATGCTGATTGTGATTTTAAAACATTGTTAAATTTTAATACTGAAAATGGGATGGAGGAAGAGTATGATATCAATAAATCTGATTTGGTTAATGAGTTTAAGGATGATAAAAATAACTAAGAAATCTAAGCATGATTATTTCGTTTGTTTAACTGGTTGTAGATTTCAGGGAGAGAACTACGCTGCATCATTTCCGCAAAGTGGTTTTCGTGAAGTACAAGAATCTTTACTGGCAGCAAAGCGCTTGTATACAGATAGGTAACGAATTCAAAAGATATACAAAGATAGAAGATAGAAATGGGCGTAAGACAAGGATGTGTCTTTTTTACCCGATTGTTCAACTTGTAAAGCGAGAATATTTTGGGACCCCTGAAGTTATGCCTGGATTCCTCATCGGGGGCCACAATTTAAACAACCTAAGGTAGGCAGATGATACAGTGCTGATAGCAGTCACAGTAAGGAAACTACAAGACCTCATAGAGAAGGTAACTGAAGAGTGTGGCAAGAAAGGACTACAAATAAACTGAAAGAAGACCAAACGCATGGTCATGAGTAAAAAAGGCAGCCCAATATGCCAAATACAATTCGAGGATACTAGAATCAAGCAGGTACAAAAATGTAAATACCTGGGAAGTGTTCTAACAGAAGACGGAAAGTGCGACACAGAGATCCGAATGCGAATTGGCATGGCGAAGGAAGCATTCCAGAAGTTGGGTAAAGTATTAAGAAACAGGAAGATTTCGCTTGAAACAAGGAAGAGAGTACTGGATTGCTATGTGATGTCAGTTCTTCAATATGGAAGTGAATGTTGGACAATATCATTAAAGATGAAGGAAAAACCTGAAGCAACTGAAATGTGGTTCAACAGAAGGATGATGCGAATATCATGGAACTAGCATGTGAGCAATGATAAGGTTTTGAAATGTTGGAAAGGAAAAGGAAATTAATACTGAACATCAGGAAAAGACAGCTGAAGTTCCTGCAAGAGGAAAGAGGGCTTGGAGAACCTGATACTTACAGGCCATGTAGAAGAATAAAGAGACAGGGGAAAGCAGCGGATAACATATCTAAAGGACCTAATCAATTGGAAGATGGATCGAGAGTTGCATGGTGTAACAGGAGAAGGCGTGCTAAGAGCCACCAAGGGAGACGTGGAAAGTCATGATCGCCTACGTCCTAAAAGGACAGGGCACATAGAAGAAGAAGGACTTTTATCATATATTTGAAATGCCGAGAAATATCGGTGACTCTTCTCTGTGGATGCAGTTTGGGTTGACGTGGCTATGTAATATTGGGACTGAAGAAGTGTTTTGGCATTTTGGCGATTTTAAGAACGGAATTTAACTCTGTTAAGAACTTTTACGAAACATGACATTAAAAAAGATAATCTACTTTGTCATGTAACTCCCAGCTGCTGATCAAATGAATCTCGCCCAGTTTCTCAAAACATAAATATGTTCAACATTGCAAAAGTACACTGATTGTCGCTTGCATATGTGTAAAAATTGCAATCGTAGAGAATGTCTCCATTGTAATCGCGTTTGCTTTCGTCATTTTCTATATATCAGATAAATTTATCGATTTATGATGATGTTAATTGATTTAAGTCGTGAAAATGTCTTCCAGTTTCTACTCATTTATTGGATTAGAAGTTTGACTCAATATATGTGAATGCATAACTATTTTAGTGCAACAATATATTTGTGTCTAGGAAGTGCTTACATGATGAATCAAGAAGCATAAATATTTCATAAATAACCATATATTTAAAATGAACGACTTTATATATATATATATATACCTTTTTTTAAATATTTCTTTTTTGTTGGGTAGTCATGAAATAGTAATCACTGTATTCGAAGTTTTCTAATATATATTATACGAATAATATGTAATGTTCAATAGATATATATTACATATGTGTCGTCAATTCCTATGATCTATATGCAACAATTCATAATTCAAAAAATGCTGCCAAAGTATGTTTCTATAACCAATTTCTGGCGGGGAAAATTTCGACGTTTCTCTATTTCTCTCACAAACAATGTCCACCTGACTGACCCTCCTATACTATACAGTCGACAATATAAATCATCCTGTACACGCGAAACTTAAAATGAAAAATGTTAACAAATTCTCCATCATATCCAATATATATATATATATATATATATATATATATATATATATATATATATATATAAACAAAATATTATTAATTTAAATGTGGTACAATTTTTCCATACTGGAAAAATCCTAAAAACATGTCGAAACAGAGGAAGTTAAAAAAAATATGGTGGCTAGAATTAAGAAAGAAAAATAATTTTTATTTATATTTCTTTGCGAGATATATGAAAACCGAAAAGCAGAAACACATTCATGATTCGATAGTAGAAAACTTTACATTACATCAGTATATATATATATATGCTTGTATTTTGAAATTGTCCTCATTTTCTATTTTGCTTTAGCGGATGTACGTTTTTTGTTTTTAATTTTGTCGACCTCACAGAATTAAAAGAGTCAGATTCACACCGTTTATAAGTAAAAAAGCAAAATGTGCTCAGTGTCCGCATTTTACAATTGTCGATTTGTCAGAAAGGGCACTTCTTTATGTCATTTGTCTGGAGAAGGCGATCCCTCTTTGTGGCATCTTTGGAAAGAGCTTAAAAATCTAATCATGATTTGATCCTTGCCTAGCGAGGGAAATTGTGAAGACGGACCTTTTTAGAGCCGTCGATATTATTGCAAGGACGAAGTCACAAGTCATCGTGACCGAGGTTTTTAGCTTCATAAGCCTGTTCACACTGTTGTTCACGCTAAATAATGGGTTGTCTTCTAGAAACTGTAACTAAAGTCCTCTTAGCATAAATCATTATACTCGGTAGTATAAACCACGGATAGACGCTGTGGGTATTGAGTAAACGCAAATGTATCTGTGAAGACATCTGCATGGGGGATTACCCGCCCACACACTAAGGAAACTTTGTCTATGTAACGCTAGTGATGATAGGGAAGATAGAAAAAAACATGAAATGGAGCCATAACAACACGCCACGACATGCCTCAGGTCTTCCCGCAGACTTCGTTGATAGTGCGACTATAGCAGAAATCGAAATATGATAAAAATTACATAATAATAATAATACTAATAATAACTAGCGGAACACGTAGAATTTCCACGAAGGCTAATTATGATTATTTGAAAAAAATTTACTTTGTCATACTAATCAATAAAATAAATTAATAAAATAATTGTTTTCATTTATTATTATTATTATTATTATTATTATTATTATTATTATTATTATTATTATTATTATTATATCATTTTTCATTATATTTCGATTTCTGCTATGGTCGCTCTTATAAGCTTCTTCTGGTTTCAATTCTTTTATTGTTACATCAGGGTCTAAGCTAATTGAGGATGTTTCTTGTATAAATCCACATAAAACTGTAGCTTTAGCACATTTATTCAAATTGGATTTCATTCCAATGTCGTCGCTGTATCATTTTACAGTTTGCAGAAGATCTTCCAGCTCATTACATTATCATTCTTAGCTTTTAACTTTAAATCACCCATGTAAAATAGATGGCATATTTTCTTTTGGACTATTTTATAACCACATTCTGTCTTATTAAGTTGACTGGTTAGTGCTATTAATGATATGCACAATAGTAAGGGAGACAAACAATCATCTTGAAATATACCTCTTTTAATGTTTATTTCATATTATTGTTATTATTATTATTATTATGTCATTTTTCATCATATTTCGATTTCTGCTTTGGTCTCACTACCAACCAAGTCTGCGGGGAGACCTAAGGCAGGTCGTGGCGTGTTGTTATGACTCCATTTCATGTTTTCTATCTTCCCTATCATCCCTAGCATTACATAGATAAAGTTTTCCTTAGTGTGTGGGCTGTATTTAATAAGACAATTTTTTGTATATCTCTTAAGGTGAGGTTTCCAGCGATTCTTTCAATGTGTTGTTTTGTTCCATTTTTTATCATTCCAAGTGCACCTACAATCACTGGCACAACTCTTGTTTTCAATTTCCACATTTTCTCTATTTCAATTTCCAGGTCGTTATATTTTGACAGTTTTTCAAATTCCTTGATTGCTATGTTACATTCCGCTGGACAAGTCATATCAATTAATAGACAAGTTTTCTGCTTCTGGTTTTTAACAGTAATGCCTGGCCTGTTTGCTTCTATTTTTCTGTCTCCGGTGCTGGATGATGTTCATACCAGTGTTTGTTTACAGCTTTTCCATAATGTTTGCACATTGCCCAATGTAAATATTGCCCAACTCTATCGTGGAGATTTTTACATTCATTTGGAGCAAGCACAGAACAGCCTGAGATTAGGTGGTCTATTGTTTCTTGGTGTTTATCACAAAACCTGCATTTTGGATCCATATTATTATGCATAATATTTGCCTGAAAATTTCTAGTGAAAAGAATTTGGTCTTGTGCTGCAAGAATAAAGCCTTCAGTTTCAGACTTTAATCCAGATGCACGTAAACATCGATGAGTATTAACTTTGTCAACATTGGATTTATTGGCACGTTCTGGATATTGGACATGAAGAGGTTTGTCTTGCCAGCGCTGTTTCATCTGTTCAAGAGCTTTATCTTTGGCTTTCATTTTCATATTTTTTGCCGCAATAGTTGGTTCTTGGCTTCTGTTTTGCTTTTCTACAGAATCTACTAACTGTAAATCTTGTTTGTATTTACTGCCTTCTTTTATTATTGAATATTTTTCTTTCTTTCTTCATGTTGCCTTACTAATTGTATCATCCAATCCTTTGTTGTTTCTATGTATGTTAGTAAGCCAATAGTTGTTGTCTTGTATGACAATTCTAGCTGAATAAGACCTCTTCCAACTTCGTTACGGGGTATGTATAGACGGTCTACATCAGCCTTTGGATGATGCATCTTATGCTTAGAAAGAAGCTTTCTTGTTGTAGAATCCATTCGCCTGATGTCGTTTAGAGTCCAGTTTATGATGTTGAAGCTATATTGGACAACTGGGATTGCAAGGCTATTAATGGCCATAACTCTGTTCTGAGAATTCAGTTCAGTTTTTAATATCATTCGTAACCTTCTATAGTACGCTTTACGCACTATTTCTTTCATTTTTTTATGGTGAATGTTTTCACTCTCATTAACACCTAGGTATTTATAAGCTTCTTCTGGTTTCAATTCTTTTATTGTTACAGCAGTGTCTAAGCTAATTGAGGATGTTTCTTGTATCGATCCACGTAAAACTGTAGCTTTATCACATTTATTCAAATTGAATTTCATTCCAATGTCTTCGCTGAAGCATTTTACAGTTCGCAGAAGACCTTCCAGCTCATTATCATTCTTAGCATATAACTTTAAGTCATCCATGTATAATAGATGGCTTATTTTCTTTTGGCCTATTTTATAACCACATTCTGTCTTATTAAGTTGACTGGTTAGTGCTATTAATGATATGCAGAATAGTAAGGGAGATAAAGAATCACCTTGAAATATACCTCTTTTGATGTTTATTTCATCAGACTTATAGGTTCCATTCATATGATTGAGGTAAAGGGTTGTTTTCCATATAGACATACACTGTTTGATGAAATTGATGATGACGGGCGATATCTAGTATATATTTCAAGTCTTTAAAATCCAGGGATGTGGCACACTATCGAATTCCTTTCGATAATCTATCCAGGCAGTACTAAGACTTGTCTTTGTACTGTAGCAATTTTCCAGGATCATTTTGTTAATTAGCAATTGGTCTTTACATCCATCACAGCCACGTTTGCACCCTTTTTGTTCAAGCGGTATCATGTCATTTCTTTCTAAGAATAAATATGTCTGTTTTGTTAAAATAGATGTTAATAGTTTATATGTTGTCGGAAGACATGTAATTGGTCTGTAGTTTTTCGGGTTGTTTGTGTCACCATTCTTGGGTAGAAGAAATGTAATTCCTTTGGTCATCCATGCAGGAATTTTAGTGGGATCGTCAACCATTTCTTGAAGTTCTTTGGCTAGTTTTTTATGTACTGTATTTAAATAATATAGCCAAAAGTTATAATAATGTGCTGTATTTAAATAATATAGCCAAAAGTCTATACCTGGGAATTTTTGTGTGCTTTTTTTAGTGCAAATTTAACATCCTCTTCTGTAATTCCAGCCCATGTCTGTTCTGGTTTATTTTTTATTCGTTCCATCTCTTGTGCAATCCAATGTACTTCCTTGCTATGTTCTTTAGGGCAAGCCCATGTCTTTTCCCAGAACTGTGTAACTTCTTCCATTCTGGGGGGGACTGTCACTTCAATTCTTTTTTTACCTATTTCCCTGTAAAATCTCTTTGTATCGGTTTGAAAAATCTTGTTTTGTCTGTAAAATCTTGCTCTTTTCTCATATTATTTTTATTATTATTATTATTATTATTATTATTATTATTATTATTATTATTATTATTATTGTTGTTGTTGTTGTTGTTGTTGTTGTTGTTGTTATTATTATTAAATAATTTGATAATATATAAAGTTTTAAACATATTTTTAAAATCTTCAAAGAGTTGATTGCGTGTAGACTAAAAAGTCTACTCGCAATCAATTGATGATTATATTGCCTATATATTATTTTTTTATAAAATCTTTTATTAATCGATTTTTTTTCTCATCGGAGTATAATGTCCTTAATAGTTATTATTTATTCCAGCATTTAAAAGCTGATCAAATTAAATTATATCAGAATTTTCTTTTCTTTCTTTATTTTACTCTTCTTAGAAGATTTTCGGATAATTATTGCAAACTTAAAATTAAAGAAATAGACGTTTTATATTCCCCAATGAGTCTTGTATTGAACAAATAAAACAAAAATTAATCATCAATGTAAAATGTATTTATGGGCTTACCTGGATGGGGGTTAAAAGTGGTAAAACATGTTTTTTTTAAATAATTTAAAAAATTACTTCATTCATTTGTGAATAAGTTCTGATAATTTTATTAAAATCCTACAATTATTTTAGTTACGCGAGAATTTCCATATTAATGTGTTTGGCACCGAAAAAATGTGAGCGTTTCTTTAGGCGCTAACTCAAATCAGAACTAAATTTTCTGACAAAATTTCGAAAATGTTAGAAGTGATTAAATATTTCTTTTAAAAATAACTAAATTTACTTTAAAATCTCCTGTGCTTATTGTAAACAAAAAAGACTAACTGAGACATGGCCAAGGGTGTAAAAGAGTCAACAAATTTCCATATTAAATCGCAGGGTGCGACAACAAACATAACTATTTTTACTATATTGTACAGTACACACATATATACACACAGCTTTAGCTGATGCTACGGTAATTCTATAGACTTTCTCCTCCTACCCTTTCACTCTTTAATATCCGTCCGTTTGGCAAAGGTTAGAGAAAGGCTGAGGAGAGTAGCGTTTAATAAGATAGAGAATGAAAAGCTCGTATATAGAGTATGTGGCGTAACGGACGGACGAACTAAGTAAGTAATATGATGATGATGAAAATGATGATAATGATAATAATATTTTGTTCCTGTTCTTGCGGGTTCCAAAGAAAATTTGACAAACAAAAATATGTAATTTGTTTAAGTAAAATTGGAATAAATTATTCGGTGATAGACGCTTACGAGCGGAGCATTGTTTGTGACAACCAGGCTTCTCAGATATTTTTGGCGATTTACAGATTTCAGTCTGTTCTGAAACGCTGCTAATCATAAAATGGCGGCTTGAAATCAGTTTGAGTTCACGGACTATGATAATAACACCACCGTGACTAAAACCTGGTTACGTAGGGCCATTAATATTCGCCCAGACATTGTGATCAAAGACTACAAAACATAATGTGCTTTCTTATTGACAAGACACTCCATGCAGATTGTAACGTAACACTGAATATCTTAAAAAAGAAATATCAAAATACAGGAAAATTGAAGTGAAAATCAAAAATCTTTAGCAAATTAGGACATCAATAATTTCAGTTGTAGTTACAGCCACTCGTATTTATTGCAAAAGGTTCCGATAGATTTTCTATAAAACTATTGGAAACTTCCTGCTAGTATATGCCTTAAAATTGTACTCAGAAATACAGCTTTATTACGAATGTTTATTTACGTAAATTGAGAGGGATCTTACGTTTATTTTTCTTACCAAGTCTTCTTACCAAAAAAAGATCAGAAGAAAATGTCATGAAGCCATTTCTTACATTAGGTCTCTGGTTGGGACTCATAAGAAAATGTCTATATCTGTAGATCAAATGTTTTAATAATATCAACAACAACAACAATAATAATAATAAAGTACACATATCTTTAATTAGATTCTAAATATGTGGCATATGGTGGCATCAATAATTTCAGTAATAGTTTGAACCCCTCGTATTGATTGGAAATATTTCTGATAGACTCACTGAATGGATTTTGGTTGCCTATGCTTTAAATAAATTTAAAGTATAAATCCCTGACAAATTATCTGTTTTTTTAAGTTTGGAAAGACAAATGATTATTCAGGATAACGTATTTAAAAAAGATTTCGGATTTTGGGCCCAGGGCGATGCAACATATCCGTGTTTCTACGTATTCTCTTCGCATCCAACTCACGTAAACTTGAGCACCTCGCTGTGGTGTTATGATTAGCAAGCTTGTCTCACTAGAAATTGTTAAAACTGAGTAGTGAGTTCTATCCCATACTTTTGGCCCTGTGCTACATCTAAGCGGTGATTATAAAATTTACTAACACACGTAAACTATAGATTATCAATTTTCTTTAACGGACAAAAATGTAATTCTGATTGTTCGTCATTGAAAATAGTGATTTGGGGAAACATTTTCTGACCTAGAATTTTCAGCACCCCCTCTTACACATAGATATAGAGAACAAGGAAATATGCTTGGCAATTGAAAGATATCAGCTAAATCAACCACCAGACTGTAGTTAAATAGAATTATCTTGAAACACCGGCTGAGCTAGGCGACACAAACGGAACGTGCAAAAGTTAACTCAATAGAAAACTTTTAGAATTTAATCAAAATGTTTACTCAGCTTTCTCACTATCAAGCGGAAACAGAGACATATCAATTCTCACAAAATATTTCGACCATGACATAAATGGAAAATAATTTTAACGTTTTATATTTATTAAAGAAGTTTTTTCTATACATAGTTTGCAGTGCAAAAATTGGGAAACTCTTACTAGTTTTTAGCCAGAAATAATGTTAATAAATATGTGACATAATTATCCAATGTTTGACAAGATTTCATTAATGCCAGTAAAATTGATTTTCTTGTCAGGGATCAATTACTATGAACCTGGTAACATTATTAGTGATCAATCGGATAATTATTGGTTATCATAAGTAGATTATCATAAGTACTCGCTGTGAATTTCGTATGAAGAAAAAATATATATATAAAACAATGTAACATGTAAATACTTGTAGATAATCTTGAAAAACAATGACATTATTATTATTGAGTCATTTTTCGTCATAATTCAATTTCTGCTATGGTTGCACTAACTACCATTTCGGCAGGAAGGCAGGTTGTGGTATATTGTTAATGCTCCATTTCTTGTTCTTTTCTATCTCTCCTAACATCCCCAGAGTTACATAGACAAAGTTCTCCTTAGTGTGTGTGATGTACGTAACAAGACTTTTTTTTATATCTCTTAAGCTGGTGTTTCAGGGATTTTTCAATGTGTTGTTTTGTTCCTTTTTTATCGTTTCAAATGCACCTACTTGCAATGATATTATTCTTGTTTTCAATTTTCACACTTGGTCTATTTCAATTTCAAGATTTTTATATTTTGACATTTAGAATGCCTTGGTTGCTATGTTCCAATCAGCTGGACAATCTATATCAATTAATAGGCAATATTTTTTATTATTTGTTTTAAATAATATCCGGCCTATTTGCTTTAATTTTTCTGTCTGAGTAGATGGCTTAATCCCATAGAACGGTGACATCTTCTATTTCTGTAACCGGTACTGGGTGATGTTTATACCAGTGTTGGTTTACATATTTTCCAAGTGTTTGCACATTATCCAGTGTAAATATTGCCCCACTCTATCGTGACAATGTTTATATTCATTTGGGGCAAGTAGAGAACATCGTAAGCTTAGATGCTCTATTGTTTCTTGACATGTATCACAGAACGTGCATTTTGGATCCACCTTATTATGTATAATATTTGTCTGAAAGCTCATTATTATTATTATTATGTCATTTTTCATCATATTTCGATTTCTGCATTGGTCTCACTACCAACCAAGTCTGCGGGGAGACCTAAGGCAGGTAGTGGCGTGTTGTTATGACTCCATTTCATGTTTTTCTATCTTCCCTATCATCCCTAGCATTACATAGATAACGTTTTCCTTAGTGTGTGGGCTGTACTTAATAAGACAATTTTTTGTATATCTCTTAAGCTGGGGTTTCCAGGGATTCTTTCAATGTGTTGTTTTGTTCCATTTTTTATCATTCCAAGTGCACCTACTATCACTGGCACAACTCTTGTTTTCAATTTCCACATTTTTTCTATTTCAATTTCCAGGTCTTTATATTTTGACAGTTTTTCAAATTCCTTGGTTGCTATGTTACAATCCGCTGGGCACGCCATATCAATTAATAGACAAGTTTTCTCCTTCTGGTTTTTAACAATAATGTCTGGCCTGTTTGCTTCAATTTTTCTGTCTGTGTAGATGGTGTAATCCCATAGAATGGTTACATCTTCTATTTCTGTTACCGGTGCTGGATGATGTTCATACCAGTGTTTGTTTACAGCTTTTCCATAATGTTTGCACATTGCCCAATGTAAATATTGCCCAACTCTATCGTGGCGATTTTTATATTCGTTTGGGGCAAGCACAGAACAGCCTGAGATTAGGTGGTCTATTGTTTCTTGGTGTTTATTACAAAACCTGCATTTTGGATCCATATTATTATGCATAATATTTGCCTGAAAGTTTCTCGTGAAAAGACTTTGGTCTTGTGCTGCAAGTATAAATCCTTCAGTTTCAGACTTTAATCCAGATGCACGTAACCATCGATGAGTATTATTATTATTATTATTATTATTATTATTATTATTATTATTATTATTATTTCCTAACAGTAAATCAGACGCTATTTTCACCAGCAGATATTAGATTTAAAAAAAATAAGTTATCAATGTATAAGCAAAATAAAAGAACGGAAGATGCAGATTAAACAGTATGGCATAAAACCAAATAAACACGAATTACTAGCTAAAAAGGCTTTGACCACACCGGTTTTCTCAAGCAATAAAACTCAATGGTGTGGGCGAAAACTAGATAGCAATTAAGTGGTGTCTATCTCGTTCTCTTGCCGTTCCTCTCTCTCTCTCTCTCTCTCTCTCGCTCTCTCTCTCTCTCTCTCTCTCTCTTAATATATATATATATATATATATATTGTGTTAAAGC
>JBBBDQ010029075.1:1225000-1227500 GCA_037127315.1 Ascarosepion bandense | reverse complement strand
TAAGGCACGCATTGTTCGACTCCTCATAAACAGAGAATGAGGAAAAATTCTAAGCCCAGAGGTTAGCTTAAGTAAAGGAAGGGGTTGGGATGTATTGATCTTTATTGTGTTGGGATGGGGGAAGGAAATTAGTAGTAATTTCTCCTTGGTAGTGAGAAGTCTGTGGCCTGAGGCTTGAGTTAGAAATGGTAGGTGGTGGGAAAGAGAGTGCTTGGTCAGATTTTTAAAAAAAAACAATTTTTAGGGACTAATTGGGGAAATAGGTTAATTTTTGTAATTTATACTTATTTCTATGGCGACACATACTTATGATCTCCCTATCTATATGGGCGCTTCTACCGAGCGCCCATAGGCCAGAGGTAGGATCGCCGACTGACGCCAATTCGGTCGGGTTTCAATCTCGGGTTAAAAGCAATCGGAGTCTAACCGTACTGATGAGCTGTGATACAGCGAAACAGATCTGTCTGCGGTGGACTATTTACGCTCTCACACCCTGATTGAGCACTCTGGAAGAAAGGAAGACTTTGAAAAGCAGTAGCTACTCTGGCATCTACGCATCGTTCATTCAGCTATGAATTAGATGACTCTCAGCTATCGGGTGTGTATAATGATAATATACAAGCTGAAAAGTCTGCCTCCTTCTACCGAGAGCCCATAGCTCAGAGGTAGAATCGCCGACTGACGCCAATTCAGTCGGATTTCAATCCTTGATGAAAAGCGATCGACTGTCT
This sequence comes from Ascarosepion bandense, assembly GCA_037127315.1. Taxonomy (NCBI): domain Eukaryota; kingdom Metazoa; phylum Mollusca; class Cephalopoda; order Sepiida; family Sepiidae; genus Ascarosepion; species Ascarosepion bandense. The sequence goes on along the minus strand of JBBBDQ010029075.1, from coordinate 1,226,769 downwards.
AACCGTACTGATGAGCAGTGATACAGCGAAACAGATCTATCTGCGGATAACTATATATATATATATATATATATATATATATATAAGATTGTTTTAATTTCTTGTATCTAGATGTGGATGTATATGCATGTAGTGACATAGAAGTAGGTATGCAAGTAAAGATTTAACTGCAAATTCGTATGTAATACAATCCCCTTAAACACTCACGCAAGGTGTGCATGTAATAAGTCAGTAAAGTGTCATACGTGATACATGCTTGGGCGATCATGTCTTGAATGAGACATGACTGACTGGGCAGAAGATTATCTCGCAGTAGGTTGCTATTATATTCTGCAGTAGACTGGATTTCATCCAAGGTTATAGATCCCAGTCTGGCATGTTATTTAATCCATAAATGAAGGGAAGAGACGGATTATATGTAATTTCCTAATGGTAAGTGAAGGCAAGTATTTGAAATCTGCTAAAAACTTGATATTTATTAATTCATTTTTATTTTTTCGTTATCGCTTTTATTATTATTAATAATAATTTTGTAATGTATTGTTAACGTTAAGAAAATAATATTTAATGCGCATTCTCTTTATGATCATTCTTAACATTGTTATCATACTTGATAATAATGGTATTGTCATAAAACCAAAAAGATTATCTTTTATAAGATGAAAATATTATTATTACCGTCGAAATTTATATAAAACACTAAAAATTTTATTCTTCTAGTGAAAACCTTCGTTTTTATGTGCCATGTCCGTTCAGGGCGTAGATGATCATAGATTTCCACTTGACTCTATGTGGCTCTCTCTTGATATCTCTTCTAAACCCCGCTCCGCTATCCATTTGATCAGACCTAACAAGTACGTCCCGAGCTATTTTTCCCTGCCTCTCCTTCCCTTTATCCAAACTGTGAGTATTAAATTTTCCAGATCACCTTCTTCATTATGTGTCCAAGAGATCTCATTTGTCTCTTCTTGATAAGTAAAGATTCTCTTCATGTTTGTATCCTTTCCAACATATCATTGTTACACACGTGCCCTGTCCATGGTAACCGCAGCATCTTTCTGTAAAAGTACATTTCTGCTGCCTGAAGCCTCTTCTTCATTCTTTATGAACCCATCCAATATTTATTTCCATACCGAGGGACAGATATCACATTGTAATCCAGGACTCTTTTCAGTATTCAGATTAGCTTCTGAAATGTGTATTTTGGCTACGTAAATACGTTTTGGGATCTCCCTGTCCCACTTGCCATCCAAAACAACTCATAGATATTTGATTTGATTTTATGTATATATATATATATATATATATATATATATATATATATAACACTAATTTAATAAATCTAATGGATCTGCATGTTGCACTTTCTATCCAAAACAACTAAAATAAGCAAGTAAAAAAATTAAAATACCTATATTTATGTTTGTTTCTCCGACTTATAGTTTGCATATTGTTCTTCTGCTTTTACTGATCATAATACATTCAGTTTTCTTCAAGTTTATGTTCAGTCCTTTTTTCTCATTTTCTTTTTCTACCTTCTGTAGAAGCTCCTGCCTTTTTCCCGTGTCTGCTGTTAGCACTGTGTCATCCGCCTATCTTATATTGCTGAGTTTGTGGACGCCAATGATGAATCCCGGCAAGTCATTTTTTTCTAACAATTTATTCGCTGTAGAGTTTGGAAAGATCCGGTCAGAAAACACATCGTTGTCTTACACGCCTTTCTATTTTATGGCCACGAAATTTACTGTCGCGTATTTGAGAATGTTCAG
>JBBBDQ010029075.1:1170000-1220000 GCA_037127315.1 Ascarosepion bandense | reverse complement strand
TTTTAAAACATTTTTCTCAAAACGTTAAAGGTGTATTGTTTTGCTTCTTTCAGTCTAACTTTAGAAACTAAATCCCAAACAGAGCAACATGACATTGTTTAGTTCTTAACGTAGTTTAAATATTGACGTGAATGTCATCAAAGATATTCCCCAGCGACCTGTTCTGTATGATCGTCCATTTAATGCTTCCTTCGAAACTTGACAGGATATAAATCATAGGAAAAAGCTGCGAGCAGTAATGATCTAAAGGTTTAAATATGTAATGTTTCGCCAAAACTCATTATCTAACGCTTTTTGTAGTGAACATGGATATGAGAGAAGGATGTGCATTGTATGCAGTGCATATCGCCTTAGAACGAGAAATTGGAAACCCGAGTTCGAATTCCATTTAAATTCGTTGAATTTACTTGCGCGCATATATTCTTGGAAAAGGTATTAATCCATGTATTTCCTCAAAGCTATGAGTGAAATAACTGGATAGATTAGGATAGATTAGGTTTTATATCCATGGTCAGTAAACAGAGTCAGTCATGGGTCTTTCGAGATATAAACGTGTATAGCGCGTATTTGAATGATAGGTGAAAGGTGCACTATCCCAGAAGTGGTTATCATACAGCATTATATATATATATATATATATATATATATATATATATATATAAGTATGTATGTATATTTAATCATTTACGTCAGAATATATATATATATATATATATATATATATATATATATAGTGATATATTATTAAATATACTTGTGAGGAGGGCGTACATATGTATAAAGTTATCAGTCAGATGTTAAAAAAAACATGGCTTAATGTATGAACAGAGCTGTATTATGTATACATTAGTAAATACGCATGTTAAACTAAGTCAATGGCACAACTCCGACTTTTATGCGTTATGCAATCATCGGGTGCATATTTCGAATGTCAAATTTTAAAAATACACCTGATGATTACATAAAGATTGAAAATCCGATTCGTGCCATACACGTAGGATAATATGCATATTTTTTTATATATATTATTATATTATTAATATAAGTGTTTAAATTTTATATATATATATTTATTTTGAGTATTTTTGTTATTATTGTTTATTATTTTTATGAATACTATTTATTACTATTATTTAAGATCTGTTTACTTTATTATTATTATTATTATTATTATTATTATTATTATTAGTGTTAATATTTCGTAATAAATATTTTGTATTATTTTTATTATTATTTTTATAATATTATTTTAATAATATTATTTAGATTTTTTATTTTTTCGAATATTATTATTATTATTTTATGTGATAAATTTTTTATATATACAAATTTATTATTAATATTATTTTTAATAATATTATTTTATTACTATTATTTAATATCTTCTTTATTTATTTTACTACTATTATTATTTGTGTTAAAATTGTATATATATATATATATATTTCTTATATATATATTTTTTCTCTTGTATATATATATATATATATTTCTTTTTAGTGTTAAGTTTATTATTAATATTATTTATTACTGTAGTTTAAGATATTTTTAAGAGTGTATATTAATATTTATTTATCATTTTCTTTGATAATACTTATGTATTTTTTTAATTATTTTAACTATATTTATAATATAATACTACAAGTGGTTATATTTTAATTTTTATTAAAAGTATGATTTATAATTTTTTTTTACCGGAAATATATCCCATTATAATTAAAACTAAATTTTAATGTTAAATTTCCATGTCAGGTTTTTCAAAAGGCGCTGGTGTGGATCTAAGACGTTAGCTTTAACTTCCTTTCTCTTTATATTGTTCGTTCTTCTTCCTTATATTTTCTTTTTCTTTCTCTTGTTTATCAGTTTCTATCTGTGGGGTTTTTTGAATGAGCGAAGAAACGTTTTTGTAGATTAACGTGTAATTATTTTCTGGATTATTGTAAATCATATATATATATATATATATATATATATATATATATATATATATATATATAGGCTGTAAAATTCCGAGCAGGATTGGTAAAATCCGGAATAAGGCTTGTAAATAATAATCCAGGAGGATCCTAGTAATATCGTTAAAATATTAAATCTGATCCAATGGAGAGCTCAATAGAGAGAGAAAGAGAGAGAGAGAGAGAGAGAGAAAGAAATCCATGCATACCTATATATATATATATATATATATATATATATATATGCACACGCACACGCGCGCGCACACACACACACACACACACACACACACACACACACACACACACACACACACATATATATATATATATATATATATATATATATATATATATATATAGTCATCCGCAGACAGATCTGTTTCGTTGTATAACAGCTCATCTGTACGGTTAGAATCCGATTGTATTTTTTTTTAATCCTGTCACCCCAAGCAAGGCATTCCACTGCCACTATAGCGCAGGGGGTTACACAGGGTGAGAGACGAGTTACGATGTACATAGAAGGAGAGTTGGAGGGAATGGGGGGGGGGTTAGTGTGTTATGAGGTGTCGATTGACCTTACATTTAAACTCCTGGAGCTTATAGCTGTCGGGGAACCAAGCATGTAGAAGGGAATTCCACAGGCGGGAAGTGGGAGAAAAGAAGCTGTTGGAGTAGAAATTGCGGTTACATTTCATCGTTTTCACTCTAAAAGAGTGGGACCTATTTGCCAATCTAGTATCTCGTGCAAACTCACACCTAGAGGGCACCAGTGATTTAAGTTCATCAGAGCAGAAGCCATGAAAATATTTATAGAAGAGTCACAGGAAAGCCACGTCACGCCGGTGAAAGAGTGACTGCAGGTGGTCAGCTAAGTCGGTATCAATCACGTTACAGATTCTTCGCTGTATTTTGTCAAGAACCCCGAGGAGAATAGTAGGGGCACCCGACCAGATGTGGTAACAGTATTCAAAACACGGGCGGATGATAGATTTGTATAAGTGCAGGATAGATACAGGCGTAAAGAATTTCCGGGCCCTCTACAGACAGAGAGGCAATATTCATAACAGCGGATTTTGCAATGAATTCGACGTAGTCATTCCACTTGAGGTCCGCTGAATGTGTCAGGCCAAGCAGGCGTAGTGTTTTACTCTCTGTTCCATGCTAATGGGAGGGAGGTGTGGTCGTCTGTGGTGGTTAATTATCAGCAGCTTCGTTTTGGAAGAATTGAATTTTACGAGCCATTTCCTACCCCAATCTACCACGGATTGGAGGTCCTTTTCAAGCTCAGCCGCGAAGTTCCCCTTATCATCAACACCAGATTTTTGATCGAGTCGAGTGTATACTGTGGTATCATCGGCGTACATGCCTACTTGTGATCTTATGGCATAGTGGAGATCATGGATGTAGATTAGAAAGAGCGTAGGACCTAGGATAGAGCCTTGGGGGATAACCCGCGTTTGTAGGTTAGTTCTGGGAGGCATGTCCGTTTAAAACCACATTCAGTGTGCGGTTGGAGAAGAATCACTGGATTAAGTCCAACAAAAGTCCAGTAATGCCGTAGCTTCCCAATTTCCGCAGAAGGCCAGCATGCCATACTCTGTCGAATGCTTTAGAGATATCCAGGGCGAGAGTTCGGGCTTCACCATTCTTGTCGAAGCCTGGTATATATACTCGGTGAATTTTGGGGTGAAAGTGATGAGTTAACTAAGTTTTAACTTGGTTAAAGTCCAAAGAAATGATTCAAAGCCATTTGAAAAAGTAAAGTTTATTTTTCCATTATTAGACGTGGGTAAATCAATGAGTGGTGGGGGAGGTAACGGAAGTGAAAAGAAAAGAATTCCACGTGCGGCTTAAAAGTCCAAAGAAATTTGTTTGCAAAAACATTCGTTCAAATGACAAGAGAATTAAGCAAAAAAATATAATTAAAAAAAAATCATAAATAAATAAATACACAATAACTTAACTCAGGATTGAAACCCGACTGAATTGGCCTTCAGTCGGCGATTCTATGTCTGGGCTAAGGGCGCTCGGAAGAAGAAGACTGACTTTTTAGCGTATACGTTAGAGAACTTGACTATTGCTTGAAAAGTAAAAATTTTAAAATCACAGCGCATAATGAGAATAAAATTACAACAAAGAACAACAAGTTTCGCTCCCGCTCATCAAATCTTTTAAGTGGGAGAAATTACCATAAAATAAATTGTGTGTTAGAAATGAATTAGACAAAGATTAGAAAATGAGAATGAACTGCCAGAAACGAATTAAACCAAGCCGATCAAACACTCTCGCTGTTTAGAAAGCCAGGGTCTGCAAGTCCTTAGGTAAACAGACTCCATCACTTTGAAATTGGAGAGTGTATGTGAATGTAATTTTGAATATTTTTTTATTTGAAAGTGAGTTATTTCTGCAAGCTATCATTTAACCTTTCGATATCTGGGGGTGATTTAAAAGAACTGCTTTTCAAACGTTTAAACAACCGGAATATTTAAAGAAAATCTTTCTCCATCCATCTGCAAACATCTTTGTCTTCTTTGTGACTTTAATGTTTGCCATCAAATAAGACTGAAATATTTTAAATGTACTGTTGTGTCCGGTAATCAGGCATTACGATTTCCATTATCTAATCCCTCACTTAAATCGGTAACTTTCCTACTCATTTTTCTATTAAAACCGAGCAAGAGACATCTTACTTGATTTCTTCCTTACTTCTCCTCTTTCTGCTAGAACTTCATAATACAACCCTCTTTGTAAATCTGACCACTTTTTGGTAGCTACTGATATTTCGTTCCAATCATCTATTAAGCAGGAACATCTTATTCATAACACCTCTTTCCATTACCAGTATGCTGATTGACACTCACTCTGTGAGTATCTCTGTGACGGCCATAATAAATCTAAGCGAGTCCTGGAAGGATCAATCCTCTTGTCAGCCGAGAGAATGGAACGCCATATATTCTCTATGGACATTGACTCTGGTGATTACTGGTGGCTTTGTAATAAGTTATTAAATAAGTGCAAAGTCTTCGTTTCCTCTTCATCAATCAATTGGAGATATTAATATCCTCAGCTGATAAAAGTATATAATTTGCCCAAAACTTCTCCTCAAACTCTACTCTTGACTCATCCGGAATATCACTGCGTAACTTCACACTGTACTGTGTTTCTGTTAAATGATATATATATATAACTCTTTTCGGGGTATCTGCTATTATTTCTAACTTAGATCTTTACAAGCCACTGAAACAGTCACTAAGAAGAGTTCTCTCGAAACTGATCCTGTTCTCTCGAAATTGCATAATAAATGACTCGCTGTCACTTGCTTTCCTACCTGCTGTAAATCATGATCTATTGTTTCAGTTTTCAAGAACTGTTCAGCAGTCCGACCCCTCTACCTATCGGTCTGTTAGCTTTCGACTACTTCTGGCAGTGTCCCAGAGAACGTAGTCAATGCTGAATTGATACAGAATCTATCATTGCAGGGTCTTTATTCAGACAAATACAGCTTTCGTTTCTCCAAATAAACTGCTGACATATTGGCGATAATTGCTGAATGAGTATATCATGTTTCAGATAAAAACGGTTAAGACCGAGTTGTAACATTGAACATCTCGAAAGCATTTAACAGTGTCTAAGAGCAATCGGATGTTTAACCGTTCGGATGAGTTTGATATATGGAAACAGGTATGTCTGCGGAATATATATATATATATATATATATATATAGCAGGTGCTTATTATGAACTTCTTCATAATAAGTATCTGACGATAACATAGTGCATGAAACACCGAATCGTGCTATAGACGTATTATAATAAGTATATTTATTAATATTTAATTTATAGATCTATTTTATTGACCGTTTTTTTAACAGCAGAAACATATGTGTTTGAACTTGTGTGTATATCCCTATGTACATTTTTGATATCTATCTATCTATCTATCTATTTATCTATATTATATTATATTATATTAATGGTAATATCAGAACTTTACTTTTGTTTATGTTGATCATTTTGGGTGTCGAATTTTGAAATTATATTGTCCTGTTTCTCTGATTCGTGCTGATATTTCACAACACACAGATTGCACTGATTTAATGCTCAAATTTAATGCTCAAAATTTTTTAACAGAATTTAACAGTTCACAGATTTAGAACATTTTTAACACCCACATAATTACCTCTGTTATTATTTTAAAATCTTATTTGCAATCTCTTTTTAGCTTTAGCGGTGGGTAAATAAACCAATATGAGGAACACTTTAGTAACTTTTTGTCACAGTATTATTTCATCATATCCACCAACTTAATCTCTTTATTTTTCGTTCCATTTCTGCTATATTTGCAAAATATCTAACAGTTTACTCGGGATCGAATTTCTTTCTGTATTTAAAAAAAATAATAATTTGCCAAATGTATTTTCAAAAATTCATTCATTAACTGTGTAATAAAAATTGTTTGGATAGTTTTCTATATCGGCGTTCTTACCCTCTCATATTTGTATGTATACGTCACTTTCTTTAATATTATTTGGTGTACGGGTAAAATAACAACCTACAATGACTATTCGGATCATAGCATTGAAATTCCTATCCGTTTCGTAGCATTCACCTACGTGGAAATACCCTTTGATATAGTTAGGTTTTGTTTAAATAAAACAAAACTGGTTAAATTGTGGTTAAATAAAAGAATAGTTAGGTTATAGTTAAATAAAAGAACTACTTGTAAATGTGCGTTGTGGTGCAGTGGAACGACAAATCGGGGATTCCGATTTCGAACTCCAGTTGAATTCCTTGAATTCACTTACGCACAAATAGCTTAGAGAAAGGTATTAATCCATCTCTTCCAAAAGGGGTAAATAATAGGAAAGATTGGTTTTTATAGCCTTAGCTGGCAACCCATCTACCGCAGAAAGCAATGGCAACATACTGCGGAATAACCATCTGCTGTCATTCATGTCTCTTTAAGACGTGATCGCCCAAAGCTTTTATCACATATGGTACTTAACTGACGGACTGACTGATTATGTGGAGAAAGTAAAAGAGAAAAAAAAATTGTACTTGGAAAAATCAAATCTGGACTAAATAAAGGATTTGTTCTAGGGGAATACATTTTTATTCTCCCAAAATTATTTCGGCATTCACTCGCAAATAAAATGAATTATTGTAATAATCAAAATATATTCCGGTTGCAAATAACCCACAAAATATACTGTTTAAAATCAATCTATGATAAGATTTTTTCTTTAGCATTGATGTATTGAGAGCATATTGCTTAGGATGTGGCAGAAAAAATCGAAATTGCCAGAACGTAACTTAGTATTCTTGCAGAGAGAACTAACCTACTGATTTATATGTATTTGGCTTTTATTTGTATCGCATATTCTTCGCAGCCTACTTACAGATCGCGTCGAGTCAGTCATTTGTTACGTCTGATAACAATGTTCTTATTTCTTAGTTATTTTTTAAGGAAATAGTCCAATAACTGGCATAGTTTCTTTCCACTCTGGCTTTCGAGCTTGGATGAGCTTTGTTTGGATGTGAATATCCTAAGGTATTTTTTATTTCTTTCTTGAACAATTTATTGTTTGCATTCTGACCGTCTGTTTGTAGAAGCGAGTCCCAGTCGCTTGAATAAATTTCCTCGGTTAATCACGTCTGCTTTTGTGTTACCTCTAGGTCAGTCTGTTGTATCCACTTATTAAATGACGAACTGTCTCTTTTCTTTGTCGAGACAGACGACATTTGCTCTTTTTCTTAGTTTTCTTAATGCTTGCTTTCATATAATTGTCCGAAGCTGATATTACGAATGATCTTGGTTTGCTATTCAGATGTTTATTTTTTTATATTATTTCTGAACATGTCAGTTTATTTCGTCTGCAATCTCCTTCATCTTTCTCTCATTATGTCTGAGTTCAATTTTAACAGTAATACGAAATGGCAAATTTGCAATAGATCAAGTGCCTGCAACAATCATATTTGCTCCTTAACACACCAAAACGTTCATTGCTGCGTTTAATAGTGCTTTTGTCTGAGTTGTCTAAATAATTCTTTGGTTAATTATTATTTTTGCTATGTTTCAACCAATACAGCCCCAAGAGGCATTCACTATATATTGTTATTTTTTATGAATATAGGAAAAGAACAAAGGTAGTTCTTTTTATGAGGATATGTAGGATAGATAATAATTAAGGCAAGACCTGTAGAAGTTAAGATAGTAGTGGATGAGTAGGCGGCCTTTCGGAATTATATCCCACAAGTGATTGGATAATATGTACTTGCCAGGTAAGATGCCAGCTGTTAAATGTCTACCTTGATGAAACTAAGGAATGTAACATTTTCTATAGAAATAATTATAGAATAGCAAGAAATAAGGAACTTTCTGTAGAAAGAGATTGATCGGGGAAAAATAAACAATCACACGCACTGCCGCGTTATAGATTTTAATCCCAAGACTGGACAACTAAAACAGGAAAGTTCAAGTCAATATACGGCAAAGACCTACCAATTTAGATCTAATCTGACACCTGTAATTATATGTCACACCAGGAATAGTTACGTATTTGCCGAGAACAGTACAAAAATCCGACAATTTTCTTAGAATCTTTAGCAACAGATCGTATATACGAGTTCATCTTGTGATATAGAGTGCACATGTGTGCCAAAAGATATATTAAGTAAGAAGCCTTATTTGGATATATTGCAATCATTCCAAAGTAAGGTGAATATATTTTCCTTTCATGCTTACATTTTTCATTTCTTGCCAAAACTGAGAAATTCTTCCAAATTTTACATTACTCTTTAATGAATCCATGTCCGGAGGAAAATTCTTCGATATTTTTTTTATCCTAACTCATATTGCGTATTGTTTAGCCAGATTGAATATCATAAGTTCAGTAATTTTTACCATGATTTTAACTGTTGGAGTGAATATATATTGTATTTTTATTAGTCCCTTGCGTACTGAATTCGTAGTCATTTGTACACTTTCTAGTTGATTTTAATTCTTACCCTGTTGTATATACTAGTATCATTTTTATAAACAACACATTTTAGCATTGCATTTTTATTACTATAAAAGCAATGCTAGACAGGTTCAACATTTTAATATATTTCTAAAACAGTTTAGTATTTGTTCTAACTTCTAATGTATCCAGAATATTTATTTATTTTGCAGCCAGTTAGGAAATTAAATTGATGTAGATCTATGTTTTAGCTTTTATAATATCCGTTGTTACCTTTATTCATTTGAATTTATTTTTTTAATTGTTTTTAGTTTAATAGTCGTTGTAATCTCAAAAACATTTATGTACAATAAAAAAACTTTTTAAACAAGTATGACAAATTATATATTAATTGTGTGTATGTATTTGTGCATATATGTTTAATTCCTCATTGTTAAGAAGATTTATCGAATTATAATGTATTATTCAGGTAAATAGTTATTCCTGCTTATAAATATAGGAAATATCTATTAACATCATGTTAATTTAACCATAAAATGCCTTTGATGTAAATCCAGCTTCAATTAGAGATTGTTAAATTTGGAAGCACTGTATCGGAATCGTAAAACCGATTTGTTATTTCATTTGAAATTGTTACATTCAGTTAAAGAAGTTATAAATCCATCTCTCATCCATACCCATGACAAACCTGGTTGTTCTGTGGCAGGGAAATTCTGAAATCAACATTTCTATCTATGGGTAAATTCGGGATAATGTTTCCAGGTTTGCTCACCAGTATCGGAGGATAAAACTATGAATACAAAACAGTAAATGACCCTAGTGCAGCACAAATTCTACAGCTAAGGAAAGGATCACAGAACTCGCGTTCTCTTGATGTTACCGATTATTTACGATCTTCATAAAAATTATCTGAAAACAAAAACTCAGATTAATTAATCTTTTATTTAATGATCACTATTCTGAACAGGTAACGTATTATTGAATTAAATTTCAATTTATACAAATATTATTCATATTAATTATCCTAGTCACTGTTCTTTGTCTATGTGACATGTTCATTCAGGACATAGGGATCATGGTTCTACATAATTTTCTATCCTTTGTAAATCTTTGTAAAAGTTTATCTCTTTCCTATTTCTACAAATGTATATTCTGCCAACTATGTACATGTTGTAAATGTTATGGAGTACAACATAGAAGATTGCGCGTTGTATGTAAGTACAAATGTCTGTCTCTTAGGATCGACGTAATTGTGGGAATTTGCATTATGTCGTAGTAACGCAGAGTAACTTGCCAGATCGCTGACTCGTATTTTCCCTCTGTTTACTCGCTGCACTGTTACTTATATAAGGAAGGAGAGTCCACCAACCTTAGCGAGGGGAGTTCACCATAACAGTTATCAAGCTCGGTAAGTAGGTTATGCGGCCATTCATCTTCCAAAATGTATCCTGTCATTGTCAAATTTTCCATGCGTTCTTTCCTCAAACTTGAAATCGTTCTAAAAATTTAAATTGTCCTTTTTTCTAATTTTACGTATGAATTTCCTTTTAGCTGTTCTTTTCTCAAAAACATTTACAGCTGGTAAATGATTTTCTCAGAATTATTCTGTGGAAGCACATATCTGTTATTTCATGTCGTTTATTCATCTGTGAGGAGACTGCTCCGCTTCCACTGACATATCACGAAACCGTCCAGGACTCTTTTATATGTTTCTAACCAATTTTCCTGTTTATTGATAATTAGCATAGAGTTTAAAAAGCATATATATATATATATATATATATATATATATATATATATATATATATATATAGGAATGACAATATACTGCTGGCAAATCTCCTGCCTATCAGTCATGTCCCGAAAGCAACATGATCGCCTAAGCGTGTGTAATGTGTGGAACATAACTGACTGACTGATATATTAAATTAAATTAATGCCTCTTTTTTCCAGTGTAGTTTGCAGGAATTAATATGTTGTTTCGTGAAAGACTATGATTTCCAATGGGTATATTTTCTGTTCAATATTAAATATACTTAAGTTTCTTAAGTTTTTCAAAAGCTAGTCATTGATGAATTCATAAAAATAAAACAGAATATCTTTATAGAAACATTTAATGCATTTGTATGCGAATGTAAAAAGAATTCAAAATTATAAATGTAACAATGAAAATATGTTCTCTAAGTAAAATATATTTTAACAAAAGAAAAACAAACACAAACATAGCAGCATAACTTAAACAAATCTGATAGCTTCAAGTCAGTCCGTCAATTAAATGCCATACGTGATACACGCTTGGGCGAAAGAGACATGACTGACTGGGCAGATGATTATCCCGCAGTAGGTTGCAATTGCTTTCTGCGGTAGACTAGTTGCCAACCAATGCAATAGAAACCAATCTGTCCTGTTATTTAACCCATAACTGGAAGGAATACACGGATTAATACCTTTCCCAAGGGTATTTGCGAGTAAGTGAATGCAATGAATTCGGCTGGAATTCGAACTCAGCTCCCTGATTTCTCGTTCCGAGCCGATATCCAAAGCACCACAACGCACAAGTACGTTTTCTAAAAAAAGAAATTCGAGCCCAGGAATATCTTCACTTTCAATATTTTCTAATAATCTCTTCATTTCATTCCTAATTACCGGATCCTATTTCATCTGTTTCAATCGACTAAAAGCTAAAACAGCGATTTACATAGAAAATGAAAAGAATTCTGGTTCAGTTCAATGGTAAGAAGCTGATTGTGGAAGACACGATTTTTTTTACAGATGAATAAATTTGGAATAAAATGCCGTTCATCTGGCAAAATGAAAAAGTGCATACGTCCTTAGATACTTTAAACAGCAAAGTACTTCGATGAATTCAGCAGATATATGACACATAATACAAGTTGCAAGCCTGACATATAGATGGCGCCAATAATAAAAATTCATATAATTCAAATGACACGAGATAAAATTGGAGACTAATCAGATTATTAATTTTTAAATTACAGATATTTAAGTAAAGTTACTGTTGTAAAAGTTCAAAACAATGGAAAAATGTAAATTTTGTGTTTTGACATATTATTTTCTGATGGGAAAAATCCAGTTCAAGCAAAGCAATGACTTGATAAGTGTTATCAATATACGAGTAGATTTTGTTGAAAAGCGGGTATAAATCATCAAAAATCAATTTTGTCTATCGTTCTTATGTGGAGTAAATAGACAAATATTTGAACTTGTTTTTGATGTTGTTACCTTTGCTGGTATTTTTTCCATCTTTGTTGAAATTTCTTATTTGATGAAATCATTTACCATGTCTTTCGTCCCAACTCTAAAGTAAATGCATACTTTGGAAAGTTATTTGGCAATTTAAATCGAAGGCATTAAATACAACAAAATATTTTATTTAATTTCGATAAAGACAGATTTCTTCGGATTTTTTCATTAATTTTTTTTCTTCAATATTAGTCATTTAGTGCTCTTATAATACTTTTGGAAAAACGATTATTTTCAAACGCATTATTCTTTTAATTTCTATTTCCATATTCATAACACATCACCCAACAAATCATTTAATTACTAATAAAACAACACATTTTAAGCAAAATTCAACATTATTCATCAATGTAGTCTCTTTCTAGAGTGCTACACTGATTCCAACGCTTCTTTATCAATTCGATGCCTTTTGTGTAGAAATATTTGTCTTTGGGTTCAAAGGATTCATTATATTTGTCTTTGGGTTCATTAAGGATTCTATTATAAATTACCTTGTGCTTATCAAATATCTCTTTGTTAGATGAGTGTGTGTTAATGCGACGTTCAACTGATGATGGCATGTGCTTAACAATGGATGGTGGGTGATTAGAGTTGGGGTTTATATATATTGGGTTAGCGTTGTTTATCATGTAAGGTTGGAAAGTGTTCGATACTCGGTCTAATGTTATGTCTAGGAAGTATACTTGCTTGATATTGTGGTTAATTACTACGTTAAGGCCAAAGGATTTAAAGACTATATGGATTAATTTTCTGGTTTTATCAACCTTACCTCCAGTAAATTTACCAATTATCATCAGTCCGTCGTCCCTATACAGTCCTATCCTGCTCGTTTCTATTTCCTTATCTGCAGTTAAGTTGTACAGTAAGAATAATCTTGTTAGATCCGAAGCTTCTGCAGAATCAAGTGCACCCATTGATAAATCAAAGTTATCCTTTGAGTTCTTAGTCCACTGTTCGTTGTTGTGGATTATAACTGATTTCCTGCAGCTCCGGATAATTCTGATCTCATCCTCTGTGATGTCCGAGTAGAACTCAACAAACACTAGGGTGAGGCTGAATAGGTTCTTCGAAATTGATGGGTAGAAGCCCACAATGTGAAATTGCAAAATAGTGGCTTTATTTTTTCCACCAATTTTTTCGAACCACTCGATTACATCTACCGTATATTTCCACTGCGTTAGTTAAATTTTGTTTTTTATCTGTTTGTTGACTCTTTCCAATATTGTTTTACTTATCCTACCTATTTCAGATTTGGTCGGGTTTATTATCCTTGTCGGTAATTTGCTGTAAAAATCAGGTTTGTGGTCCTTCAACAGTGCTATTTTGGGGACTCGGTCACTTATTTTCAGTGTGTTTTGCGAAGTAACATTAGATTTATCAATTCGAGAGCGGTGAATAAAAAAGAGTCAGTCATATCTAAGGATAATAGAATAATGATTAGTTTCAAAATAACTTGTTTAATAGAAAATGGAAAAAATTAAATATAACTTCTTTTTAATACATTTCTTTTACACATAGTTTTAAATGATGCATACTTATTAGCAATTTACTTGGCTTTTCACCCTGTATTTGAACTTCAATGAGTTTTTATTAGGAAATTCACCCTTTCCTAATAATTTTGCACACTACCGGTAGTGTGCAAAATTGTTAGAACAGGGGTGATTTAAAACTTTATTTTGATTTCTCATAAAAGATAAAATAGTTCGTGTTCAATACTTTTGCACTGTATTATTTATATATATATATATATATATATATATATATATATATATATATATATATATATATATTATAAATTATGTTTTAGAACATGTACATAATTTCTTCTAAATATGTCCTCTTCTCTACAATCATATGGCTGTTTCAGTGTTTTGACTCAAACACATCATCGGGAGAATCACAGCTCTATGCAGCATAGATCGAGTCGAGCACTGTTTTAAATTTTAAAAAAACATTTCTTTTTTCTCTCCTCATTCTATATTCACTCGGATATATATATATATTGTCAATTCGTCGGGTTTCGAGCCTGGGTTAAGGAGCAATCGGAGTCTAACCGTACTGATGAGCTGTGATCCAGCAAAACATATCTGTCTGCGGATGACAATATATATATATATATATATATATATATATATATATATATATATATATATATATATATGTGTGTGTGTGTGATCAGATAATGAAATAAAGGATGCGTTTATCACTCTAAATGTTGCACTTTCATTAAAGCTCTATTAGAGAATGAGACACGGAGAAAAAGAAATAAAACTGTTGCATGTGTTGCATGTTTCTCTCGTCTTGTTTGATTGTCATTGGTTAATTATGTTTCACTTTCATTCGACTTCTTAAAAATGTTATTAATATTCGTGTGGTTCCGAATTCTACAAAGAACGACGCCTTCTTTCGAAAGTTCAAGAAGTCAAACGATTCCATGCCTAAATGAAAAACGCAAATATTGTTTTATGGATGTAAGTGTATAATAATTTTAGATAGTCTTCAGGATTCGGGTCATACTACATATTCGTAAGTGTCTGCGCACCAGGTGTGTGTGTGTGTGTGTATTTGTGTGTTTGTGTGTGTGTGTGTGTGTTTGTGTGTGTGTGTGTGTGTGTGTGTGTACGCTTTACATTATGTTTGGTGTGTTTTCACATGTTGGTTTGGAAAATGTTTTAAATAAACATTCGTTAGATTCTTCGAGATTATATTCAGTAATGATCGGTGAAGTAATATGATTAAATATGTATTTACAGTTGTTAATATTGTTATTAACAGGTTCTCTACAAATTTATCACAAGTCGAACGCACGTGAATCCTGGCTGACCAATAAAAATTAAACAACACAAAATTAAAAATACAAAATTTATTTCTTCGTTTTCATCATCACTCAGTATCTGAAGAAGTTTTAATGAACTGAAACATGTTTTACTGAACGCTTCCAAATAAGAATCGTCAATGTTATAAGATCGAATCTGGTATCTCGGATTCACTCACATTCCTATCACTGTAATGCAATTTCCGCTTGCCACTTCTAAAATATATTTTAGCAGTAATTTTTCTTATATATTTCTTTCGTTGGTGCCACAACGAATTTAAGCTCAATCCTAGATGAAAAGCTTTGCATTAGAATTGAATTGCGAAACGGAAAACGAATCCGAATTTAAGTATTTTATCACCCGGAAAAAAAAAAACTTGTTGCGATTAATGTCTGTTTCAAATTAGAGCGCTGCAAAAAATGTAACTAACCAAAATATAGTCTACCGAACATTCTTTTTCTCTTCTGCGACATTTCACCGTAACTTACTATTCTTTGATGCCTGTACTTAGTGTTTTCTTGTCACTTCTCCTAAGTCCTGACTGCTATCCAGTTATACGAGCTAATTTCGTAGTTTCT
The DNA here is from genome assembly GCA_037127315.1 of Ascarosepion bandense. Lineage (NCBI taxonomy): Eukaryota > Metazoa > Mollusca > Cephalopoda > Sepiida > Sepiidae > Ascarosepion > Ascarosepion bandense. The sequence goes on along the minus strand of JBBBDQ010029075.1, from coordinate 1,204,423 downwards.
CTGTTGCTTTCATCACTGTTCCTCTCATCTTTAATATGCTTTGTGGGTGTCAGCTTTAAAAAAAAAAACTTCTTTCCTTGTCATATGCACAAGTAATTTAAATTATTTCTTTTCAGTTTCAAATATCATTTTTTATCCATTTCTCTAAAATTCTGTGGTTACTTATAAATTCTGTCCATAGTATACTCATCATTCTTCTGTAGAACAACAATTTTGTTGCCTTAAGTTTATTCTTCATATGTGAAGAGCAGACTGACTAGAACGTTATGTCAGTTAGTAGGACTGATATACTTAACAGTCAGTCAGTTAAGTGCCATACGTGAAACACGTTTGGGCGATCATGTCTCGAAAGAGACATGACTGACTGGGCAGAAGATTATCCCGCAGTAGTTTGCCATTGCTTTCTGTGGTAGACTGGTTGCTATCCAAGGCTATAGAACCCAATCTGTCCTATTATTTAACCCATAACTGGAAGGAAGAGATGGATTAATACCTTTCCCAAGGGTATTTGCGAGTAAGTGAATTCAATGAGTTCAACTGGAATTCAGTAAACAGTAAATACTCTTAAATTTTGAAGATCTAACGAAATTTTGCTCTTTCTGAAAAGTATACATAAATTTTGGAAAGCATCATTTGTTATCTTAATTTGACTTCGGATTTAGGTGTCCCGCTTATCGTCCTCACTCATGATACATCGCAGATATTTACAATGGTGTACTTGATTTTGGTGTCTCTTATTTGTGAATTGCATTTGGCTGTTATTTACTGGTAAGAATGAATCTTGAAGTCTTTTAGTAATTGGTATTATTCGTTCTCGCTTTTTGTTACTTTATTCAATACGAATTTTGTAGTTTACTGTTTTTGTCTGCTATCAACACTGTGTCATCTTCATACCTTACAATGTTACAATTCTAGCCGCCAATAATAAACCCCGACTGAACATTTAATTATCTCACTATCTTTTCACTGTGAACATCATTTCCTTACACGATTTTCTTTTTTGTATACCTACTGAATTCGTCTTCTGTTTGCACGCGATTTGCTGCCAGAATAGATTTTAGAGTTTTCTAATTTTCTTTCCATATATGTCAATATTCCCTAGCATTTCTGAAGGGTTTTTGTGACATATTTGTTGTTGTGGACATAGGATAGGTCTGGAAGAAAAACACGACACGGGTAATAGTGAAACATATTTATTTAACGAGAGAACAAATACAAGGGTGTTACACGTCAGTCGGACTGCTAATTATTAGATCGGGGTGACTCAACTCAACTCAACCCCGAGAGGCATATTCTCCCGATATTCATACTAATAGGAAGAGTTCATTATAGTCCAAAAAGGGTAGGTCCCATGAAATTCAACAAACGTTTTTGTATCATCTATAAAGTGCTGTTACACACGTTTCTGCATTTTTCTTACTTGTTATATCATTATGAACCTAAATAGCGTATTAGTTTTCCATTGTATTTGAGGATCCCACACTGTACATGTATTACTTATGGTTTAATACTGGTGCGCGTTTTATTCACCAGAATTATTCTGATATGAATAAATATAGGGATCATTCGTGTGATCGTTTGTTAGAGTTCACATTTGTTTCCACCTAGCTAAAATTGTTATAATTTCATCAGTCTTCTGGTATATCAACGCTTGTATATTTCAGTTATTAAGTCTGTACGATTGTCAGGACGGGAAATATGTAAGACTATCAGTATCTGTATCAGTTTGAGGACTGAAATTTATTGAGAAGGTCGAAATTATTTTAATGTAAAACAAAATATGAATTTGGAACAATTTGTACACAATTTTTAATCCAATGTACAAAATTTATTTCAGTTGTGGAATATATATTTAGGGATATATTGTTCATTCAGTAATCAATTTTAATACTCAAAGCTACTGGCGTGTGTTTACATTGTATATAAGTCTGTAAAGTCCGCTTTCTTTTACCGAGCGCCCATAGAGGTAGAATCGACCACACATGACAATTTGATCGGAATTCCAAACAGGCTAGAAGCAATCGTATATCTAACCGTACTGATGAGCTGTGATATAACGAAACAGATCGGATTACTATTTATGCTCTTACACGCCGATTGAGCACTATGGAGGAATGGTATGCTTTGAAAAAATAGTAGCTACTTACGCATCTACGCATCGTTCATCTAGTAATGAATATGAAAACTCTCGGATACTGGCGAGTGTTTACATTGTATATAACAGGCTAGAGACCGCTTACATCTACCGAACGCCCATAATGGTAGAATTGCAAATTGATGTCAATTCAGTTAGGTTTTAATTCTGCATAGAAGAAATCGGATGTCCAACCGTAGTGATGAGCTGTGATACAGTGAAACAGCTCTGTCTGCGGATATATATATATATATATATATATATAAGGAAATTAGAAAACATAATGAAAAATACAGTATTTCTATATCTAACCATCGAAATTACGTAAACTGATAGTAGACATACACATCTTCAACAAATCAGTAGCGTTCAAATTACAAAAAACATTATAAACGAATTCACCACATATTTACTGTTTTTCATATGTCAAAATTATGGAACAATGATAAAAAATTGAGGTTAAAGTTTCATCATCGGTTCTTCTGATAAGCGACTGTAAAGAAAAAGAATCTGAAGATTGTTTAATATTACTGCAACATTCCCAACGAAAGGAATTGTAAAACTTAGAAAGGCTAATAATACCGTTCAGTAAATTGCTGATAAAGTAAACGCGACTATATATATATATATATATATATATATATATATATATATATATATATAATGAGATAAATTTGTAAAACATTATAATGAAGATGTATTTTCAACGAGTGATGTTTGTTTAGCTGAAACGGCATATTACTGAGAAGGGCAAAATGTAAACGAGTTTGAAATAACAACAATTAAGATTAAAATAATATTCCGCATGTAAATAAATATGTTCTATTTTTCAATTAATCCATTCAGATAAAAGACAGCATTTTGCTTTAGTGCTCTTCATATATATGTATGTTGACAAATATTACTTTAAATCTGTTGAATTCTATGTATCTGATTTCTTATATTATAGGATTAAACAAGTTATGAAATTCTCAAATATATATATATATATATATATATACATATATATATATACATGAAATTTGGTTAATCCTATAATATGAGAAATATTATAAATATATATAATATTTCTCCAATTATATTCTATATACAACATGTGAAATCACGTGCGTTACCATGCTTGTACATCGGCGAACAGAAGTTAAACAGTTCCGATGTCTAAGACAGCGTTATCAGCAGCTTCTACCAGCACAAAGGGTATTGTTTATTGTTGAAGTATCACTCTCTCGTGATATTTCTTTTTTTACAGTTGTAAATAAGATTTCCAACGTCGTGATTTCTTTTGATCTTTTCACCACCCTTCTTTTTCTTTACACAACGCGCTCGTAGGGGCCGTTAATTGTTCTCATCTCTTCCTTCCTATATCCTCTTGCAGTAGCTACACTGAATCATTCAAAACCAACCTTGTCCACAGCTTTGCAGAAAGATTTGAATTGCTGGATCATGGAAGCCTCTACATGTTGGGTGACTTTAAATGAGAATTCTTGATCGAGATTCTCACTGAATGTATTTCTGGCTAAAGTAATGCTTAGGATTTTTTTCAACGTGCTGACGTTTAGCATTACGATCTTGAAAATTGAATATGTGTGTATGTGTCTGTGCGTGTGTTTGTGTGTGGGTTATTGCTAAGAAAATTTAACTACGAGTATATTTTCTCATATTATAGGATTATTGTTATCCACTAATATATGAAAATAGATTTCTAAAGAATAGGAGCTCTTAGTTCTATTTTAAACGAAGATTATAAAAAACTCTAGTAATTATTCCAGCAAGTTTCTTAATCACCTCTATTTCTGTTCATTCCAGGTTCACCCTTACCTGGCGTAGTAAAACCTAATAGGGTCTCATCTGTGGGCAAATAATTTACCTTAAGTCTAGGGTTAATCACTAGAAAATTACAAAAAATCATCTTTCATAGTAAATATTCCAGCGATACTTTTTGAGAAAAAAATATTACCAGAAAACATTTTGGAAAAAATAGAGCCAGCAATGTAATTTTGGCGCTTAAAATACATATCAGCAAAACTTATATCTATTTACTAAAATCTCTTAACGTAATACTCAATGAATGCTAATCTACACATTTATTTTATTCAAAGAAAACATATTCTATTCATCCGAATGTATTATCAAAATCTTGTCAGTATTAAATAACTAGTTGACGCTGATATAGAGTAAAATAAAACACGTAATACTTGAAAGTATTGAACTCAATACTTGGACGTACATGTTACAGGATACAAGTGTGCTAACCATTAAACCAGGCCAAAGTGCCTAAGATAAAAACATATGTTTTTACTTTCTTTTTGCTTAAATGCTTCATTAATATACCAGAAAAATATGTTCGTATAGAAAGTCATTGTATTCAAAAGAATGCACACTATGTCTTTTGGAAGTTTTAAACTGTTGCATATTGAATGAACTGTCTTAATACATCTGTAAATATTAAATTTGAATATAAACTCACGTGTGTTATGTATTTTCCACACTGTTAAATCAATCCTTGATATCTAAAAATTCTAACAAGATACGCTTTACATGAGTATATACTTTTCTCTGGAGACATTTCCTACATAGCAAAACATCTACAGGAAATGATTCATTAGCATATAAGTTTATATATATATATATATATATATATATATATATATATATATGTGTGTGTGTGTGTGTGTGAGTGCGTGTGTAAGATTCAGTTTTATATGTATATATATATATATATATATATATATATATATATTCAGTTTTGTATATATATATGTATATTCTCTTAAGATAATATATATATATATATATATATATATATATATATATATATGAATAGATAAAGTCAGGTCTACAAACAGGCAGATAGATAGATAGATAGATAGATAGATAGATAGATAGATAGATAGGAAAACCCGTTGTAGAAGAACGTGTGCAATTCATTTGCGCTCATCGGTTGACCGGCTGTCTGACCTTCGCTCAGTATATTATTAAACTATGGCAGAATTTCACTGCCCCGCAAAGAAATTTAGCGAACATGAAATAACAGATCCTATTCTTGTCCACAAAATATCGTGATTCCAGTCTCCCTGAATACCACTGACTTCATGCCAGAATGGAATCAAACGACAGGTTAGAATCTAAAAGTAGTTCTCTTTCATTCAACTGTTCGGCAGACGGTCATTATTCGCCAAGACGGTGTCTCAATTCTCTGAATGTATCAAATGGCTTCCTTCGTAATTGGTGAAGGTAACATGGTTCATTTATTTAATTGCTATGTCGTTTTCATTTTATTTTCTCTTCATTAATCCTCAAAATAATATGACTTAAATAAAGGAAAAAGTAGTTTAAAATATCTACATTGTGTATTCCTTGGGGTGTGACTTATGATGTACTCGGTGTGCTAGTTTGTTTCGTAAACAACAAATTAAGCATGAGCAAGTTCATATACCAATTAACGTTGTATACAAAAGCATACAGAAGATATATTATCTTATTGTTGTGATTAATCGTAATTTGGTTTGATTTATTTACTTCTCGTATAACAGTTTGATACGTGATTTAATAATATAGAGTTGCGTGCAATAGTAGATATATAATGAAAAAACGTGTACATAAAGCATTGTATTTATTACTAGTTGAATAGCCGACGTTACACGGGGTTTTTTAGCGGTTGTGTTGAAATGGTAAGTTAAAGTGCTTTTTTAAAAGGTTCTTGTATGAGTTTGCCGTGTCGCGTAAATTAAAGGATGCGATGTAAGTTTTGGTTGTTGTATTTGTATAACGCTGTTTATATTTGGTCACTTTTGCCATTAAGTTGGAATGATATATGCACAATTGTGAGAACGTGGACGGGCGATATGGTGATCAGTTATTTGATGCGATGACGTTGTGACGCAATGTTCCTATAACGTCAGAGAAATGTGCACCTTGTAAAAAGTGTGAAATTATCATGGATTATGATGAGGCAGAAGTTATAAAAAGACCCGCTTTTTGCTGGAATACAACTAAGAGTTTCCGAGAAATAAATAATCGCTAAAAACAAAATTTTCCATCAATTTTTGTCGCTCCTTGTATGAAATTGTTGTTTGTATTTCAAAGCCTTGATCTACCAGTGACTCTATTTGGTTTTGAGTCTCAGTGAAGCGTCTTGAAGAAATGGTTAAACGTGCGCAAAAGACAACCCGAAATTATGTTTGTCGTTGATTTTTGACGAACAATATACATTGATTCGAATTTGTTTTTGTTTTTGTTTTGTTTTTGTTCTTGTGTGCATCAAATTTTTCGACCTTGATCCAAAAGTTACTCGATTTTGATTGAATTTGCTTAAAGCATCTCGGATAAGAAGAATATGCAAATTATCAGCCCATTCTTTGATATCATCCGTACCCTGTAAGTTCGAAAATATATGCAGTACATCAAAGGTTCAAGTCATGATCGATATGTGACCAAATTTACGTTGAAATTTACGTTGAAATCGATCAAAGGGTTTCGGAGGATATGTTTCTTTATAATGGAAACACATAAACACACACACACACGAGCACACACATGCATTTATATATATAATGATATAAATATATCCGTTATAAACATTTTAATAATAATCCTGAAATGTTCACACTGTTTACTAGCGATATTCACAGACTAAACATTACCTCTAAAACGTTTTCTTTTTCATAAAAAATATAATACATGTACTATAAGAAAAATACGAAAACAAAAATGAAGAAATGATTTTAATGAATTAAATAAATGTTACTATCTTTTTCATAAACTTATCAAAACTGCTATAATACTTAACCTATACCTGCTATTTCACCTCACTCTATATAGTCAGTTTACCATATCTGTAGACAATATTTTAAATGTTTATTAGGAAATTGAATATCTTCTCGTTCTTTTCTAACAGATGGCATTCCCAGAACTGCGAGTATATAATTTCAGATGGTAACGCATCGAGAAGGATATACCATTGGCAACCTTGAAATTAAGAGTATGGCATTTCACCAAAGCGCTGGATTTTGTGTCAAAGAAAGTGTATTTGAAAGGAATTTTACTGCAATACTTTATTCAAAAGAAAATTGCATCTGAAGCACACAGAATATGTTTTGAGATCGACGTCGACTAAGCTCTACCAGTAACATGCTGAGATTGGTTTAGACACTTCAAATATATTGACTTCGATGTTGATGATAGAGAACGCTATTGTGCACAAAACAACTTTTGTGACAAAGAAATCGATGCATTACTTCATGAATACACAGGCGTAAGTTGAAATTGCTGAATCAATCAGAGTTAATTACATAAAAAAATTGTAAAGTTTAAAAGCATTAGGAAAATTTCAAAAGCATGGGCATTGGATGCCGTAAGAGCTGAAGCCGAGAGACGTTGAACGGTATCTTCTCTCGCGTGAACAGCTGTTTCAATGGCAGGAAAGGACGATATTGTGCATCGTATCGTTGCCTGTGTTTCAAAGTGGATACACTACGATAAATCTAAGCATAGAAGATTGTTGGGTAAGCACGGCCATACATCAACAACGACGGCAAAACCGAATATCCATACCTCGAAGCGTCTGCTCTTCATTTGATGTATCCGATGGGTGTAGTTATAAGTGTGTATGTATCATGAGCTGCTCAAAATAACCAAAACATCATGGGAGATCGCTATCGACTACAATTGGTTTTGCAACATGACAACTTGTGCTGGGTACAGTGCAACTCGGGGACGAAGGAATTATTCTGGAACGTAAACGAGATATGACGTGTTTTTAAAAGGTCCTGGGTTAAAGAAGAAAAAAGAGAATGCACGTATTCTATAATTTAAATTCACTTGTAACAGGGGATTAATATTATTATTAGATTTCCATAACTATCAATATTTTATCATAGTTAATTATAGACAGATCTCGTGAAATATATATATCTATACATAAAACCCACAACCAAATCATTCAAATCATTTGAGCTAATTAATCATGGATTATCATTAATATTTTTTTTTTTTGGTTTTCAAAGATGATCTCTTATTATTTTTTAATAATGATTTGGTCTTTTTCCAGTGAAGAATCTTTGATGACTTCTTTATATGAACAGCAGTTTTCAATTCAGTATTCACATTTTTTGAATGAACTTACTTAGTGATACTCAAAATTCTGTTCAGCTATACCATTAACAATATCATCACCATAATCATAATCAACATCAGTTGCATGATCTGAACTTATGTTACTGTCGTTATGCAGCTGAGCAGCTAAACATTTTCCCCACATACTGTTCATGAAAGCCAGAGAAATGTGTGACACACATATCATCACTACATCTGAAAGACGCCGATTCAACACCGCCGACTCATCACCCACCAATTTATCTCCAAGGCAACTAAACTCCCGGTCAAATCACCCGCACAACATGAGGGAAGGTTAACATGCAAACTATAGTATTTTTCCGTCTCCTTTTTAGAAACATATAAAAGTAATTTTTAAAGGAACGTTTTTAATATATAATTTTTTTAATTTAAAATGTTTTTTAAAATTGCATAGAATTTTTCGCAACTATTCAATTGGAGATTGTTCTGTGAGAGAAGAAACATTCTGCAAAATTATTTTATCTACCTTCATATACTTTTAAAAATTTCTTGGGAAGGGTATGACCTCTAATTAGTTACTCGAAAAAGTAATTTCGATTTTTTTGCTCTGTAATAAATCACTGTATTGTAGTCTGCTCCATCCCCAGCTCTGTGCGCCCTCTTCTGTTTGCTGCTTGGTTATCTGTCCGATATTAAAAAACAAACATTAGTCAGCCAAATTCTTTGTTGTAGCTAATAGATAATTAAGAAAAACAGCCAAATCTTCAAAATGTCTTTGATGCAGAACCAAACAAAGGGATGTTCACACTATGAAAGCCAACATCGATCTGAAACTATTCGACGCCTGCATTGAGTTGTCCTTGTTTTGAGTACAGAAAGTATCAGAAGAAAGTAACAAAAAAAGACTAGAAATAAACTGCACTAAATTTTAAATACCTGGGAAGCGTTATAACAGAAAACGAAAAGTGCGACACAGAGATCCGAAGGCGAATCGGCATGGCAAAGGAAGCATTCCAGAAGTTGAGTATAGTATGAAGACACAGGACAATTTCGATAGAAACTAGGAAGAGAGTACTGGATGGCTACGTGATGTCCGTCCTTCAATATGGCAGTGAATGTTGGACAATACCATCAAAGATGGAGGAAAAACTTGAAATAACTGAAATGTGATTCTACAGAAGAATTCTGCGAATATCATGGATCGAGCATGTGAGCAATGATGAGGTCTTGGAAATGATGGAAACAAAAAGGAAATTAATACTGAGCATCAGGAAGAGACAGCTGAAGTTTCTGCGAAAAGCAATGAGGAAGGAAAGCCTGGAGAACCTGATGCTAACAAGCCCGATATAGGGAAAATAGACAGGGAAAAACAACGGATAACATATTTGAAGGACCTAATCAGGTGGATGACGGAACGAGGATTGCACGGTGTAACAGGAGAAGGCGTGCCCAGAGCCAGAATTGATAGGGAAACGTGGAAAGCCATGATCGCCTACGTCCTGAAGGGACAGGGCACATAGAAGAAGAAGATGGTAAGTTGTTCTGGAGTTCGGACCGACATGATTTGGCCTGTGTTCCTTCAGCAGTGATTAAACATCCCATCCAGAGAGAAGTATTCATTCATGTGTATCGTGTTTTGTTAAGTTAGATCTGGCGAAACATATCCGTCTACACATAAAAAAATAACACAACTAAAATCCTCTAACGTGAAGACTGTTTGTTAACAAACTTGGGGGTGTTGATTCCCTGGGTGCAACCAGCCAATCTGTTTGTAGTTGCCAGTTTGAAAATCAGTTTTCGCAGGGGTGTTGTAACATCGTCAACCTGTCTCCGTACATAGCTTTGTCATAAACTCGTTGTCTCGATATAGAATGTATCCTCTCCGTTTTACTTGCTGGTTGATTAAATTCTGTCTTGTGTTCTGCCAAAATATTTGCAAGAAATTATTGAATTTCAAGGAACGAATCGTTAAACAGCTATGTCTATCACTGAGAAGTTTACTCAATGATTTTTGTCCTTGTGAGAATGAATATCATTCTTGAAGTTTGTAAGTGAAATCCTACGTCTATTGCCTACACAACCGACCCTCCTAGTGGATCATAGTCAATCAGTGACCTTAAACATCACGAGCGGGTTATCGAGGCTTATGCAATTTGTTTTGTGTTTACAGATAGGGATGTTGACTCTACGCAAACATCTTTATATTCCCGGCAAAGTAGATTGATGGGCAAACAAAGTGATAAAGAACCCAACCTGCTTTGTTATTTAACCCATACGAAGGAAGAAGTGATGGGCTAATACATTTCCCAATGTAATTTTCGCGTAAATGAATTCAACGAATACAACTGGAATTCAAAGTCGGCATTCCGTTTAATTGTTCCGAGCTGATATCCACTGCACCACAAACGCATCCAATGCTTTTTTTCTTCTTAAAATCATTTCACCCCAAGCAAGGCATTCCACTGCCACTATAGCGCAGGGGGTTACATAGGGGAAGGTGCTGAGAGAGCGATTAGATATAGGAAATGTCAGAAGGAAGGTGATAGACGAGTAAGGAGGTACATAGGAAGAGTGTTTGAGAGAATGGGTGCGAGTTAGTGTGTTTATTGCAAATGCAGCAAAATTATTTGTACATGGTCTTTTTTTCTTTTTCTTTTGTGGAGTACTAAGTTATGGATTTTTATCTGCCGGTTTTCTTACACACACCGCATACACTTATTATAACGTATTACTGGTCACAATATATTAAAGGTCTACCATTAGGATTCATCTTGTGGCTAAAGAGGACTGCATTGGAGAAACATATTCGGTCACAGTTGTAGTATTGCGAAAAATGTTTTCCCTTTTACATAGCTGCCCAATTGATATTTGCTAAATTCATGGCATGTTCATAGATTTCAGCTCCATTATGAAAATTCAATCAGTCAGTTAAGTGCCATACGTGACACACACTTGAGCGATCAATTTCTGAGTATTTTGTGGGTATTCTTTTAAAGCGCGTGGTGGTGAATAAGTGTTTTGAAGCTGATTTATTGAGATCCGCAGCGTCTGATGGGAAGATATCTGACATATATATGTGTTTATGGGAGAACTTCATATCTTGACGTAAGCTGAGGATCAGCAAGCTTTTCTCTCTAAAACAATTACAAAGGGTAGTGAGGTTGATCCTCTCTGTGTACCTCATACATTCGACTTCGTGCTATTTATAAGTTATCATAAGTTATAGAAAATTACCGAGCACTTCGACATGGTGTAATGGTTAACAAGTTTGTCTTATTAAAACTGAGTATTGAGTTTGATCCCCATTTGGGGCCACATACATTTGGTATTGTGCCACATCTAAACAACATATAGAAAATCAACAGGTACTTGGATAAAGTGTTATGGTTAACAACTGTCTTGTTAGAACAATTGTGACTGAGTAGAATGCCCCATACATGTGATAGCCATACCCTCCTTAAATGATTATGACAATCACTGAAAGTATCAACTATCATTTGCTTCTTGAAATATCAGTAATATCTCTTTAACTTGCAAGTAACACGGAAATTATATATATATATATATATATATATATATATATATATAAATCAAAGCATGTTTCGCCTTATCACGGCTCATCAGTGTAGGTAGAAATCCACTTGCTTCCAGTCGGGATCGGAACTTGACCGATTTGGTGTCACTAGCTGTATCAACCCTTAAGCTATCTACGCACGGCTGAGAGAGGAGGACATTTTATACTTAGTGTATACTGTTAAAGAATATCATAATTTATCCCTAGTTTCCTGGTTTGGATTAGGTTTCTGATTCTTTCTAAACGACTACCTCAGTTCTATACGACAAGCTTTTGTCCTTTGTTCAGCTAGTATCACTCCAAACAGTAGTGACCCTTTCTTTTAGTTATCACGGGCTTTATATTGCATCACATTATTAAAATTATATATATATATATATATATATATATATATATATATATATATATAATATTACTAATGTAATGCAATAGAAGGCCCGAGATAACTAATATATATATATATATATATATATATATATATATATATATATATATATATATATATAAGGTGAGCAAAACAAAATAAACCAAGAGTGATGGAAAAAAATATTTTATTCAAAGTAATTGAAATATTAATGCATGCCACGAAAGAAACAATGATATAATTTTCATTTTTTAAATATTCAGTACGAATGCATTTTTGAAATCTGCTGTTGAGATTCTTCATTGACCACTGCAACATCTCAGCTGGGATACTTTGAATTTCGTCCTGAATTCTCTGTTTTGACTCATCCAGAGAACTTCGTGTGCATTTTACACTTGATAAAGCCCCACAAGAAAAATCACAATTGGGCAAATAAAATTTCCTGCTTTTTGTGGTCAAATAAAATCGCTACATATCAGCTATCGTGTTTCAGTACAAGTCATTGTACTTTGGTAAGCAATGGTTGGTCACTGGTTTTGAGAATCATGGAAATTAACAAAGCAATTCATTAATATTTATCAGTCAGTTGGTATAAATTCAGAATAAAGAATGTTGCTGTGAGTAAGACTTGATTAACCAATAAAAAGATATATATATATATATATATATATATATATATATATATATATATATATATATATATACTGAATGATAATTATGCGTGTGTGTGTGCATATTGTTGTATTTTATAATCTCAATTTTGCCTGAATTGAATTTTGCAAATATTTTATGCGTACACTGTAATTTGAATATTTGCAATTAAAACCGTTTCACATTAATTTAGCAGGTGTGAAATAATACGGTTGTCAATTCAAATATATCTAGCCTTATGCCAACTTTCTTTTTTTACAGTATATTTTACAATGATGCTCAGTTTGTACAAGAGTCAACAAGCACTTTAGGTAGAGTTTAACAAAGTAAGATACAGAGTTTATTTCGGAAAGATAACTCTTAGCCATAGACTTGAACAGGTTATTAAATTATAAATTACCACGTATTATTTAGAATTAGAATAATTATATTTAATTGGAGAAATCATTTGTATCTGAAATTGAATTAAATTGGAATGATTTGCTCACTTTAATTTGTTTCATATTAACGGAAGGTGTTCATCAATCAAGTGTAAACAGCGGAAAAATCTAACTGGTAAAATTTATTTCCCTCGTCACCATTTCTTCATTCAACTTGCCGTTTCTTGGGATACAGCTCGTGGCTTTTCGATCACCTAAATTGTTGGACAATCAAATTCTGACACGAATCCGTTCGGGAAGTTTTTCCTTGAAACTTTTCACCTCACAGCTGATCAATAAACAGAAACATTTATTTGGTTTGGCTGTTCCTAAACTTTCAATTACTGGCGTTATTTTTCCGCAAAGATTTTACCACCGAACAGCTCCTTTTGCTCTGTCTTCTTTTCTTCCGAAGCAATCAGGAAATTGAAAAAAACATGCTCCAGGAAATGTTGACGCGTTTATTTTATTTGTTATTTTTCCCCTTTTAAGCTAGATCGCTCTTCCTCTTTTCCCTTGTTAAAAGACTTCCAACTGAATTGATCTACTCTCTTTTAATTTTCTTACAGTGATTTCTTTAATGAAACATCTTTCACCCAACGTTTTATTTTGCCGTCATTCAGATATTTCTGAACATGTTCATCACTGACACGAAGAAAGTGTATCGATTATTTTTAATTAGATGGCACACAATAACTGCTAAAATTATGGAATTTATAGTTGGCTCATTTAAAGTTGAACCTGAAGACGGAATTAATAAAATCAAAGCGAACAATAAATACTATTTCTACTAATACTGCTCTTAAAAATAATAATAATATTAATAATAATAATAATACATACAAAAAACAAGGGACTGGTTGAGACAATTACTAAGGCAACATGAAGAAAGAAAGAAAAAATATTCAATAATGAAAGAAGGCAGTAAATACAAACAAGATTTACAGTCAGTAGATTCTGTAGTAAAGCAAAATAGAAGCCGAGAACCAAGTATTGCAGTAAAAATATGACAATGAAAGCCAAAGATAAAGCTCTTGAACAGATGAAACAACGCTGGCAAGACGAACTTCTACATGGCCAATATCCAGAACGTGCCAATAAATCCAATGTTGATCAAGTTAATACTCATCGATGGTTACGTGCATCTGGATTAGTCTGAGACTGAAGGTTTTATTCTTGCAGCGTAAGACCAAAGTCTTTTCACTAGAATCTTTCAGGCAAATATTATACATAATAATGTGCATCCGAAATGCAGGTTTTGTGATAAACACCAAGAAACAATAGACCATCTAATCTCAGGCTGTTCTGTACTTGCCCCAATTGAATATAAAAATCGCCACGATATAGTGGGGCAATATTTACATTGGATAATATGCAAACACTATGGAAAATCTATAAACAAACACTGGTATGGCCATCACCCAGCACCGGTTACAGAAATAGAAGATGTCACCATTCTATGGGATTATATCATCTACACAGACAGAAGAATTGAAGCAAACAGGCCGGACATTATTGTTAAAAACCAGAAAGAGAAAACCTTTCTATTAGTTGATATGGCTTGTCCAGCGGATTGTAACATAGCAACCAAGGAATTTGAAAAACTGTCAAAATATAAAGACCTGGAAATTGAAATAGAAAAAAGATGTGAAATTGAAAACAAGAGTCGTGCCAGTGCAAGTGCACCTAGTATTAGGTGCACTTGTAATGATAAAAAATGGACCAAAAAACACATTGAAAGATTCCCTGGAAATCCCAGCTTAAGTGATATACAAAAATTGTCTTATTAAATACAGCACACAAACTAAGGAACACTTTGTCTATGTAACGCTAGGGAAGATAAAAAAAACATGAAATGGAGCCATAACAACACGCCACGACCTGCCCTAGGTATTTCTGCAGATTTGGTTGGTAGTGCGACCATAGCAGAAATCGAAATATGATGAAAAATGACATAATAATAATAATAATAATAATAATAATAATAATAATAATAATAATAAATTCAAGAGCAGTCAATGACCGCAAACATTCGCCAATGCAAATCCGACATCATTTTAGCGATTAGCAAGAGAGGATTATTAAAATAACAATAACACATCACTCAATAATTCTCGGGCCTGACACATAAATAACTCCACTAATAAAAAAAAAAACAATTTCTATAAAGAACTAACCTTCAAATAGCACCTTACTAAATTTGGGCCTAATCGGTTTATTTGTTTATATATTGTTATCAAAGTGAAACTACTGTTGCAAATTTTCAAAGCAATGGAAAAATCTGAATTTTCTGTGATGATAAATCATTGCTTCATGTTAGAAAAAATACTGTTCAAGCAATGTAATGGCTTGATAAGTGTAATTTGGACGCTGCTTCGTCGGATAGAAATGGTTAATATTTTGCATGCTGATATTAATTTGGTCGTACAAGCACAAATTATATGGAATGCTCATGTCGCCGAAATCGAAAGCTCCAGGGAAAGAAACCTGGCCCCAATGAAAAAGTGATATCGGAAACTGAGGCGTATTTTGAGGCCACAGACAAATATTTCTACAAAAAAAAATACATCGAATTATTAAAGAATCGTTGGAATCAATGGAGCACCCTAGAAGGAGACTATGTTGATGAATAAAGACTAATTTTGCCTAAATTTTGTAGTTTTATGAGTTAGGCCCTGGATTGAGTGACGTTTTAACTGCAATGAAAATGACCTTTTCTTTCTTTTCGAACCTAAAATTCAATCAGTTCGTTCCAGTCATGAGGACAGTAATGAGGTCAGTCAACACTGAGCATTTCATCTGAATTAATTCAACGAATCTTGAGAGAAACACAGACAAACACGTCTGTAAAAAATATAGCCGACTTAACATGGAGTTAATAATACATATATGCAAACTTAATTATTTCATTCACCAATTTTTTTCCAAAATAAAAAAAAAATAAATTAATTGTTATCCACACGAAGGAGAACATCTTCAAACATGTTCATCGCTGACTTGATAGAAAGTTCTCGATTATTTTCACTGAACGAGAAAAAACTCATCATACAATATTTATATTAATAATAATTTAAAACAATATACCAGGTGATTTTATACTACGTATTTGAATATATTTTGCAATACGAGCATTAATAATTATTAGTAATAATAATAATTTTAATAATAATTATAAATAATAATATTAAAAATTATTATTATTATTATTGTTATTGTTATTATTGCAATCAGAGACAGAAGGTTGTTAAGCTAATCAGCCAGACAACAAGATAAAAGATCACAAATATAAAATGCTTTCTCGTTGATATGTCAGTTCCTGCCAACTGTAATTTTTATTTGAATTTCTTAAAAACTGTTAAAATACAAGAATGGTGAAGTAAAATTTCCGAAGATATGGAAGATAACGACATCGATAGTTTCAGTTGTGTTTAAAGCCGTCGGTTTGATTGGGAAATGTTTTGATAGATTTATTGAAGGAATTTCTGATAGCATATGCATTAAAGACATACAAAATACAGTTTTCATTCGTACAGATTATAGATAAGGAAGGATGGATGTGCGTTGTGGTCCAGTGGATATCGGCTCGGAAAAAAAGAAAGAAAGAAAGCCGAGTTCGAATTCCACTTAAATTCACTGCATTCACTTTCGCGCAAATACCCTTGGGAAAAGTATTAATCCGTCTCTTCCTTCCAGTTATGTGTTAAATAACAGAACAGATTGGGTTCTATAGCCTTAGCTGGCAACCAGTATACCGCAGAAAGCAATGGCAACCTACTGCGGGATAATCTGCCCAGTCAGTCATTTCTCTTTCGAGAAATGATCGCCCAAGCGTTTTTCACGTATGGCACTTAACTGACTGTCTGAATGTGTATGATATTTAGTAATTTAATTTTATCTTTATTTTTTTTTTAAATATGCACTGTAAAATATCTTAATACCATTGCTGATCTTAGGCTTCTGGTTAAGTCACAGACAATAAAAGAGAATGCAAAAGAAAAGAAAGAAAGCCTTAATAATTTAGCAGAATTACTACTTTTCACTTTTTAATTGATTTGGAACAGTATTTTTGTGAGAAAATCTATTTCAACAGATTATTATATCACTTTTAGATAATTCTTCGACCTGGTATAATGTTGATCAAGCTTGTATCACAATAGTGACGACTACTGGATAGTGAGGTCGATGCTCAGTAGGAGATGCTCAGTAGATTTGAACTTCTACACTACCTAAAGGTTCAGGTAGATAATCAAATCTAAATTCTAATTCTTCATAATCCTCTCTGCTATAACAAAGACAGTTGCGTAGTAATTACACACACACACACACACACACACACACACACACACACATATATATATATATATATATATATATATATATATATATATATTAAATGCAAAAAGGATGAGCAAATAGGTAAAATTCCAAAACCGGATCCTATTAATATTAATTTTAGTATTATTTAAATTATTATTTAAATTGATCAAGGTGGAAGATTCGATGTAAATAGTCTTATCTATTTAGAAAGTCATTTATATATAGTATTTCAAAAAGTCCATTTCAGCGAGAACATCTCGTTATATCAGCAACGATCGAAAACAAAAATTTATTAGTTTAAATATGTTTCAAAATTTCTATACCGAAAGAAGCCAAAAACATATCTACACACAGGCAGTTAAAAACATTGGGCGGGATAAAGAAGAAAAAATGATTCTATTTAAATCTCTCTCTCTCTCACTCTCTCTCTCTCTCTCTCTCTATATATATATATATATATATATGGCAGCATCGTCTCAGTTCATTCTCTTTTCATTTATGAAAGCTCTTGCAGCGTGATCGCTGTTCAACAGAGCCTTCTTATTTATTATTTTGCAAAAATTATGTTGTCGAATACTGAAGTACGCATATATATCTTTTTAATAAAGAGCGGTATATAAACATATGTATATATATATTGGCAAGCAGGATTTTTATCGAAAAGTGCTCAAAATCGATGTGGGTCTAGAGCGTTAATAGTTTTATGTTTATTTTGACGTACACTATTATTATTATTATTATTATTATTATTATTATTACTATTATTATTATTATTATTATTATTATTATCAGTATTGTTAAATGTATTTTTAATTTTATTGAGATACATTTTAATTTGTTGATCGATGACGGAGTTAGGAAATTCATTGTTAACAAATGATTGTTTAATATTGTGAATTCATTACAGAATCCAGATTTGGAAGAAGATAGCATTTCTGAATTATGTTTCATTTCTGAATTATGTAGCAGCTAAATTCACTATTATAATTAACAAGACACGTTTTTATGCTACTAATATATATATATATATATATATATATATATATATATATATATTAGTAGTATAATTTTAGTGCAAAGATGCTTGTCACTTTAAGGAACCAGGTTAAAGACGACTTCGCATATGGCATAAACCTGTTCAATTAAAGTGACAATTACTTTGAACTAAAACTATTAAGCCTTCTGTTCACCTTGATTTCGAGCACTTTTAGATAAAAAAATCCTGTTTGCCAATGTGCTTTTGATTAGTAAATCTATTGAGAAATTAACAATCTTTCACAACTCAAAACTATTTATATATACTGCTCAATTACGAAAATATTTAGCACCATGCAGGTATTTTACAGTTGGTTTTCTGATAAAATGTATTTTGGCAAGCACGTTTTAATCGTAAATTGGCCAATATCCGGTTGGATATATCGCGTTGATGAGCACAACTCTTTAGTAAAAGCCCTGCTTAGGGAGAATAATATAACGGTGTCCTTATGACACTTCAACATTGGCATGAAAATGCTCATTTAAAGTGAGAAATTTTCTGTGCTTTTATATATATATATATATATATATATATATATATATATATATATACATATATATACATATATATATATATATACATATATATATATATATACATATATATATATATATATATATATATATATATATATGTGTGTGTGTGTGTGTGTGTGTGTGTGTGTGTGTTTGTTTGTTTGTCAGGATTTGTGTTTGTGTATGTCTTTTGGGTAGATATGAAAGAATGAATGAATATATAATCTTTTTTAGGATTAGAAAGATGAGATGATTTTATACTTCTAACAATTTGAACATTGTAGCAACTTGTAGCATCTTTCATAAAAATTATTACTGCTTGCATTGTGCGTTGAGTCTTGGCGCTTCTATGTCACAGAGAATAATGCCAATTTTGAATGGCAAAAGCAATACGTTAAGAATATAAATTTGAAGCATGATAACAGTTTTTCAGTAGAAAATATTCTAAGGAAATATTTCAATCATGCACTTCTATTCAAATTCTGATAGTCTCGTATATCAACAACTGAAGAATCGTTATCTTAACTGTAGAATAATTGATCAAATCCTAATAAGGATTGTTAGGATTGTTAGAGAAACCCATCCTGATGGACCATATTTTAACGCATCATGTTGGCCAGTTAGGTGCTTTTGTGGTATTTTAACCTACAGTTGAAGCAAATAAGCATGGAATCTGAGGAGTTCGCCCGACTTTTATCACCACTTGTTTTTAAGGTTCGTTTCGGCGAGCCGATCATTCGTGGTTTGAATTGAGAGTTTGCATTCTCTTAGATTGCTTGGCTATAATAACCAGTCTGATTTGCTTTTTGTCCACTGCTGATCAGGAGAAGGGATGTGTCTTAACTTTTAGAACGCTGTTTTTGCATGTAAGCGAATTTAAAGAACTGTTGTAGAATTCGAACTCTGCTGTCTGAAATTTTAGGCGCTATCCAATACTGAATCGTGCCTCTATATATGATCCTAAATAATGTTGAGAAAAACGTTAATATGTTCAAATGTTTCGCATGTTATGAAAATAATTGCATTGGTCTCTCTGATCTTAAAATAAATATAAATTTGCTTTTATTTCTCTATTCACTTACTTTTCTATTAACTCTCTCTTCTACACATATATTTTTTCTATAAATTATTATAACAGTACACATCAATCAATTTACAAGGGGTTGTAGAAAATCTTCGGCCTAAAGCTACTTCTCTATTTTGACCACACATAGACATTTTAAAGTTTTTGTATTGACCGGGAACTCTGCCACACATTATTACTCATAAGAAACTCAAAGACAGAGGAATTGCATTTCGGAGGGAAAGGATTCTTGGTCTGGCTGAAAACTTTCCTTTCTTTCTTCGTAACATAAAAGGTAAACGCATATGAAGTAAAATAAAATGCAAACCAACAAATCGAAATTTGCCTTCAGCCAGTTTTACGCTTATGCAAATTCAAATTAACGCGGATACGCATTTCCACTAAACTTATTCAACAATCTAATCATATTGCGGAGGAGGCGAGGTTGCATTTGCAAACTACTTCGGGGTGTTGAAGAGAGCATGTTCAGTACATTGAAACTGACTATCTCGTCTATGTTAAAAGAAAGAAAAAATGAGGGTGGCGAAAAATGACTCATCTAAACAAAACGTGGAATATCCAATTAGTCAAATGGATTTAAGAATTGGCAACCCAAGAAAAAAAAAAGTAACACGTACCTGCCTCAGACGAAATAAGACAAAACAATGTATATTCACAAAACTAAGTGAATAAAATGTCCATTATCGATACGAGCAAAAGGAAAATTTTAACAGAGGGTGTTCAAAGCAAAAAAATAAATAAATAAATAAAAAAATTCAAGCCTTTTCTAATGAGTGTCAGTACCCGCAAGAACAAACATTTGTATAATATAAAAGAAATGCTTGTTTGTGATAAGCTGTAGGAAGCAATGCGAAAATTTGCATTAAAAATTATTGATTTTAAAGAAATATTATCGTATCATGGGGCGATAAAATATTGTTTTCTTTTATAACATTACTGGTGGATATATTGAGTTTTTGAAACTAAATTATTTCTCGAAAAATTCAATGTTATTTATTTATTTATTTACTTAATAAACACTTGCACAAGATAAAGCCAAGAAATAGCACAATGTAAATGCTTAGGAATTAAGTCACCTTATAACATAAAGAGAAAGAACTAACTGCAGGTCATGAGGATATGTAAGATAGATAATTGTTGACGCTAGACACGAGGATTATAGGGAGCGGAGGATCAGTTGCTCAAAATGGAGATTTTCAGTAAAAAAAATCATCCAAACAGAACGTTCTCTTTTGCTAGTGGAAAAGAAAGAAAACGAAAATGTTGCATAGTACAGCCTAAATATAAGAGTGTTAACTGTAGAAAATAATGAAGTTTGCTCTTTCCCAAAATTTTCGTGATAGATTAGCGAGAGGCTTGAAATTTTTAGTCAGTGTAGAAGACATTCTTGGAATGAAAACAACTCATCTACAGTAAGGCCGCGAAAAAGAGTTTTGAAATTTTTAAAGGTTACTGTGTCATGGTTAGCCAGTTTAGATATACTAGAGGATTACAAACATCAGGTGTCTGTAAATATAGTGCAGGTGTTTTCTAACTCTGTAGTTTAAAGGCCCTATTAGCTTAAACAAACTTTAGCGTTGGATTGAATATATATATATATATATATATATATATATATATATATATATATATATATATATATTAAAATAGGATTAATTCAAGGATGTTGGAGGACCATTTCGATATGAAAATCCCCACCTGGGAATTTTATTACATGGAGCTCTCTTCCTGTATCATTTTTTAATATTAAAATAAAATTTTTAATATTAATTAGGATCGAGTTTTTGGAATTTACCTTCCTGCTTTTTCCGCTTGCATTAAAGTATCTGAATATATATATATATATATATATATATATATATATATATATATATATATATTCTAAACATACACTGTTAAATATAACAGACAATCTATTTTTTATAATCTTAAGTTTTTGATAAACGCGAATCAATTTGTCAACCCTTATATTTGAAGCAAGTAGAAAATGTACAGTAATATTTAGCAACTTGGTAGGAAATTGAAAGTTCTTTATGGCATCGAGAAATTGACAATAAAAACATTTGTCAACGATACAGCTCAATTTTTACCTGTTTCAAGAGAAAGATCATCCATGAGTATGAACAGATATTATAGAAAATAATCAGACACAATATTTTTAATTAATTTAATCTGACATTTCTAAACGAAAATTTGGTGCCTAAATACTTTTATATATATATATATATATATATATATATATATATATATATATATATATATGCATGTATGTATGTATTTCAAACAAACCAAGACAATAAAACAGTGTTATGCAAGGGGTTAGTGAAAGTATAACGAGTGAAATGAGTGAAATAGAAAACATAATTACGAAATAAAAATAATGATATATTTTTGTATTTATTTCTTTTCCAAGACTCTTTCTGTTTGAATTTCAATTGCATTTCTGTCTACTGTCGCTTGGCCATCCATTAGTAGTATTAAAGCTCCAAATAACAACCCACAACTAAAGGTGTTAGTCATGACAGGGAATGAATGGCAACTGCATTATGAGGTCGCGAACGATCTCCTAAAATCTTCGAAATCCTGTTTGTAAAAATCCGTTACTCATTGTGCCGAGCAATCTTTGGTGAACTTTTGACCAGTGCGTCACTCGTGGGAATATTACGAGAATTAAAAATAGAAACAAAAAATCCAGTATGGCTCTTTAAGTGGATGACAGGGAGCCCGTCTCTCATGAGGAACTTAAATTAACTTAGAAAATCTGATATAGAACCAAACTCTTACACAAGAATAAATCTTCGGTTCCCCACCACCATGATAATCGTAAGGATGACCATGCAGATTCTCCAGCTAGATCAAAAATGTTCTTTTAAAGAAAAATAAAATAAAACGGTCTCGTCAGGTGTACAAAGCCGTTATGATTGCATTCCATGAAGCGTTACTCAAACTTCAGAAAAACATCACTCGACAAACTTATTTGGTGAGAAAACTTTGGACAATCAGTTAGAAAGTAGATTGACAAAAATACACTAGGCAATGTAAGAAGTTACATCATACGAAATAACCAATTGACAGAGAGCTGAACATAAGAAATAAAAATAATTGCAACCAGATTAGACGAATCAATAAAACATGAAATATAACCGGGATTGGAAAAAAGTAGTAACTTCACACAAGCCACAGGCCATAATAAGATATCGAGATACGCACAAATCACTGTGAAGATAATGCTGAAACTTTAGAAGTGTTGGAAAACGGTAATCTTAGTCGATCACAAGACTGCAATAAAACGAATTCAAAACACATTGAACAGAATTATTTTACAGGAAGCAAGAACAGTATAGAAGAAGCCAAGGAAGAAATCATGAGCCATACAAGTCAGACTCAAAATATTGCAACAGAGCAACGAGATCAACTCCTAAAACATGGAACAAACAAAACATAACCTCAGAACTATTAAACTCTGCAATGCAGCACAGAAATTGATTCTGGATGAAGAAGACACTCATATAAATCGCAATGAAATAATCTATGCATAAACAATAGCAGCAACAAAAAATTGAACATAAAAAGAAAAAAGAAATGCACTCTCACAAACAATAAAATCCATTCTGAAAAAGAAAATAGATAAAGAAATCAAACAACTTAGAAGTGAATTATCAGTACCCGATGAACTGGCAGAAGGAATGAATGTAAGAACGAGAAAAAGGCATTAAGAGCTGAAAGAAAATACAATAACAGAAATGAAAACGAAGTCCTATCGACTAAGCAATAAATAAAGCAAACAATACAATTGAAGGCTCGTAGAATAAGACGCTATAAGAAAAGATCAAGATTCTACATACAGAACAAGATCTTTCAAACTGATGCAAAGAAATTTTACAGGGAAATAGATAAACAAAGAATTGAAGTGACAGCCCCCACCACCACCACCACTAAAATGGAAGAGGTTATACAATTCTGGGAAAAAATATGAACTTGCCCTAAAAGAAAAACATGAAAGAGAAGTAGATTGGATTGCGTAAGAAACAGAACGAATGAAAAATAAACCAGGAAAAACATGCCTGGAATGACGGATGAGGATATTAAATGTGCACCGAGAAATCTCTCAACTGAAAGTATCTGGGAATATTTAAAATCCCTAACTGTTGTATATATTATTTAAATACAGCACTGGAAAACTAGCCAAATAACTTGGAGAAATTGTTAAGAATCCTACTAAAATTCCGGCATGTATGATTAGAAAAATTTCCTTTCTTTTACCCAGAAACAGTGACACAAATATCGCCAAGTCATTCGGTAGTGTATCAGATACCTACATCTTAAAGTCTTTAAATATATTCAAGGTAAAACTTGTTGTCATCAGTTTTAAGAAATTATGTATTTCAATATGGAAAACAACAATTTACCTTAATTATTTTAATAGAACCTAATAAGTCTGATTTAATAAACATCAACAGAGGAATAATTCAATGTGACTCATTGTCTCCCTTACTATTTTGCATATCCACAATAGCATTAAGCAGCCAGCTTTACAAGAGAGAATGTGGTTACAAAATAGCTAAAATTAAATAAGCCATATATTTTATATAGATAACAAAGTTGTATGCTAGGAAGGACTTCTGAAAACTGTTAAATGCTTCAGTGTAGACATTGGAATGAAACTCAATTTGGATAGATGTGCTGAAGCCATAATTTTACGAGGATTGCTAATACAAACACCTTATATTATTTAGACCCTGCTGCAACAATAAATTATTTAGAAGAAGCTTATAAGTATCTAGGTGTAAATGAGAGTGAAAGAATTCACCATGAGAAAATAGTGCGTAAAATGTACTATAGAAATGTATTACTGATATTAAAAACTGAATTGCATTTTCACAGCAGGATTATGGCCATTAATAACTTTGCCATCCCACTAATCTTATGGAGTTTTACATTTTCAATTGGACTCTAAATGATATCAAACTAATGGATTCTGAGACAAGAAAGATTCTTTATAAGCCTAGATCGCATCATTCAAAGGCTGATGTAGACTGTCTATGCATTCCCCGTAATGATAGTGGAAGAGGTTTTATTTAGCTAGAATTGTCAAACGAGACAACAACATTGGCTTACTAAAATCGTGGACGCAACAAAAAATTGGATGATACAAAGTAAAAAGTGCAAAAATGTAATAATGATAAAAACAATATGAAAAGAGAAATAAAAATATTCAATAATGAAAGAAGGCAGTGTATACAAACAAGATTTACATTTAGTTGATTCTGAAGAAAACCAAACAGAACCCAAGAACCAACAGTAGCAGAAAAATATGGAAAAGAATGCCGAGGTTAAAGCACTTGAACAGATGAAACAACGATAGCAAGATAAACCTCTGAATGGCCAATATCCAGAACGTGCTTATAAACCCGATGTTGATACAGTTAATACTCATGAATGGTTATGAGCATCTGGATTAAAATCTGAAACTGAAGATGTTATTCTTGCAGCGCAAGACCAGGGTCTTTTCACTAGAAACTTTGAAACGAATAACATACATATTAATATGAATCCAAAATGCAGGTTCAGTGGAAAATACTAGAAAACAATAAGTCGATCTTATCTTAAGATTTTCTGTACTTGCCTAAAATTGAATATATAAAAATCGTCACGCCACAGTGGGGTAATATCCACACTGGAGAATGTGCAAACACTTTGGATAATATGTAAACAAACACTGGTATGGGCAACACTCCGCACCGGTTACAGGAATAGAAGATGTCACCGTTCTTTTAGATTAATCAAACAAGAAAATCGAAGCAAATAGGCCGAACATTATTGTCAAAACCAAGAAAAAAATCACCTTCTAGTTGATAATTGCTTGTGCGGTGGATTTTAACGTAGCAACCAAGTATTTTAAAAAATTATCAAAATATAAAGATCTGGAAATTTAAATATAAAATATGTGTAAATTAAAAACAGAAATAGTATCAGTGATAGAAGGTGCACTTGGAATGATAAAAAATGGAACAAAACAACACATTGAAAGAAATCTCGGAAACCAAAGCATTAAGAGATATAGAAAAATGTCTTGTTAAATACAGTCAGCATTTTAAGAGAACTTTGTCTATGTAAGGATAGTGATGTTATGTGAGATATAAAAAATGAAATGTATCCATAGCATCACAACACGACCTGCCTTAGGTCTTTCCGCAGATTGGTAGGTTGTGTCAAAATAGCAGACATGTATTTGTCTATACTGTTGAGATGAGGTAGTATTTACAATATTTACATTATTCGGACTAACGTCTTCATCTTTCTTGACATTTTTACGAGGTTTCGGACGTTGTACGCTCCGACCTACTTAATTTTCTAGAATTGTCGAACCGAACCCTTTATTACGAACACTGGGGTATATCATTATCATTCAATGTATGATACCACTTCTGCTAGTCATGAATTATCTTTCTTTAACTGAACACTCTAAGTTATTTGGTAAATACAGCTGTAGCCTGGTATTGATCTCACCATACTTTGGGTCAAGTCACTGGAACAAACCAACGTCTATATCCACTGAACAATATACCCCAGTGGTCGCAATAAAGGGTTTGGTTCGAAATCGCTTGCACCTGAAGAAGGCCGGAGCGTGCAACGACCGAAACTTTGAAAAAATCACAACAAAGATTAGCACAATATTCCGAAGAATGTCAAATGTGCAAAAATGTAATTATGATAAAAATTACATAATAATATTAATAAAGAAACATTAATTATGAAAGAAGAAAATTACGATTGACATCAAATTACTTATTATAGATCCAATTTGGCTGAATAGCAATTCCAGAAATGATAATTTTGTGTGAAGGAAATATTAGCATAGAACTTACGGACATATATAGCTATTTAAAGTGTAAAATATTGAGACATATCTGCCAATCTGGTAATACTCATAACGTCACAAAATCTAGATTCCACAGATAAATGGTCTTGACAACAGTAACATTAACATATTTAAAGAAAAAGAACAGGTAGCTGATGAAGCCAGACGCTACTTAAAGATAGATAACATTGTAGTCTCTTCTTCTGATTTTATAAAGAATCTTTTCTTTCCCTAACGTTCCCCCTCCTCAACTGAATGCTTCCTGATTGCTCCATGCTAGACGGTATTTATGACAATATGGATAAGTCTACTTCCTCCCACTCATTCGCTAGTATATTCGTGTTCGGACATCTTAACGCCAACCATGCCAAGTCTCTGTCACTGATTCTGCTAGCATTCACAACATGGACTTTGTTATTTCTGAATCTTTTACACAAGTGGGTAATTATTCCACGAGCTTTACCAATATCCCTTCAAGAGACAGTTTTCTAATAGATTTCTATTTTACCTCCATCCTGCCAAATCTCGCAGCGTTGCCCTCTCAGTAATTCCATAACGCTGTCTTTTCTTTTTATATCTCCCACCACTCTCATTCCCCCGGGAGCCTCCTACTAACATAATTTCTTACTTTTACTGCATTTCCCGATTTCCCATGCTACTCCCTTGGGAAAAAGTGTTCATCTCCCAGTTGAGGACTGCGCCTCTGAGTCCTCTTCCTGTGTGAAAGCTTGAATTGATACCTTCATACCGACCAGGAAGTTCCGTCCCAAACCTCATTCCTTACCCTAGGTTCTTGCCTGCCTGTTCAGGTAATTGCCAACAAAAATCACTTCTTCCGTCTATTTCGGAGCCATGCGTCTGACCATAATAGGCACCTATTTGCCTCTGCTCGTAATGAGTATAAGAGGATCTTGAATGACGCAAAGATGTTGTTTACTCAAAGAATAAAGCAGCGCTCAGCTGCCCGCAAGTTCAGATCCGACGACTATTGGCGGCTCTGCAAACGTGTGCTGAACAACGGCAAATCCCCCATCCCTCCCTTAATCAATAAATTTGAGATCCTCTCGGCGTCCGTGGAGAAAGCCGAGTGGTTTGTTCGCAGGTTCTCATCCACCTCCACTTTTGACATTCTGGAGTATCCGCACCTTATCTCTCAGAAGTGAGGCTCAACTAAAAGATGTTTACATAACCCCCCGCCGGTATCTAAGATAAAGTCAGCGATTTTTCTCCAATAAGGCAAGACAAAATTTCGGTCATTGTAATGAAAAAATGTGCCACTGAACCTCTGTCCTCTAAACTTTTGAATTATTGTCTCTCTACTTCCAGTTTTCCTACCTGCTGGAAGTTTTCTAACTGTGGTTCCTGTATTTATGAACTCAGAGGAATACTTGCACCTATCCAATGGCCGCTCTATCATTCTCGTACCTATTTTCGGAAAATATTCGAGTCTATTATCAATGCTGAAATAGTTCAATATCTTACTGCCCATAAACTATTCTCAAGCTGATAGTATGACTTCCGCCTT
This sequence comes from Ascarosepion bandense, assembly GCA_037127315.1. NCBI lineage: Eukaryota > Metazoa > Mollusca > Cephalopoda > Sepiida > Sepiidae > Ascarosepion > Ascarosepion bandense. The sequence goes on along the minus strand of JBBBDQ010029075.1, from coordinate 1,175,867 downwards.
TCCAGGTCTACTGCCAATATACTAACGACCATCACCGAGTACATATACCAGGCCCTAGATAAATTCGGCGACACTCGAGCTCTAACCCTGGATATATCCTATGCTTTTGATAGGGTTTGCCATACTGACCTTCTACCCAAGCTACAGGGTTATGGTATCACTGGACTCTTGCTTGATTTGATCCAATCTTTTCAATCTTCATAAATGACCTCCCTGACGCAATCAGATCACAAGTAGGTATCTCTGCTGAAGATACTACTATTTACTTCCACGTCAGAAAAAATCTAACTAGGCGGTCAAAGATAATCTCACTGCTGTTCTCAAGAAGGAATTCCACTCTGATGTAGACTAGTGTAGGAAATGGCTCGAAAATTGTAGTTCTTCTAAAACCAAGCTGCTAATTGTCAACCACCACAGGCAATCCCTCCTACACCCTATCTTCATGGTCCATGTGAGTCTCCATGAAAAAAATTTTCCTCGGTCGGACGCTATCTTTCGATCTTAAGTGGAACCATTACATTGAATCAATAGCTAAATCTACTACTAGGAAGTTTAGGTCACTGTATTGTGCCAATAAGGTTCCCCCTTCCATGTTCATCTTGCACATAAACAAATCAACCATCCGACCGTGCATTGAATACTTTTATCATAAATGCTCCTCAGGTGAATTTGTAACGGGATCGGTCCAGACCTGGCAGCGAATTTCCCACCGCCGGGATGCGGCTTCCTTCTGTTCTACAATAATTTGATGGCTTTTGTTCCGACAATCTTAGCATAACGATGCAACCTCCATAATAGTTTATTTGAGCAGCCAGACTGGCAACATGGTCCCACCCTTTAACAATTATATCAAATAAATGAAGCCGCCATTTTAGACCATCAGCTTCCTTTATCGCACTTCTCGCCTGTGGAACTCCCTTCCGAATACTTATTTTCCTGACTGCTACAATTTCCAAAATTTTAAATATAACGTCAATTCCCATCCCTTGTCCGCTTGACTGCAGTCTTTCTCTAGTCCTTTCTACATCACCTCGTGTATCTTGTTTTTTCCTTTCTCACTCTACCCTCGCAACTGTCATCACACTAGTATTCCCATCTTCTCTTGCTCTTTCTCCGACACTCTCTGTAACTGGTTTGTTTTTCTCTTCGTACTCACTCCTGCTTAAACTTACACATTTCTCTTATGCTGCTTTATGGGAATCAAGGGTAGTACCGTAATTCTTGTGTGAAATGCTAAAAAGATTTCGGTAAAAAGAACAGCATACACAACCAATGTCTTTAAGACATCTAAACAACAGGTTTCACCATCCTTATGTAAAACTTTATAAACTATTCAAGGATTAATCGTAACCATATCGGCATCTGGCCTAGATAAAGAAAAGCCATATTGCTGTGTGAAAGAAGACAATGGGTGAGATGCTTAATAAATTCCTAGTTGTTTAGAGCTTCTGGTACTTTGACTAAAGAATGTAGAATGCTAAAAGAGCGATAGTTCTAAGGTTCAGCCGGATTCTCCATTTTCTTAGACTGGAAATACATAGAAGGATATCAAACATACATGAAACTAAAAAACAGCTAGTCTTTTATTGTAGATATTAAAGAAATAATGAAATACATTAATTAAGGTTTATTGCAGAAATACCATCAAGTCGAAATGCTATATAGAGAGCTAGATTTGAGATTAGGAATCAGTCTTATATGCATATTACAAGCAAGAAAGTTCATATGAACTCTTGGAATAGTATATAAGTTTTAACTTGAGTTACAATAAGCGCTCAAGATAGAGGGTCTCATCGAGAGGCACGAGCCTTCATCATAAATGAAGGAAAATTACTAACTTGACACTTCGCGCTGATAACTGATAAAACAGATTATAGATTTTTAGGCATGATATTATGATAACTAACACACAACATATTTTTCCGTTAAAATTTAGATTCCACTTGATGAAATTCTATTAAAACTGCTTACAATTTCGAATATTGTTGTAGTGTTAATTGAAATATATAACGAATTCAGATTATTCCATGCTAAGAAATGAAGTGAATATAAATTGTCAGATTTCGGAAAATTTGACTGCACAAAAATTCCGAACTTACACGCACATATAATTTCTCATTATCCACTAAGAAAAACATATACCTTTATATATTCGCCAATAAAAAACCTACTTTCATGAGACAGTTAGTTCCGGTAATTTTATCATGTTGGACAAAAACAAATAGATACAACCTCCTATTTGTTGGGCATTCAGGAGGAAGGAAAATATTTTAAAAGTTGGTCCATTTCTATTTTGTACAAATGTATAAGTACGCGTGAATGTGGCCTTCCTCGAAGAGAGCCATAGGGCGTGTGACCGTACGTCGTGTCTGGGCGATACGCATTTTATTACCCTCTCACTTTCATTTTTGCGCTGCAATCATTGATTATCTACCTTTGACATGAATTGCCAACAAGGAAATAACATTACAGAGAATAATAATGTAATTCTCTTTCTCCAACACACACACACACACACACACACACACACACACACACACACACACACACACATATATATATATATATATATTAAAAAAGGAATAATTCAATGATGTTGGCTGATCATTTCGATATGAAAATCCCCACGGGGGATAACACATCACCTCAGCAACAGAAAAATCCTTTCAGAAACTGGAGAAAAATCAGTCTAATTTTCCTTTTTAAATAGATTTGCAAAGAAATTAAAAAAGAAATTAAAAAAGAAAAAGAAAAAGATAAAAAAAAATAAAATCATTAAATCATTAAAATTCTCTTCCGGTATCATTTTTCAATATTAAAATAAAATTTTTAATATTAATTACGATCGGGTTTTTGGAATTTACCTTCCTGCTTTTTTCGCTTGGATTAAAGTATCTGAATTAATATATATATATATATATATATATATATATATATATATATATATATATAAAGACAAATTAAGTAGACACGTTATTTCATGGTAAATCAGGGGTGTAGGCTTATTTCAGGATAACCAGCTTCAGCTTCAGTCTTTATTGTACAAAAGATTTTGAAGCTGATGATGGTTCGCCTGAAATAGGCCCACACTTCCGATTTTCCATGAAATAACGTGTCTGCCTTAATTTTTCTTATATTTGCTCTATATGTATTTATATACATATATATTTAGAGCTCCCTTAGAGTGTTATCCTACTACTGTATGTGCACGATTCTTCTTTGGATTCTTCTATATCTACACCGCATGCTGATATATATATATATATATATATATATATATATATATATATATATATATATGAAAATTACTAGTAAGTTGTAAGTGAAAATTTTTTGTTTTTTAGTTTTCTTTTGCAATATTTATTTATTCCTATTATTATATATATTTGATATTTCATCAGAAACAAATGATTTTAAAACGTAAACTAGAAGCGTCCGTCGTGAGAGCGTTCGTCGCGTGATGTAGAAAGCAATAGAGATGGAATATTTTAAACGTAAATCTAACTGTAATAATATTTTTAAATGTTGTTTTAAACTAAGATGTCTTAGTGTATCTAAAAAATGTTTAACTCTTGAAATATTTATAAAGATTCAAAATACCTAAGTCCCTATTTAACCCTAGCCTATGTGTATTTAATTTAAAATCCAGTATCGTTCTTTCTGTCTGCGTGTGTATGTGTAACTAAAATCGGAATGTATCAGTAAACATTTGCAGTTTTCTAATGTGTCCTGGTTGATTGACAGTATACGTGGATTATCATTATGCTCTCTCTCTCTCTCTCTCTCTATATATATATATATATATATATATATATATATATATATATAAATATATATATATTATTATACTTAATTACAATAAGGTAACACTGATAATTATAGACTAATCATCCGAAAAAACAATGTTAACTTAACAGTAATTTATTATATATATATATATATATATATATATATATAGGAAATCCTCAATACCTCCTTTAATCCATGGATCTGAGGTTCTCACGTCATCTGCGGACAAAGCTGAGTGCTTTGCCCACAGATTCTCATCCAACTCCACATTCGACTCGTTCGGAGTACACCCCCCAACTTCCCTATTAGAACTGAGGCCAAACTGCAAGACGTATATATTACCCCGACAGTCGTATCCAGAATAATTTCAAAACTCGACCCCCATAAGGCGTGTGGAGACGATGGAATCCCGGTGATAGCACTTAAGAGGTGTGCTCCTGAACTTTCCCCTGTCCTCTCTAAACTATTTAACTACTGCCTTTCTGCTTCCTGCTTTCCTCCATGCTGGAAATTCTCTTCAGTCGTTCCTGTATTTAAGTATTGTGGTGAACCCTCGGACCCATCCAAATATCGCCCTATCAGTCTTCTACCGATATTCGGGAATATTCGAGGCTATAATCAATGCTGAAATAGTTCATCATCTCACCGCCCACAAACTGTTCTCCGACAGGCAATATGGATTCCGCTTTGACAGGTCCACAGCCGACCTGCTAACAACCGTAACGGAGTACATGCAACAGGCCCTTGATGAGTCTGACGAGGCTTGCGTGGTTGCTCTGGACATCTCCAAGGCTTTCGTCAGGGTTTGGCACTCTGGCCTCCTATGCAAACTACGCGGTTATGATATTACCGGTCGCTTGCTTGACCTAATCCAATCTTTCTTAAATAACCGCAAAATGAAGGTCGTTCTGAATGTGCATGCCTCTTCGTCCTACAGCACGAATGCTGGTGTCCCACAGGGCTCTATCCTGGGCCCACCGCTCTTCCTTATTTTCATCAACGACCTCTCAGATGAGATCAAGTCCCAAGTAGGCATCTACGCAGATGACACTACAATATACTCCCGCTCCAGTAAGAAACCTGTCGTGGCGGACAGACATAATCTCGCTGCTGACCTTGAGCTAGATCTACACTCTGTAGTGAACTGGAGCAAGAAGTGGCTTGTCAACTTCAATTCATCTCAGACCAAGCTCTTGTCTGTCAACCATTACAGGCAACCTCTCCTGCCTCCCATAAGCATGGACCAAGTGATTCTCCCTGAGAGTAATACACTACGCCTCCTCGGACTTACCCTGTCCTCAGACCTCAAATGGAGCCACTATATTGAATCCATAGCAAAATCTACTGCTAAGAAGGTTGGGTCACTATGTCGATCCAAGATGTTTTTTCCACCTGAATCCATCCTGCATATATACAAGTCAACCATCTGTCCGTGCATGGAGTACTGCTGCCATTTATGGTCAGGTGCCCCTGCCGTTCTCCTCAGTGTTCTTGACAAGCTCCAAAGGTGAGTCTGTAATGTGATAGCGACTCCACTACAGCCACTTCCCCATCGTCGATATGTAGCCTCCCTTTGTTTCTTCTATAAATACTTTCATGGCTTCTGCTCGGACGAGCTTAAGTCACTGATGCCTCCTCAACAGGTGTTTACTCGTGCAACCAGACTGGCAACTGGATCCCACCCATTCACAGTCAGGTTAGCCAAATGCAGACGACAATACTACTCCAGCAGCTTCTTCTCTCGCCCTTCCCGCCTGTGGAGCTCGCTCCCGTATTCTTGCTTTCCTGACGGCTACAACCTCCAGAAATTTAAATGCAAAGTCAATACTCATCTACTAACCACTGGACTCTAGCTCTCTCCCCACCCCTGTACAACCTTCCCTTTCTCTCCACCTATGTATCTGTCATCGCACCTGCTTTCTATTGTTCCTTTCTAACTAGTTTGTACTCCTCACTCTTTTCTAATTAATCTTTTTACATTTATGTAACCCCCTGCACATCTGTGGCGTTTCCGCCTTGCTCGGGGTGTAATGATTAATATATATATATATATATATATATATATATATATACCCAGT
>JBBBDQ010029075.1:947500-1167500 GCA_037127315.1 Ascarosepion bandense | reverse complement strand
ACCTTCACTGCACTCAAATAAATATAGACAATTATACAGTTTCATACAATCACATTATTGCGTTCGATCAGAATATAAGTTTCGATACTTTTTACCACACATATCTGAAGTGTTTAAAGATTTCACACTAAACCTTGCGTCTTATAGCTGCCTCAACGGCGGACCATTGTTTAATAACTCCCTTGGCCTTTCGTCATTTCCCATGATCCTCTTATTAGAAGGCAAAATAGTTGTGTACATTAATCCTGAGTTGTGATTTTACGATCAACCGAGGTCACGGATATTCGTCTAAAGGAGACCAAAGGGAAATATATCTATCGCCTCCTAAAAATTGGTAAACGCTTATTTGCAAATTAATCGTTAACGTCAGTGTTTGAAAATGTGACATAGCTACGTAGCTTCATTGAGTGGTGTCTGATCTCTGCCGAAAACGAAGTATACTGTTTTCGGAAAGGATAACTGTATTTACAGATCTGTGGAAGTTTTCCTCTCTTCTCTCTCACTTCATTTCCTTTTGTGGACGGCTCGCTAGCTCTGTCAATATATATATATATATATATATATATATATAGTCATCCACAGAAAAATCTGTTTCGTTGTATCACAGCTCATCAGTACAATTAGCCTTCCGATTGCTTCTAACCAGGATTGAAACCTGACCGGATTGACATAAGACGTCGATTCTTCCTCTGAGATATGAGCGCTCTGTAGAGGAAGATATATATATATATATATATATATATATATATATATATAAGGATATATTTTTTTATATATTTAGTAAAATATAAAATATGTTTCTAAAGATACTTCCATGGCTTCTGCTCCGATGAATTTAGCTCACTGTTGCCCCTATGTATGAAATTACTCGAGCCACAAGATTAGCAACTACGTCCCAACCTTTTACTGTGCAATCAGTTAAATGTAAACGTAAAGTCAATAGCCATCTTATCTTACTAACCTGCATCCTCTCTCTCTCATGCTACTTTCTTCATCCACTCCACTCTCATCAGTATTCTCATGCTTCTCTTACCCACTTCCTGACACCCCCTATAACCTGTCACACTTTCTCATAATTTTCCTCCTATGTAATCCCCTGCAAAACAGTGGCAGTACAATTCCTTTCTTGGGGCGATGTCATTACAAAAACAAAATATAAAGTGTAAAGTGTTTTATGATGCGTCTCGTCCTTTCTGACTCCATCGTAATAAATTTATTATACTGGTGCAAATACACAATGGTCGAACGAGGGATGAAATAAATTTTAAATCACACACATACACACACACACACCCATACACACACATATGTATGTGTGTGGGTGAAGTGTGATGGATAAATTGTTGTCTAAATTACACGAAAATGATAATACAACTGGCATCTTATTATAATACATATACTTATAAAATTGTACAAATTTGTGGAGTAAAGTGGCTAGATATAAGGGGTGATGTTGTCGCAGACATTTTCTGATAGCCATGACCGGGCCTTCGTAATTGTGTGTCACGCTGCAGAATCTTGTTGACAGACATAATTATTTCATGCCACGACCCTCTTGACTCTAGACAGCATTGCGCTTTGAGTTTGAGGCCCGCGTTAACAAATTCGGGAGTTTTTCTACAATCAGAATAATTAGAAGGATTTATTTGAGCAGCAGTACCTTAGTAATCAACATTAGACTCATCGAACTCATTCAAAATCGCCTGCAATGCCTTTAGATTAATACTCAAATAATATAAATATTTGTATTAGAGCTTGAGGTGCGGATGCCAAATAGTTCAGCACGCCATTTCCAAATACTTGACAAAGTGAATTACTTCATGGTCGTATTTTTCTTACAGATACTGCTCAACTGACCTTACCATACTGCGCAGTCAACAAAGTAAAAACATAAATAAATAAATAAATAAAAATGAAATTAAAAGATATGAAATTACGCATTTACCCTAGATCTCGAGTCAGTCAGTTAAGTGCTTGGACAAACATGTCTCGAAATATGCATAACTGACTGGGCAGAAAGTCTTCCTGCAGTAAGGTACCATTACTTTTTGAGGTAACTAGTTGTCGACTAGCTTGAGGGAAGGGAGACGGTTTAATACCTTTCCTAAGAGTATTTGCGCGTAATTAAATCTAACGAATTCATCTAGAATTCTAATTCGACTCTCGTATTTCTCGTTTCTAGACTTTATCTACTGTTCCGCAACGCAGATCTCGAGTAATGGTTCTGTAATGGAGTCTAGTAACATATGAACATAGCCGTGATGATAATGTTGTTTTTGATGATGATGACGACCCAGATGTCTTTCAGGAATTCTAATGAATATATCTCACAAGATATCATATATATATATATATATATATATATATATATATATAAATTAGAGAAAATTTTCAAAATTCAAAGGTGTTGGATGTACATTTCGACATGGTATCTCTAACAGAGATTCCACGTCACGTCAGCGACATTGTTTTGTTCCAAATGGCGAAGGCCCTGGGGTAAAGCGCGAACGGGTCAGGTTAACTACGGTCACAAAGTAGAACAGGACAAAGCTGGTAGTGGCGGGGTTACAGGGTGTAGAGACAAGAGATCGACGGGGTATTAAATATCAAATGGTAGAGGCTAGTGAATGTTTACAGGGGTTTGAAACGGTATATTTAGGAGGGTGAGGAATAGATTTAAATGTAATATCTTAAAATTTTTAATTAAGTTTATCCATTACAGGAAGTCATGAATTCAAAGTTATTAAAGGAATATATGTATATATGTATATGAATTATTTTGAACATTATTTTTACCGATACTCGTATTTAAGTAGATATTCTGTTTTTAATTAAACAGTATTTTATATTTATATCTACGGGCCTGATTATTTCACGATAAATTTTTATTGCGAAAATGTATGCTATCCAGCAGGATTCAAACCTCTGTGTGTGTATATATATGTATATATATATACACACACACCTATATATACATTGAAGTCAACACTCAGAGGCGTCAGACTGCTTCATGCTAGGAGGAATCATCAGAAGTCTATATCTACTGGACCATCAAAGTCACATGACCCAGTGGATATAGACGGTGATTAGTTCCAACGACTTGACCCGAGCTGTTGTTAGTTCTATATCAGGATAGACAACAAATAACTTAGAAGTGTTAACTTAAACAAAGATAACTACATTATTAGCAGGAGTGGTATTGCACATGAAATGATAATCATAAAACATAATGTTCGTAAAAAAAATTGATTCGGTTCAATTTTCCTATCAATTGAAATAAGCCGGAGTGTTCAATGGCCGAAATGTAGTAAACATGGCGACAAAGATGAGGACAATTGCCCCAATAATGTAAATAGCGTAAATACTATCTGATGCGTACACATACATTTTTTAAAAATTTCACATTTAGTTTTAAACTCTAACTTTTACTGAGCCGTTTTAATGCATATTTTAACATTTTGGGTTTTCTGTTATATTATTATTTGTGTGTGTTTATTATTGTTATATTATTGTATTATTATTTATGTGTGTTTTCCTGACAGGAAGTTGACGAATATTGCTCTCCACAACTCCCTCTCAATTGTGTTATATATTCTTGGTCGGTGTGAATTTTTGGCTGGAAGTGTATTCGCATTGTATTCGAATTTCAAGATTTTAAAAAATGTTGTTTTAAGATATCAGCAAGTGTAGAATGCAGGTGGTAAGCTGAAATTTGTTTTGAGGATCAGAGTCAAAATATCAGCGTCCACGGTGGGACAGAGTGCAATGGAAGTTGCAGGTGATAATGACATTGCCTATTTAAATAAAGTCAGACAGCATCAGAAGGGAATTTGAACAGGCATTTGAGATATGAACACCGGGAGAAATAAAGAACGGGCGCAGCCTTTTGACTGCTGCCAGCGAAACGTGTTTGCTGACCCTCCGTCCAGACCAACTCCGACTCTACCTCAAAATAATTTATTTCATGCATATAAGTGTTGATGCCATTTTAACAGCGAAAAAGAAAGTCATTTTTGTTTTCAATGTGTCATTTATCAATGATAAGAATATCTTTAAAATGTTGGTTGTAGCTTAATCTTTCTCGACGTATTTAGCTAAACTTCATCGTTCCTTGATATATACAACAATTGTAACTTTTATTTTATTTTATTAATTTTTGCTATATCTCCTAATCATTGTGATACCTTCCATTTACACAATCTCATTCTTTTGGTTATGCGATTTTTTCTATGTACCATTTTATTTTTATATAAATATGACGCCAAAATTATCTAAGCATTCTTTCCTCATTACATTTCCTAAATTTCCTAGAAATTTAAATTGACTCTTTCTGATTCTACGTAAATTTTTCTATTATTTTCTCATTTTTTTTCAAACGTTGTTTTTGATGACGTGTCTATTTCAGATTATTTTCAGCATCGTCATGTAAAACAACTTTACTGTGACGAGGTTGTCCCGGATTCAGCCTTATATAGAAAAACCGATATTACACAGAATTTTGGTACTCGTTTCTTAGATTATTATGAGATTTCTCTTTAACATGATAATCTCATATATATATATATATATATATATATAGTGTATCGAGGCAGAAGATAATTTACTAAACATATACTGTTAAATATAAGAGACAACGAATGTCTATTATTTTTAATCATCAGCCGTTTTAAACATCGTATTTTGGCTTTAATTTTAGTTGAAAATAAAAACAAAATTTCTCCAGCATCTGGATAATTTTTTAAAAATTGGTTTTCAGCTTTCGGCTCGCATGAGCCATCTTTATGTCAGTGTCATCTCAACACAAGATAAAATCGTCGCAGATGGTCTTTGTTTTTGTTTTCCTCATAACTTCTCTGAATATGTACTTTCTAAACAGTATATGTTTAGAAATTATATATATATATATAATATTATGTATGCTCGTTTGTGCATCATTAGATGTGTATGACGTTAAACATGTGTATATATGTATGTGTGTGTAACATTATTTTTACGTGTATAAATTTGAATGTTGGTGTATGTAACCATTTGTGTTAGATTAACGAAGGGTGTGCCTTTTGTGTGTGTAACATTAAATGGGCGCGCATGTGTGTGTAACATTAGGTGAGTGTTTATGTGTGTAAATGGATGAGTAATCAGATAAATATAAATAATTTCTGGTGGATGATTATTTAAATCTTTATTTAGTTCGGCTCTAATATAAATATGAAAGCAAACCCTATTACCCTCTCTAAATGTTTTAAAGCGTCTACAGAATTTAGGTCTCCTAACCAACCAGAAAGATGGAGACAAATTTTCCCTTCAATGATTATGCTTATAATAGTTTCATAACAGGATTTTAAAACGATTATTGACCAAAGCAAAATGCAGTGTCGTTGACGGTGACCTATTCTGTGATCCGCCGGCAATTATCTGACAAGTCTTTAATCAAGGGAATATCACTTAATGGTCTACTGTATTTCTATAGCCAAAAATTTCCATTGGGTGCAGTGAACAAGTAACGGGATATGATTAATAAACGATTTAGGTTGGCGGTTTGCCCAGTTGTATAACGTTCACTTTCGCGGTGTTTTAACATTTCGTGTTAGCTTGTCTGAGTGCAACTATTTGAAGGAAGAGTATAGATTTAAATTGTACGTTCGTCAAAATATTTCTTGTCTTTCTAATGACTTCGTTTGTTACTGATCGTTTTCATGCGGGGAATTGGACACGTTCCTCTTGTTTTAATTGCCGCAAGTAATTAGGATGGAGTTGTAAGTTTATACGTATATTAAACCTTATAACACATTGATGCAAAAACAAACAGCGTTATCTTTTGAGCACTTTTAAGAAAATCCTATTATGTAATTTATGTTTACTCAGATAGGTTAGGTTTGTAGAATGGACATCGGTATTTGAATCGGTATCTGTTTCAGATTTAAGTTTAGGAAATAGCGTTAGAAAAGACTAACCTCGCTAACAATCCTCTTCCATATTCTTGCTTTTCTGACAGCTACAACCTCCAGTAGTTTAAATGCAATGTCAATACCCATCAATTAACCACTTGATTCCAGTTCTTTCTACATCACCCTGTATATCTTTTTCTTTCTCTCTACCTTTGCAACTGCCATCACACCTCTATTCCCATCCTTCTCTTGCTCCCTTCTCTGACACCACCAGTAACTGGTTCGTCTTCCTCTTTACACTCCTCCTATCTAACCTGTTTTCTCTTATGTAGCCCCCTGCGCATCAGTGGCGGTACCACCTTGCTTGGGGTTAAACGATTAAAAAGATCAGTTATATATCTCCCAATAGTTTAATAATACGGCTTTGTAGAATAATAAGAAGAACAAATATTCGAAAATGGATTACAATGAAATCTACAAGAACTAAAGCTGTCAAAAGTGATGTTCTTCTTTTGCTTGATAAAAGCAAATATCATTTATACCCATGATATTCATCTTCTATCTGTCTTGTTCTGTCAGGATATTGGATATCATGACTCTTGCCATTTTCCTGTAATTTGCATCTTTCATGTTTCTGACTATCAGCTATAAATTTTCTTTTCTTTGATCGAAAATAAAATGTCGAATATGGATAACCGTAACTCACTTTTAGAAGGTTACAAAGACAAGTTGTGCCTTCAGACTGTAACATATTTGAAATTTTTCAAAATACAATCAAATGAAAAGTGGTTTGAAATAGAAACCAGAGATATGTGGCACATGAGGGCCTCAACAATTCCAGTTCTATTTGGCGCTTTCCGATTTTTCAGAAAAGTGTTTGATAGATTCAATGAAGAGATTCCTAGTAACCCATGCCTTAAAATAATACCAAAGTTGTACTCATAAGAAAAACTCACACATTACGAAGAGCTTTATCGATGTACATTGGTTGTGGTCTTAGTTTGTTTTGTTCGTTTTCATTTTTCTCTCAGAAAATGCTCAGTGGATACCATTTTGTGTCTCTGGTTGGGACAAGAAAGAAATGAATGTACACAATAATGCAAAGAGATTGAAAAAGGCGGTTACATTTAACTACGCTACCGGCTATAATTATTAGACCACCCGAGATATTAAAAGAAATTATGTATTTCATACTATTTTTAGTATTTATTTCCAAGTGGATAATGCTAAATGAAAACAGAATGGTTCTTTTGTCATGATTAAATTGCAACATTTTACAAGGCAAGGAAGCAAAGTTGAACACGTCCTAATCAACTTACATTTACTTCATTCTTTTATGAATAAAACTTCATTATAGGTAATTAGTAAATATTTATAGATTCATTTGATGCACATGTTATTGTACAGTATTAAATAAAGAACCATTCTATTTTCATTTACAATTATTCACTTGGCAATAAATACTAAAAGACAGTATGAAATACATCATTTTTTTTTAAAACACTGGGGTTGCCTAATAATTATGGCCGGTATTGTATATTGAAAGGATGAGAATCTTCCTGTGATGCTGTATCTTTAAAATGTCAGATCAGGCCAAAAACAGCGTATTGTTCTTGCATTTGAGCCAATGCTCCCGATTCTCAATTTTCAGTCATGATTTAATAATAATTTACACAGTCAATATTTTAGTGAATTATTGTTTGAAATCGCAACATATTTCTCACAATTGAAACACCACAAGCTTTTCATCACAATAAGAGTGATAGTCTCTATTAGTAAAAAAAAATACTTTTGCCGTGCTACACCAGTTCAGACTTTTACATGTGGGTCATATCTTACCTTTCATATTCTTACCATTCATATTCTGAAATGATTTAATAATAATTTACACAGTCAATATTTTAGTGAATTATTGTTTGAAACCGCAACATTTTTCTCAAAATTGAAACACCACAAGCTTTTCATCACAATAAGAGTGATAGTCTCTATTAGTAAAAAAAAATACTTTTGACGTGGTACACCAGTTCAGACTTTTACATGTGGGTCATATCTTACCTTTCATATTCTTACCATTCATATTCTGAAATGATTTAATAATAATTTACACAGTCAATATTTTAGTGAATTATTGTTTGAAACCGCAACATTTTTCTCAAAATTGTAACACCACAAGCTTTTCATCACAATAAGAGTGATAGTCTCTATTAGTAAAAAAATACTTTTGCCGTGGTACACCATTTCAGACTTTTACATGTGGGCCATATCTTACCTTTCATATTCTTCCCCTTCATATTCTGAAACTTCTCACCCTTCACATTCGTACCAATATCCTTCGTATTTCATTTGTACGAAAGAAGATGAATTTGAAAGTTTATTCACAAACACTGCTACTATTCTGGAAAGATTCCCGAGAGAATACCTCGATCACTCAATTATTCAAGTCTAGGTACAATCATTTTTTTTTATCTATGCACCGTAAACTTTTAAAATGTAGTTCATAATGACCCTCCACATCTTCCTATCCCTTGTAACTCTTAACACCCCTTCTTTTGTTATCCCTCTCAACAACCGCACCGCCATCAATCTGCTCAAGTACAGCAAGTATGTATGCTTTAGTTACGCTTTTTTCTCATTTGCTTAATCTGCCCCGTAAGCATCCAATTGTCTCAGCCCTCCATTCTCACTACATGTCTCACAAACTTTAGCTTAATTATCCTTCATGTTAAGTATATGATTCATTTTTTTGTCCATCTTTGCCAAAAACCTTGTACTTACGCACATGTTCTATCCAATCTATCTTCAACATCCTTCTATAGAACACATTTCGGTTGATATAAGTCTTTCTTTTATTTTTTATGAGATTATCCAACATTCACACCCTTATTGAAGGACAAACATCACATAGCAATCCAGGACTCACTTTCATTTTCATTGAAATATTCCTATCTCTCAATACTCTACTCAGCTTCTGGAATGCATCCTTAGCCATGCAAATATTTCTGTGAATCTCGTTGTTGCACTTTCCATTCTCACTTAGGACACATACAAGGTACTTAAGTTTCTGTACCTGCTTAATTTTAGTATCCCTGACTTGTAGTTGATATATTGGGCTTCTCATTTTACTGATTATCATGAATTCACTTTTCATGTATTTTATATGTAGTCATTTAAATTCTATCTTTCTGTAACTACTTCCTGTATGAGGTTTTGTTGTTTATTCTCCTTTTTTATATATAGTCATAATTTGGACATTTTGCCTTATTCAAACTATGACAGTTTTTAATAACTTCCGACACTGCATAGGTCTTGAGTCTTATATTGGTAAAATATTTTAAATAAAATCGTGATTGAAAAATGTATTGATTTCAACATAGCGATCATAATAGAATCTATTAGAATAAAATATATGTGCTTAACTAAATATCAGGTCAAACGTTACACTTGCCCAATGTAGAGGCCTATTTCAAATCTTCTCGTTCTGATTAGAGCGAGAGTGTTTACTTTCGCTCTGCATCAATTTACTGCGATTAAGTGAAACATGGAAAACAACTCTGCAGACAGATTAATTATAGATTTCGTCTCATTTGCTTACCGGGGACTCCCGTTAAATTTCAATAGGTTTGCATGTGTACTGGGGATTGTTTTTTATCTTTTAGCTTTAAAATTACATTTACTGGTTATTTTATTCTTTCCTAGAAAAATACTACTTTATGATCGTTTATTTCAACTATTGATTTGAACATTGAATTTAAATGAGTAGAATTAATGAATATTAAAGCAAAACCCGATTTGCTGTACAAATGTAAACAAACATAATTCTCGGTATAAGATATTTCTCTTATAAAAATATTTTTCATCGTTGATAGATATAATATTATATTGTTTTTGAAAAAATAAAATGAAAGATAGGCGCACAATTTTGCCAGTTTGATTTCTTTCCCACTAGGTAGAAATTAATAACATTTATATTTTTATATTAACTCTAATTTTGAATTTGATATTTTCTTCTGAAGAAACGATAACTTTCTGATGATTTTTTCAATTTTTTTTTTATTTTAACTCATATTTTCATATATTTTATATCAATAACACAATGTAATATCTAATCTCCAATACTGCAATGAATACAATCTCTACACAAAGTATAAATGACGTAAAGCCTTAGAGATGTGGTTTTACTGACGTATGTTAAACATTCCATTGCAGAATATATTAGTAACAAATAAATGTTACCGGAAAAAGGAAACAAAACACAAAGAAAATTATATTTACAATCAAAAAGAGACTCTTCAAATTTCCGGAAGATATAATGAGAGAAAATGTCCTAGAGACGTTTTGCACTCAAAAGAAATATTGAAGGTGAGAGGAGCAAACGTTTTTGTGAATAAATGACATCATAGGGATAAAGAGGGACACTTAAACAGGCAAGAACTATAGGGCGACATAGACAGAAGATTGTGGCAACGTATTCATGTCTATGCCCTTAAAACAAGAAGACATCACAGAACACATTACACCGACGCCATCTTAAATGAAGATCATTACTGAAAAATATAGCATTGTATAGCACGAAATAAATTTTCTACCGTCGAATAAAGATGATCAACGTAAAGGAATCATCATTATCTTGGAATATCTAAGAAAAGCATTAATTAATTTTCGATTTGCTTAAAGGTTCAGGGTTTCAGTTTCCAGTTTTGTGTCCAAAATGTATGGTTTATCAGTGGAATCTATTAACTTAATATGGCTATTTCCTTTCGGTTTAACATTTTCTTTTTTGAGAAAATAAATATTCTACTTGGGTATTTCTATATAGAAATTGGTAAATAACAAAATAATTTAAATCTAATAAAGTCGTTTAACATTTTTTGATTTCACAAAATTAAGACATAACAGAGACGATACTTGGTTTCAGTGAAAGAAAGGAAAAAGAAAGAAAGAAAGATTGATTTATAAGCTTAACGTTTCCTGCTAACGCCACATAAATAATGAACTATTCCGATTGATCGAAGGAGAAAAAAATATATATATATCACAGACGCCATTTATTTTCAGTCAGTAAATGAAAGAAAGAAAGGGCAATATACATGTTTAATGTGTCCTACTAATAACTCATAAATAATGCACTATTCTGTTTAGATAGCATGAGAAGACAAAAAGTATATCAAAGACGCTACTTCTTCCAGCCAGAAAAAGAGACAACCTACCCCAGTGAAATGCAAAATGTTTTTAATTTCAAATAATTTTCATTTTTGTAACTCTTTACTTCTTAAAATAATTATATTAGTTATTAAAAAATATTTTGCTAAAATTGTTAAGATCAAATATTTAACAATGCGATTAGTAACGGTCTATGGGTAGTTAACCGTTGTAGACCTCGTCATGCACTTATTCAATCATCAACTGATGAATTAAGATTCATCACATATTTCAAAGAAGTAATCTGTGAGTATTAATTTTTTTTATTAATTCTTAATTAATTCTTAATTATTTCTTATAAGCCTCAAAGAAAAAAGCCGACAACAACTATGAATCCAAAAGAAAACATTGCGTTCGATTCTGTTTGAAATTGACGGGATTCTTCGAAGCCCTTTCTTTCGGTTTCCCATTAAATCCGAGGTATCTTGCAAAAATTCTATTCTTAATTACGTTTTAGCTAGCTAAAAATTGTGTTCGATTCTGTTTGAAATTGACGGGATTCTTCGAAGCCCTTTCTTTCGGTTTCCCAATAAATCCGAGGTATCTTGCAAAAATTCCATTCTTAATTACGTTTTAGCTAGCTAAAAATTGTGTTCGATTCTGTTTGAAATTGACGGGATTCTTCGAAGCCCTTTCTTTCGGTTTCCCAGTAAATCCGAGGTATCTTGCAAAAATTCTATTCTTAATTACGTTTTAGCTAGCTAAAAATTGTGTTCGATTCTGTTTGAAATTGACGGGATTCTTCGAAGCCCTTTCTTTCGGTTTCCCAGTAAATCCGAGGTATCTTGCAAAAATTCTATTCTTAATTACGTTTTAGCTAGCTAAAAATTGTGTTCGATTCTGTTTGAAATTGACGGGATTCTTCGAAGCCCTTTCTTTCGATTTCCCAGTAAATCCGAGGTATCTTGCAAAAATTCCGTTCTTAATTACTTTTTAGCTAGCTAATTACACATAGGTTATTCAGTGTGGTTCGATTGACTACTAATTGAGAAATAAATTAAAACGTGACAACTGTTTATATATCTTCCCCGTTATCATTCAACGTTAGCTTTGTTGTTTATTGAAAATAAAGGCTTTTGTTAAATAAAAACTCTTAAAAAGTAATAGACATTAAAGACAAAATCAAGTTCAGATCGAAAGAACTCAGTTTAAGTATATCTCCGTTAACGCCATTTTCACTATGAACTCAATAATTTTCTTATAAACATTACGTTATATCGTGACGAAATAATTAATAATTGCTTATCCTAGATATTATAACAGCATCATCATAGTTTTTCATTAGAAAAAAAATACCCGTAAAAACAAACAGTATACATGTGTCACATTAATAAAAAAACATTTCTCAGATTATAAGTTTAATCAATGGTTTACCTTTTAACTTTATGCAGTTGGAATTGTTTAAGAAGTTTAAATCTGCGAAATAGACCAACAGACAAACATGTGCCAAAATATTGTGTAAAAAATAACCTCTGTCTTTTTTAACATTTCGCTCTCAGCAAAGGCAGGCCGCTCCTAATTTACATGGAAGTAGAGTGAGATAACTGATAATGTACAGTGAGTATCAAAAAAGTTCAAAAGATGAATGAGATTCAAGGAGATAAAAGATGGCAATTGAAATTATACTAATTTTTTCAATATGGTATCTTACAGGGCAGGAAGTAAAGAGAGTTCCACAGGCGGAAATCTGCGAGAAAATACACTGATATTGTAGACGAGTAGGTTACATTTAACTATTTCAACAAAAAAAGGGTGGGTCAGAGATGCTAATCTACTAGCACACTTTAAATTTATATAAACGTGGCACTAGAGAAGAAAGCTCATCAAAGCAGTTGCCACGAAAATATTTCAAGAAAAGACAGATGGAAGCCACATTATATAGGTGAGAATGTGAGTGAAGTTGAGTTCCAAGTCAGGAATGATTGCATTGCAGATCCTTGTTTGGATTTGTCGAGAGCAGTTCGTATCAGCGAGATATTAATAAATTTTGTTTTATAATTAAGACGTCTTAAATGTATAACTTGACTTATTATTCAAACTCATTTTTCATTTTGATAGTTGTAAATTATCCAGTCTATGAAAACTGTTTAATCGTATCCTCTTACTGAACAAATTAGTAAAGAAAAAATAACAAAAGTAAACAGCGAATAACCTACCTATTGAGTTTGTTCGGAAATATGAGAACGGAGATATAATGTCTGATAAGGGGACTAAAGTTACTACAGAAAACAAAAATAGGTTGAAAAAAGATGATGACCAAGGTGCAAAATGAGCGATAGCAGTGTAACTAACAAAGAAACTGAAGCTAGCAAACATCAGAAGATAAAAAACTAAAATCTAGAATACCCTAGAAATTCGATATCGAATGTAAAAAAATAAAAAGACTAAGTTTAAGAACACCATAAAGCAATAACATAAGACACAACAAATTGAATAAAGTCCTATTAGATTTAAGGAGAATGCATTTAGAAAAAATATATCGACAACAGGAAACGTTGCGGGAAGCATCGGAAACATGGTATTTTAAAATAATGAAACTTGCATAGCACAAAAAAGAATATCTTTGCTAATCTAAACTTATTTATAAATGGAACTTTATCCGTGTGTGCATATGTGTGTGTGTGTCTCTGTGTGTGTGTCCGTTACCTATAGACTCCGAAACGGCTTTTCTTGAAAATTTACACAGTTTTACTATATGCGTCTGCAAGTGTTCTTAGCTAGGTTTTGTGTTGAGGTACCCCCGATTAATATCGAAAATCGATAATCGAAAAAATCGGGTTATTGAAGGAGTGGTCCGATTATAATAAAATTTGATACACTCATAGACAAAGAAATAAGAAACGATATTCAGAAGTTTCAAGGTTGCAGTTCTTACAATAGTTCAGCAAATCGATAATATATATATATATATATATATATATATATATATATATATATTGTCTTATATATATATATATATATATATATATATATATATATATATATATATATATAAGACAAGATGTTTGTGTTCATTTTTTCTTTCAATCTCCGGTTTCGCTTTAACTGGAAACAACTATTGAGTATTAATGGTAAGAGAATAATTGTCGCTCGACCCCGATGCTATGTCTCTGCATGAATCTGTCTCTTCCCAATAAGGCTCCAATATATATCTATATAAACAAATTATTATATGCACAATATTTTATAATGCA
This sequence comes from Ascarosepion bandense, assembly GCA_037127315.1. NCBI lineage: Eukaryota > Metazoa > Mollusca > Cephalopoda > Sepiida > Sepiidae > Ascarosepion > Ascarosepion bandense. The sequence goes on along the minus strand of JBBBDQ010029075.1, from coordinate 1,153,222 downwards.
AACAAATGAAGTCAATTTCATAATTACAGGCATTTATAAATTATAGAATAGCAATAGATGTTATAAGAAATACGGAAACGACTTGGCGGTTTCAATCCCTATTCGTCATCAGGGACAAATATGATTTTTTTCAACATTCAAAATATTAATAGATGAAAATGAATCATGACATACTGGGGGGAGATTATGGGGAGGGTAGAGACAGGTACTAAATAGTAATAATATATGGTCCAACAATTAAGTACTTAAATTTTTGTACTTGCTTGATTCTGATATCTCCCACCTGTATTTGTCATTTTGGGTTGCATCTTTTACTGATGACCATGCACTCAGTTTTCTTAAAGTTTATTTGTAGTCCCTTTTTGTCACTCTCCACTGCTACTTTCTGTATGAGGTCTTGTAGTTTCATTTCCGTGTCCGCAATCAGCACTGTATCGTTTGCATACCTTATGTTTTTCAGGTTGTGGCCTCCAATAACAAATACTGGCGTGTCATCTAGTGTCCTCAAAATATTCTCACTGTATAGGTTGAACAAATCTGTTGAAAAGACACATCCTAGTATTACGTCTGTTTCTATCTTTGTGTATCTACTGAGATCCTTACCTGTCCGTATGCAGGCCGTTTGCTGCCAGTAGAGATTCTTGATTCTTCTTATGTCTTTTCCGAAAATGTCGAGGCTGCCGAGCATCTCCATCAATTCTTTGTGTCGTATCTTGTCGAATGCTTTCACGTAGTCAATGAAGCATAGGTGCAAGTCTTTCTTCATTTGTAACGCCCTTTCAGAGAGCATCCTAATCATGAATATAGTGTTCCTTGTTCCAGTGTCTTTGACGAACCCCCACTGTTCCTGCCCTATCTCTGGCCTGATTCTGCTTCTCGCTCTATTCATCAGGATTCTGACAATCAGTTTTGTAATGTGACTCATTAAGCTGATAGTTCTGCGTAGTTCGCATTCGTTTGCACCAGGTTTCTTCGGCAGTGCTATAAATATCGACTTGCATAGGTCGTCTGGTATTATCCGCTGCTATAAATTTCTTTTATTATGTCGGTAATTTTTTCTATGCCATATTCTTCTAAGGATGTCAGCAGCTCTATCACTATGCCGTCTGGGCCAGGTGCTTTGTTTCTGTTCATTTTGGCCATTGCAGTTTCCACTTCGGATTTTAGTATTTCCTGTCCATCCATCTCCTTGTGTATTCACGGTTGTTCTCTCTTGTCGCAAAAAAGATCCTTTATCTATTCTTCCCATCGCTCGAGTATTTCCTCTTACTCTATTATGATTGTTCCTTCCTTGGATTTTATGCATCCTGCCGAGGAGCATGTTTTTGCCCTGTCAGTTCTCTTATCTCTTTATGCATCTCTGCTTTGTTGGTCCTGCTCAGTCTCTCTACTTCTTCGCATTTGTTGTTGAACCATTCCTCTTTGGCTTGTCTGCATTTGTTCCTTATCTCCCTGTGAAGTTTCTTGTAATCTGCTCCGTGTATTGGCGTTATTTTTTGTCTCCTTTGCATCATGTAGAAGATCTCTTCGGTTATCCACTGGTTTTTTTTTTCTGTGTCTGATTTCCTTTGGGGCTATGTTTTTCGCAGAGGTCACCATCGCTTCTTTTAGTGAGTCCCATTTTGAGTGCCCTTTTCAAATTGTTCTTCATATTTCTTTCTCGCGCTGATATTGTATTCCTTCTGCAGGGTGAGGTCGTCCTCTAGCGTGTCATATTGCAGCCTTGGTGATGTGCTGGGCTTCTTCAGTCTTCGGAGTTTCACTTTTAGTTTGCAGATGACTGGGACGTGGTCACTTCCGCAGGAGGCACCTGGGTATGTTTTGCATTGTACCACTGCGTTCCTGAATTTCTTGTTTATAGTTATATTGTCTATTTGGTTCTTCGTGTCGCCTTCTGGGCTTCTCCATGTTCATAAACGTCGTGGGTGTTCTTGGAACCAGGTATTAGTAATAACCTGGTCATTGGCTGAGCACCATTGGATCCATTTTTCTCCTCGTTTGTTGCGCTCTCCTAGTCCGAAGTTGCCGTGCGTGTCCCTTTCTCTATCTTTACCTACCTTGGCATTTTAGTCCCCCATTATAATCCTAATTTCTTGGCTTTTGCACTGAGCCTTGGCACTGTCAAGTATTGAATAGAATGATTCTATTTCGTCCTCCGAACTTTGAGTTGTCGGCGTATAAGCTACTATAATAGCTATATTGAAGGGTCTTCCCCGCAGTTTAACCAAGAAGACTCTCTCTGATAGTTGCCAATATCCAAGTACACATCTCGTCACTTGTTTGTTTAGTATTAAACCGACACCTTTTTCGTTTTTTTTTTACCTCCTGCATATATTCTCCTGTGGGAGTCGCTACTGAAATCTCCGTTATTAGGCCATCTTGTTTCACATATGCCTAGGATGTTGATATTCAGTCTGTTCATTTCCTGCTTGACATTCTCTAGTTGTCCACAGTTGAGTGTCCTGACGTTCCATGTTCCGATAGTAATTTTGTCTTTGATGGGCACAGTCGCAGGGTAACGGTCCAGAGATTCCTGTTAGCAGGATATGGAAAGTGCGACACGGAGATCCGAAGGCAAATTGGTATGGCAAAGGACGCGTTCCAGAATTGAGCAAAATACTAACACACAGGAAAATCTCAACAGAAACAAAGAAAAGAGTGCTGGACTGCTACGTGATGTCAGTTCTTCAATACGGCAGTGAATGCTGGACAATATCATCGAAAATGAGGACTAAACTGGAAGCGGCCGAAATGTGGTTCTACAGAAGTATGCTACGTATATCGTGGACTGAGCATGCAAGCAAGTGTTGGAAAGTGTTGGAAAGAATGGCAACAAAAAGGAAATTGATACTGAGCATCAGGAAGAGACAACTGAAGTTCCTGGGACGCGCAATGAGGAAGGAGAGCCTGGAGAACCTGATACTGACTGGTCAGATAGAAGGAAAGAGAGACAGAGGAAGGCAGTAGATATTTGAACGGTCTGATCAGGTGGATGACGGAACGGGTGTTGCAGGAGGATCAGGAGCAAACATACTAAGAGCCACAAGGGATAGGGAGACACGGAGAAGGAACAGGGCACATAGAAGAAGAATATATATATATATATATATATATATATATATGTGTGTGTGTGTGTGTGTGTGTGTGTGTGTGTGTGTGTGCGTGCGTGTGTGTGTGTGTGTGTGTGTGTGTGTGTGTGTGTGTGTGTGTGTGTGTGTGTGTGTTACGGTCATATCACGTTGAATACACCGGTTCTCGCACGATCACCGAGCTTTGGAATACCAGGTACTGTAAGCGTTTATTGACGTATGTGCGTTGTGAGTTGAGTTCAAATTCAGTTCGAACACACTGTATTCATTACGCAGTGGTACTCTTGGGAAAGGTAATAATCCGTCCCTTCCCTTCAGTTATGGGTTAAATATCTGAGGTCTGCTGTTCATGCGATCCGTAGCGAACTGTTGCACAAATTGTTTGTTATCATCAGTTCCAAAATTAAGGATGGTGCTATACAAGCCTTCATAACTCAAAACACTTCTTTGTGTGGCGGTCTAACTGTGTTAGACACTCATTAGTCGAAATCGACGGGAGAGTCCATAATAATAATAATATATATAGAGATCAAATAGTAACTGCTCTCTCTCTCTCTCTCTCTCTCTCTCTCTCTCTCTCTCTCTCTCTCTTTATATATATATATATATATATATATATATATAAGTTGGGATCAGATATGTATATCTGAAAAATATAAAAATGATAACATAGCGATAAATGGGAGATGATTGCTAATTTAACATGTTTCATATTTATTATATGCCATAGTCCTTAATGAAGCTTTAATAAAAGTTAGTTATGTTAGATTTATAAACTTTTCCTATTTGTTTCTCTTATAATATCAAATATCAATATATATATTAATGAATATACATATTGTATTATATCGATGACACAAGTCGGAATTTCATGCGTTATGCAATAATCAAGGGCATTTTCCAAACTGACGACTTAAATGATTTGAATTAATGTTCACTCGATGTTCATGGGAGTTAGACCTTATGAATTTGGGTTTCTGCTTTTTAATAAAACATATTAAAAAATTAAATAAAGTAAGGCTACATGTAAATAAAACATTAAAACATTAAAATTTTTAATTAACTTCTAAAATTATAAAATATTAAAAAAATTAAAATGCTGACAGATGAACTCAAGTGGGACTAATTTATAATTATTAATATTAATAATTTAGAGGGGAATAAAGAGAATAAAAGGGGAAAGTAAGATAGATATGAAGAAAGAGATGAATAAGAGGCAAGCATATAGAATTACCTGTGTCACTAGCGTTGTAAGAATTTAAGCACTTTGGTATATGTTATTTTTTCATAAAATAAATTTTTATTAAGTAGATTAGGGTTTTTATACAGTTGAAGATGACAAGTGTGTCTAAAAGGCATAAGTTACATCTTTTTCATTTTCTATTGTAAGATTTGTATTTACAAATATGGGTGTGATTTGAGGCCCTATTTTAGAGTTTATGGTTATGTGAGCACTTATTTTACGGTTTGTATATGCCATTGCTCAGGTTAAAGTAAACATCTAAAATATTTACGTATTTAGTTTTAGTGCTGGTGGTAATATTAAGATTTTGGTCTTTGAAAAATTTGATCAGATCTTTCTAAGTTTGTCCGTTTCTTTGTGAACTAGTTTTACGGGGAATTTTCACTCAACCGTCTCGGTGAAATCTCGGTAATACATAAACCGAAGAGTAACCTATGATTCTAAAGCAAAAAATGCACAGCCAAATCACAAGCGTCATCGCAATCATCGCACTCAGAGGAATGCAGAAATGAGTTTTTTTTGGGGGGGGGGGGGTTGTTTTTCTGGTACCTCGGCACAAAACCTATCTAAGAAAACTTGCAGACGCATATAGTACAACTGTGTAAATCTTCAAGAAAATCGGGTCAGGCTTTTTGGAGTCTAAGAGGCAACGGACACACACACACACGCAGACACACACAGAGACAAAGTTATATATATATATATATATATATATATATATATATATATATATATAGATAGATAGATAGATAGATAGATAGATAGATATATACATTAAGATATTGAATATGTTCTCGATGATTTTTCATGAAAAGTAATATTTTATTTAGAAAAAATTTCTAATAACGTGTCACTGAATCTATTGTCCATCGGTAACTAATACTTTTCCACTTATCCTGCAGCAGTTGAATTCTATATCGGAAAAGAAAAAAACTACATGTAGTTTGGACGAACCAAGATTTAAGCAGTTTTAGAAATTTCATAAGAATAAAAGTTCTGTCCATCGATTAGAGAAAGTGATAATCGGTCAGGGCATGTCTAGTGAATGCCGCGGGTGGAGTAGGACTTCCCATTCAAGTGCGTAACAGTAAGTTTTCACTTGTTCTGCAACATATGGTCACACGTTGTCAAGTTGCGAAATCACATTGTCGGATCACTGGTCGCTCACCCCCCGTTTTTTCATCAGTGCTCTGCTCAAATGCATCAATTGTAAATGCGTTAATTGTAGAAGCTTCGAACCATGGATAATCGACTATGCCGCCGATGTTGATGCATGACCGGACTTAAACTACGTTTGGGTTTATCGTATTTTATCTACTTAACATTACTGGTCAGATAATATTAAAAAGTATTATTTTTTTCTGCTGCTAAAACAGCTGTTTGCACTTGACAAGACGTAGTATTCGGCTTCAACTCGTATGAGACACAATGTCCTTGCTTTTCAATTATCGTTAATGCTTCTAAACGTTTTAAAACTGTTGTGTTATCAATTCCAAATGATTCTGCAACTTCAAAATGCGCCTGATATCTAAACTTATTTATGAATAGAACTTTGTCTGTGTGTGTATATGTTTATTTACACAGCTGTACTATAAGCGTCAGCGAGTGTTCTTAGTTTGTTGTGTCGAGGTACACCCGACAAATATCGAAAATCGATAATCGAATAAATCGGGTTATAGAAGGAGTGATCCGATTTTAATCAAATCTGAATCACTCATAGACAATGACATAAGAAACGACGTTCAGAAGTCTTAAGGGTGCAGTTCTTACAAGAGTGCAGAAAATCGACAATATGTATATATATAAAATGTTTGTGTATGTGTCTGTTTATCTCTCTGTATGTCCTTTATACAAATCCACAATTCTTATCTGGTTCTCACCAAACTTCACACAAATATTCTTTAGGCTGGGTCTGAGCTCCAGGACCATGGATTATTTTTAAAGCTTTCATTGCACCCGATCAACACCGGGATATACTGCTCGTAAGTCATATCTCCGATTCTTTGTCTTCAAACTTTTCTATGCGCGAGAGCGTTCTTTACAATCAACATCAAAAATCATTATTTTTGAAACATCTAAACCAACCTCTACAAATTGGTTCCGATAGATCATGGTCGCCATAAGTCTCAACAACCATTCTATGTGATTCAGCTTGAGATTTCTTTTGAATAAATGGTGCAGTAAAATTACCTGTAAATACATTTTCTTTGTAACGAAATTCCACAAGTTTTTAAATTTCGGCGAAATGACATACACAGAATTTCAAGTTTGCTTCCTTATAGATGCGTTATCATCTGAAATAACGCGCATGCAGTTCTGGGAACGCCATATTTTTGAAAACAACGAGAACTTATTCAAGGTCCTAATCTTAATGATGTTATTAAGCGTTTCTAAATAAAAAAATTAACATTCATTGACTGAGGAGACTTGTTACAGTCAGGAATTTTTTTATAAAATATTTCTTTTAAAACAATTATTTAAAAAGTACATTTCTCACACAGAGTAGCTTTTATGCTCTTTCCACTATTAATGGTGCTTTACTTTTCTTTTTATTTCAATATTGTAGAAATTCGACAGACATATTCTATCTATTTTAACTGTTGCTCAGGGCACCTCAGCGTGATAAGAGTAAGCTTGTCCTACTAGTGTCTATTACAAATGAGTAGTGAGTTCAATCCTCACTGGGTACCCCATAATTTCGGCATTTGTCACATCTAAGCGGTGCTTAGAAAATCTCCCATTTATCTGTTGCTGGTGTCAAATGTCCTCTTGATATCTTCTGATATTTGACGCAGTTCATTGCGTGCGATTATGTACTGCTAGTTCATCAAGTTTAAAAAGAAATAGTCTTTCCCAACATCAAACGGCTTAACTCACACAAAGTCGTTCTGAACCATTGACCTGAAGAAGATACCAATTTAGTTATGTCTGAATGGGTTTGGCGCCATGCATCACATCCATATAAAAGTGTTGAAATGATGAGACTATCTTGAATAATATTCTGGTCTTTATGTTAATGCATTAGTTTTGCAGTTATTTCTAATGTCTTTGAAAACTCCCCAATGCACAATTTATTACATATTCAAATTCCACTGATAATAATTTATGTTACAACGGATCCACACACCAATATATTTGAAGAATTTACTCGTGGCTCTACTCTCTACATATACACATAAAACAATACACTTACACAATCACACACAATAACACACACGCACACACACACATATATATAATTATTCTTTTATCCTTTATTATAATTAATTGCAACAAAGAATTTTAAATCGCTACATTGAAGCTATCTTGTTTTAGTACTATTACTTGTACTTCGGAAAGCAATATTGTGTTACTATGTTGGGAATTATTTTCATGGAAATTAAAAACAATTCCTTGTTACTTATCAGACAGTTAACACTGGGTATACGTATAGAATTAAGAATATTATTGTAAGCGAGACTTGACTAACCAATAGAGAGTTTTATACATACATATATATTATACTGGAACAACCTATCACCCCCGACAGTTGACTCACCGAAGAGATTAAGAAGTAAGGAAGTACGGGACGATTCGACTTCCGCTACCATTCCGTCTTGACTTACCATTTTATTGAACTCTCTGTTATTTGTAATTTCCCACCACCGTATCGCTGCCTTCATATATCTTTTCGATAAATATTTTAATGTTAATTAATTGCTATGGTACATAGATATTTTTAATGTATGGTTTGTAATGTGCATTTTGGTGGAATAAATATCAGCTCTGAAAGAGTGAATTGTAGAGCCAAGTTAGATTTCCATTTGTATTCGTTGCATTTGCATAAGTGAAAATACCGTTAGGAAAATCATTAGTCCGTCGCTACTCCCTCTAGCTATGGGTTAAATAGTAGGACATATCGGCTTTTATATCCTTGGGTAACAACTAGTCTTTTTCAGAAAGTAACGGCAAATTACTGCAGGAAAATATCCTGCTCAATCAGTCATGTCTCTTTCGAGAAAGAATCGCTTACGTGTATCGCGTATGGCACTGACTAGAATGGCGTTGAAATTCCATCAATTTAAAGTTGCATTGACTAGATGTAACCGTAAATTCTATGCTTACATATTCTGTTCTCGCCCTTCTTTTTTTGTGGGATTCCCTTTCGGGTCGATGCGTTTCAGGCAGCTTTATTCGGCATACATTTTAATGTAATGTCAGTCGGTCTATACTGGCTAAGTGGCTTTATGTGTTTTTCATGGGAAAAAAAAAACGTAAAAAATACATTGTTTGTGCGTATATTTAAAAACTGAACAATGAAAAGTGTGTGACTTCATAGGTGATTAGATAATGTGCTACTGCTCTTTCAGTTAGCGATGTCCATAGTCTGTTGAAGAGAGAGGTTTCCACAGAGAAAGAAAAAGTCAAACTTTGTTTTGTGAGTTATTTTCCTTTTTGTTTATTGGTAAGTAAACGTTTCCTAATTACTTTTATATATATTTGTTCTTTTATATCTTGTAGGCTGACATAATTGTTCATAATATAATGATATGAAAGGCAAGTCTGCGATGCGTGTTTATAATATTTACGATAATTCTGTCTCTTGCTGACACGAAAGTTTTACACTGATGACAAATGTTATCTTCAAAATAAGTATTTTTGTTTCTTTCAGGGCATTTCTTATGTGTTTATGCGTGAACGTCAACTATGAAACATTTTCATAATCCCAATGGCGTGTTTTAATGTATTTTCTATTGACAGTGTTTTTGCTACTTTATTTATTTATTTTTAACTTAAGTAAATTTTATTTTCGTTTATTATACTGATTTATTAATTTACAATATTTATATTTTCTTTAGCTCTAAAAACTGGTATTTAAAATTTTGCTTTAATTTTAGATTAAAGTGTATTAATCATTGGTTTTTCATTTCATGATATTAATGATATGATTTATTTGTTTTCCTGCTTATCAAGGTATTAAGGGCTATTTAGTGTCTAATTTAACTATTTCAGATTGTTTTAAGCGTACTTTAAACTGTTTTTTAATTTAATTGTTTAATTATTCTAGATTGATGCAAGTGTTGTTTCATGTCTAATATAATTATTTCAGAAATATTTTTGGTAGATAATGTTTTCTTGATACACGTTTTATTAACTAACCAATACTTGAAGAAGAAATGGTTGTTTCGAACATTTGTCATGGGTTTTTGTGCGTCGGTGAATATAATGAACCCAACGGTAATTAGAACACGTGTCTCCAGTTACTACTTTCGAGCCTTTATCAATGTCACCACCAGAAAATCCATACCTTGCTACGTCAGATATTCCCAAAAGACACTCATCTATTTAATATTGCTGAGGACAGTCAGTAAAGTGTCATAGGTGATACACGCTTGGGCGATCATGTCTCAAAAGAGACATGATTGGCTGGGCATACGACTTTTCCTGGAGTAGGTCGCCATTACATTTTATGGGTGACTGATTGCCAACCAAGCCTCAAGAACCAAATATGTCTTTTAAATTAACCCATTACTTGAGAGAAGAGACGGATTAATACATTTCCAAATGGTAGTTGCGAGTAAGTGAAATGCAAGGATTTTTTTACTCATTTCACCCCAAGTAACGCAGTACAGCCACTGATGTGCAGGGGAATGCATGAGAAACTTAGTTTTAAGCAGGAGTAGAGTAAAGACAAAGACGAACCACCTATAGGGATGAAAGGAAAGGGCAAGAGAAGGATGTGAACACAGAAATGAAGACAGTTGCAGAGGTAGAGAGAAAGGAAAAGAATAATATACACGGGGTGATGTAAAAAGGGCTGGAGTTAAGTGGATAAGAGATGGGAATTGACTTTGAATTCAAATTCCAGGAGGTTGTAGCCGTCAGGAAAGTATATGAAAGTGAGTTTGACATGTTAACCATCTGGTTGCCCGAGCAAAATCTTGTATAGGGTGCACCAGTGACCTAAGTTAGTCAGAAAAGAAGCCATGAAAATATTTATAGAAGAGATAGAGGGAAGCCACATCCTGACGATGAGTAATTGGTTGGTGTCGAGCAGCTATGTCGGGACCTATCCTATTACAGATTCTTCCTTGGGGCTTGTCAAGAACACTGAGACGAACAGAAGGAGCATCTGACCAAATATGACAACAGTTTTCCATGCACGGTTGGATGGTTGATTTCAATATGTGCAAATTGGATTCAGGCGGAAAAACTTCCTGGCCCATCATACTGACCCAATCTTCCTAGCATTTGATTTAGCTATTGATTCAATGTAGTGATTCTACTTGAGGTCGGAAGATAGGGTAAGGCTGAGGAGGTGAAGTGTACTGCTTTCAGGGAGACTTGCTTGGTCCATGCTTATGGGTTGCAGGAGAGATTACCTCTGATGTTTGACAGGTAGGAATTTAATTTCTGAAGCATTGAAATTTACGAGCCAACTTTACCCCAGTCCACCACTGAGTGGAGGTACTTCTCATGATCAGCGTTGAGGTTATCTTTGTCCGCCTCGTCAGATTTCTTAATGATGCGGAAGTAAACGGTGGTGTCATCTGCGTAGAAGCCTACTTGAGATTTTATCACGTCTGGAAGATCATATGAAAAAGCATCGGGCCTAGGACAGTGACCTGGCGGACACTAGCGTTCGTGCTGTAGTATGTGGAGTCATGTCCATTCATAACGACATTCTTTATGCGGTTAAATAGGAAAAATTGGATTCGATCAAGCAAGTGTTTAGTGATGCCATAGCCCTTAAGCTTGTGCAGAAGGCCAGCGCGACAAACCCTATCAAAAGCAATATAGATAACCAAGGCAGCAGCACGAGCCTCGCCGTTCTTATCGAAGGCCTGGTATATGATGATCGTTAGAATATCGGCTGTAGACATAGAAAATACTGTCTGTCTAAAAACTGTTTTGGGGCAGTAAGATGTTGAACTAACGCAGCACTGATAATAGCCTCGAAGACCTTTCTAAAAATTAGAAGGAGGCTAATAGAGCGATATTTGGTTTGGTCTGAGAGTTCCCCTGAGTTCTTAAACAAAGGGACCATAGAAAAAGACTTCCAACAGGCAAGAAAACATGAAGCAGAAAGGCAGCAATTTTAGAGTATAGAGAGGACAGAGGAGAGTTCAGGAGCACATTTTTGCAGGCCAATCACAGAGATTCCATCACCTCCGCAGCGTTGGGTCACGCTTTGATATTATCTTAGATACCAAAGACGAAGTTATATAAACATCTTTCAGTTGAGCCCCAGTTCTAAAAAGAAATTCGGGTGCGGATACTCCTGAAGAGTCAAATATGGAATTTGATGAGACTCTGCAAGAAAAGTACTCGGCTTGATCTTCTAGCAAAGAACAGTCAGGAGAGAAGGGAGAACTGTACAGAAAGAAAGGATATCTCATCAATTTTAGAAGTGACAAATGAAAACATATATATTGGTGGTCAGGGGATTCAAGAGATGTCATTCATGCTATAGGGAGGTGATCACTGATGTAAACCACTAGCCCAGGCATGTGAACAGTTGAGGCTTTTCTTAAGAGGTCAAGGTACCAAGGAATCGAAAAGTCAGAGAAGGGAATTAACGGGTTAAGAATAGTCTTACAAAGCGCTCGGATGTCAGGGGTTTCTCGTGGAGAAAAGATTTCACGCCACAGAAGTTGGTTCAACTGGAATTCGAACTCGGCTACCAGATTTCTCGTTCCGAGCCGATATCCAGTGCACCACAATGCACTTCCACTTGCTGCAGAGGTGGATATCTTAATAATAATAAGATTTATTTTACATGTTTGAATTTTGAACTGACCTCACAGAAATAGTTGTAAAACCTCATGTGATGAGTACTCAATGTGTGAAATTAAAAGTCATCTATGTTCACCTTTACATTCTCGTTTTTAGAAAAAAATTTCTCATCCCAAATATTACACACACACACACACACACACACACACACACACACACATATATATATATATATATATATATATATATATATATATACAGATAAGGTTGGGAAGATAGCTGCTAACCCTAAACATGAAGAAGTTTAGTTTGTAGTGATCGAGAAAGAATCCCTTCAGAGCCAGTTCCACTGTGAATTGTTTCACGGTAAATAAACTTTTTGAGTGGAACGTACATCTCTCAAATGGAATATATATATATATATATATATATATATATATATATATATATATATATATATATATATATATATATATATCCGAAGACAGATCTGTTTTGCTGTATAACAGCTCATCAGTACGGTTAGAAAGCCGATTGCTTTTACCCAGGATTGAAACATGACCGGATATATTGACGGGTTAAGAATAGTCTCACAAAGCGCTCCGATGTCAGGGGTCTTTTCGTGGAGAAAGGATTCCACGAGACAGAAGTTGTTTCAACTGGAATTCGAAATATATATATATATATATATATATATATATATTTCATTGTGTGTGTTTACATAAATGTCTACGTATTTTCATATGCACACACATCCATGTATTTCTTTAGATTTAGAGAGAACTATTAATGAGGAAACATTAGATATTTAAGGACAAATCTTTGCCGTTAGCCCTTAGTTTACTTTGATCTTCTATATCTTGAAGGCTGACTTAAATCGGGAATATAATGACTTGAATGCCGAATCTGCAATGCGCGTTTGTAAAATGTTTGAGAGATTCAGGTCTTCTGATTACAGGAATGCTTCACTTCGATGGAAAACTGTATTTTAAAGTAAGTATTTGTGTTTCATTCCGGGCATTAATTATCAGTTTATGCAGGAACGCGAACCAGTAAACACTTACAACGTGTCAATTGGTTATCTATAAATTTAAATCTATCAGAAGACTCTTAATAACTTTGAAGCGAGTAAAATCATAAAATATAAATAATATAATTAAATACAACAAATTGAATTAGTCTCGTGAAGCAAGACATTTAACAAATCTGTTTTGTTCGTAAAGAAGAATGAACCGACACTTGTTCACTATATTTAAAATTTCAGTTCACGCTGGTTAACCCAAGTAATAATAAAGTCACTTTTTACAGTAATGTTTACTCTGTACAATGTCCGGGGGCCACTCTAGAAAGTGGGTTAAATTAAGATGAAGTTTATGCAGATAAGGTGGGGAAGATAACTGCTAATCCTAGAGATGAACAGGTTAAGTTTGTAGTGATCGGGAAAGAATCACTTCACAGCCAGTTCCACTGTGAATTGTTTCACGGTAAATAAACTTCTTGAGTGGACGTACATCTCACCAATGTAATATAGATTGAATATGGACATTTTGAAAAAATCTAATTTGCATGACGAGTCCTTTCCGTGAATGTTAGAAATTGTGGTACCAAAGAAGGTAGCTCGCCGGAGTACTTTCCGTGGAAGTAGCAATATATCAATGTGCTGCTTTCCACATCCAGCCTGTGAGAGAGCGACTGGAAAGTGGAAAATAATTTGTCACACACAAGGTTTTGGAGACGCTTTTAAACTTCATAAAGACAGGAAATTGAGTTCTAGGCAGCCCGACCGAATATGAAAAGTGCACCTCCATCTTTGCCTGATGTATCTCTTGTAAAGGCAGATGATAGAATGAAGTAAGATGTCTGTGAGAGAGTATTCCAGTTTGTAACGTAATTAAGGGACTTGACCCATAAAGATTTGTGAGTTCAATACATGGCCACAGCAGAGGTGAAATAAAACCTTAAAAAATTCAGTTACCTCAAGAAAAATAACTGAAAGAGATATCATGAAAAATCATGACATGTAGAACTAGCAAAATCTACCATGGTGTATCAAATGATGGGTTTTGTTCAAAAATCCAATCACGTGAAGAACGCCAAGCGTAAAATCGTCGAAATATGACAAAAAAGTTGAGGACAATATAATTTTGGTAAAATCTTACAATACGTCATCTTAGAGATAAAGGCAGATATTTTTCAATTTTATCAATGTAATTAATTTCTTATTACATCTGTCATATAGGTTGTTATATCTTTTAAGGCGTGTATTCCTTTTTAGAGCGAATACGTTACGAAATAAAAGAACTATACTGACAATAAGGTTTCCTCATTTGACAGTTCAAATTGTTAGATTTAAATTTAAGTTCTATGTAAACAACTCATATGAAACTAATAGTTCTCGGAAATATCTTCCGACTTCTTGCGGTCTAATCAATATCCATCTTCAAAACATTTATTGCAAGGTCAATCATCTATATCCCTAATTCTTATTTTCTATTTTTCATCTCTCCTTAATAGTGATTTCTTCGATTCTTTCTTGATTTCAAGCATCCATAGCCGTCAGAAACACAGGCAGCCAATATTGTTAGCTTTGAATTGAAGACATTTTAATCAAGAAAGTAATTACATCTCAACTATCTGTAACAGCCGATGGAAATGCTAAAGATATTCAATAACAGATTCAAAAACTGGAAACATGACTTCCCTAAACAAAGAATAGAATTAAATAAAACAGAAGCAGAAACATTTAAAAACAACGAGAGCCGAACTAATATGTCGTATCTCTCCTAGTGTACTTCTGTGGATCCTGGACAATTTACAGCGAAAATGAATACTCGTATTCAGTGAATACTGAAAATTGTATAGACAGTATCAAAGATGATGTTTTAAAGAAAATCTGAACTAAATAGACAAACGATAAAGAGTGGTTACATATAATCTGACAAAGAAAAAGTTAAGGATCCTGGATCATACAATGAGGAAATACTATTTTGAAAAAATAAAACTCACATGTCATATTAAAGATAGAAAGTGAAGGATAAATGTCTCATATGATTTTCAGTGAATAAATTTTTGAGCGTGTATAAATTGAGATGATAAATTATCAAACGTGGAACGGTATTATATAGAAAGGTTTGAACGTTTATACCCTGAGGTTGTACGCCATAACTCTATTTCAAAGAGAGTTGTGAATACATATTTCCTAACACACTAAGAATTAATCCTGCCTCAATGTTATGAATAGTTCTATCAAATGTTAAAATATGGTGTCACTCAAATAGAAATCCCTGCTCTGTGAATTTTGGTTAAATAAAATGTATGTTACACTCAGCTTAGGTCATAACTTACTTATGTCATATCTCTTAGTGTCAATCATAAAGCTATATATCAGCTTTGAAAATAAAGAAACTTCAGCATATCTTATGCCTAGATAGCCAGTTAAAAACCATACATAAGACATGATTGGGCTATCATATCTTGAAAGAGATTTCACCGACTGGGCAAAATATTTCCCACAGTAGGTTGCCATTACAGACTGATTGCCAACCAAGGCTATAAAATTCAATATGGACTGTAATTTAACCAATAACCAGAGAAAATAAACAGATTATTACAGTTATTCAACCCATAATTGGAAGGAAGAAACAGATTAATAACTTTTCTAATGGTATTTGAGCGAAAGTGATTGTGTGCATTGAACTGGAATTCGAAATCAACTCTCCGATTTCTAGTTTGGAGCCGATATCCACTGCACCAGATTGCACATCAGATAGTAAAACTATTTCAATAACAAAAAGCTTTTTTTCTGTAGTATTAATGTACAGCTGAAATATAAAATATCTTATGATATAAAATTGTCGGGAACTGCCAAATAACTCAAGAAATAATAATGTTTAGTCCTTTTCAATTATTCAGATTCGTTTTATTTCTCACGTACAATCCTAGAAAGCAATGAGGTTAAGCGTAAAAGTTACATGAACGGGATAGTTTACGTATATCATACAAGGAAAGTACTGTTTGTATAGAGATATAAACCAGAATCGAAAGAGGGGTTTTGACGTAGTAGCATCACACCAAAAATTAAAACATACACACAGGTAATATTGGTTGTAAGAACATATTTGTGGTTAGTGTCATTATCAAGTATTTATCGACCCTCGGAATTTTTCTCAAATATTTTCTGTATATTAAAAACGTTTCATCATCCTTCGTATTTTTTCATAACGATGCAGTTAAATATTTGTATTTCATCACATAACAGATTTTTTATAAATAGGCGTGATTATTCTTTTTCTCGTCAGTGTGTTACAGGTCGTCTGCTGGACGCTATGTCTTGGTGGTTTGCATTTTTATTCTAACTTTCTCTTACGCGCTGCACTCATTCATTTTACTTCGTTCTCATGTGTTGTTGTAAAGAAAGAAAGAAAATTACAGTCACAGGTTGTCAACCGAACGTCTCATCCAGGCGTAATGCACTTTCTTTCTCAGTTTCTCCTACTTCCTCATATACCTGTCAACAAATAATGGAAGATCATCACAAAGACCTACAAGTCATCTGACTGACGGCAAGTCGAAACGAACTATATTATCTTACTCTCTCACTCTGTCTTTCACTCTGCACTAAGTGATTTTCCCATTTCCTCATTTACTTCATGGCAAACGCAAAAAAGAGGGAACAAAGACACCATTTCTATTTTTATTCTCACACAAGATGAATTCTTCACCTATTACAACTGTACACATGCACTGCGAAACATAAACTTGTCTTTTCTTCACAAATCTATTTCGTATGACATTCAAAAACTGAACTCTCAATTACACAGTAAAAAGTACTTATGCAGAACCTTCAAACATAAATCTTATTTCAAAACAACAAAGTTGATGTCATTCTTTTCGTTAAATAAATTTACACTTATTTATATAATCGAGACCATTTTATCTTTTGATCAGCCGAAAAATATCATAAATTACAAAATGTCGCTAGTGTACTAACTGACTGCACTTTATCTGAAAAAAATTTTCTGCCCGGGCAACTGTGACTTCAGATTATGATGTTTGAACTCCTACAGATCTGGAACCACCCAGTGAGACGTCCTGGGTTTGAAGTTAAGCTACATCCGTGTCCTGAATTTGACATTAAAATACATCCATCAGCAAGGTTTCTAATTGGAAGTTTTCTAATTGGAACGTTTTGTGGAGCATAGAATAACAGCTTAATTGCTGGTGTTCCCAGGTTCACATTTACCCGGGGTGGTAGCATCTCTTAGATTCCAGCTATGGGCAAATAGTTAACCCCCAAACTGGGGTCAAAACACTATGAAAGTATAAAAATAGATTTTATTTAAAGTGAAAATTGCAGCGGTGCTTTATCTTTTAGAGGAAAGCGTTACCAGTAAAACATTTTTATGGGTAAATATTACTAGCTATATATTTATGAAGAAAAATAATACCAACAATAAATTTCTGAAAAAAATATAACAGCAACATATTTTTCAAGATAATATATATCCAGTGATACATTTGAATCTCTACAAAATACTCTTTACAAAAATACGTCAAGGAAACCTAATCTACTAGCTGATTTCTTACAAATAAAACATATTTTGCACGTACGACTTCATTGTAAAAATATTGTCAGCATTTAATAACCCATTCCGACTGAGATGCCGTAAAGCAAAACAATCAAACGAAGAGGTGAACGAATAAAAAATGTTACAGGCGTTATACCATATCTTAAAACACAAAAGTGATGCAGGTAGGCAACTGACAACAGAAAACAAAAAAGTTATAGGATAGTAACAGTATACACCATTTTTCAAAACAGAAAACGTTACAGATATAAGGACTGGCAACACGATATCTTCAAACACAAATTGTTTCTAACTTAGTAACATGCAACGTTATATATTAAAACAAAAAACGTTACTGGTTTAGTAACTGGCAACACAATATCTTAAAACAAAAAATATTACTGAGGTGCTAGAGGACAACATCAGTTCATAAAACAGAAAATATTACTAGCTTAATAACTGACAGCACGATATATTAAATCAAAAAATATTACAGGGGTATTAACTGACAGCACCACATCTTAAATCACAAGAGGTTACAGGGATAGCAACGGGCAAGACTCTAACTTAAAACAGAAAAGGACATTGGGGTATGAAATGTCGTCACATAAATAGAAACCAGTTTTGCGTTTGTGTGTGTGTGTGTGTGGTCCACATGAGGGTAGGTGCATGAGTATGTCTCTGTATGTTGTGTTTCCATGAGCACACGGTTTGTCGTGTATGTGTACCTGACACTAGAAAAAATATTTTTATCTCATTTGTAAATATTTCACTTTTGCACAGAAAGTCTTAGGTAACATTCAGTCAATTCTGACATAATTCTGACCGATAAACTTCAGGGCAAGACTTTGTAAAATCAGAATAATGAATATTGTTTTCAACGTAGACGGATATAGCTTCGGATATTATGTTACATCGTATATGCTTGTATGTGTTTTTGTTTAGCACGCAATGATGAAGGCTTACGAAAACATCATATTAAAACATTGGTTCTGCCCCTATTACCGAAGTTAATCGACTTTGAGCATTGTTAACGAATTCCAGAATGACCGCTTGGATTTTTATTTTATCAATTCTAATTGGAAACGTTATTTTTACTAACGCGAAAGTAACTTTGTAATATCTGAATCCATCTACTACCTAGATTTAGATTAATTAGTAAGATTCGTATCCCTAAATCCTTATTAACTATAAAAACAAACAAAGATATTCTTACACGATAAACATATTTGCCGGTTTTAATTAACCAGCAAAGGGTTGATAAACCACAGAAAAACAAACCAATCAATCAAGTAAACAGAGAACAAACTTGTAGTTTCTACAGCAAATTTTCAGGAAAAACAGTTTGAACGTTGGTATTACACGCAAAACCCACCATCAAAATATTATATAATTTTCAGGTAGCACACAAAGGCCAGCAGTTTCTGTCAACCAGAAGTTTAGCTGAATCCATTATATGAGATTCAAGTATTTCACAGCAGTGACCGTTGTTGTGATCGTCACTACAATCCGATATTAACAATTCCCCTTCCTGATAAATAGAGTATACTGAGATTAGAACTCGAGATTCATAGTTCAAATGTTAAAAATTTAAACAAACAGCTACTAATTTTTGTGTGCTAAGCTAAATAAACCCTTAGAAAGTATAACATAATTCTATATAATGTACAGCACCATTTATTTTAAATAATTTAATTTAATTTGAAAATTAAACCTTATTGACGTTAACAATTAATTGTTATTGTATTTTTTCTTTTATTACGTCGTGAAGAGCGACAAGTTTTGTTTTTTTGTTCCTTGGCTCAAATGATAGGTGATGTCTCAACAGAATTTACTATATTTTGTCTTAAGGTCTTCTTACCTCAAATTACTATAGTACGGAGTGTTCTCTTTCTTGAAGACTATTGATTTTCTTATCGAAACAATTACCAGGAATTCAGTTAATTTGCATTTGTTGCGATGTAACAATATCATGGGTCGGGACGTGGGCTGCATTGACAGAGGCTACAGACACCATCAGATAGTAAAACTATTTCAATAACAAAAAGCTTTTTTTCTGTAGTATTAATGTACAGCTGAAATATAAAATATCTTATGATATAAAATTGTCGGGAACTGCCAAATAACTCAAGAAATAATAATGTTTAGTCCTTTTCAATTATTCAGATTCGTTTTATTTCTCACGTACAATCCTAGAAAGCAATGAGGTTAAGCGTAAAAGTTACATGAACGGGATAGTTTACGTATATCATACAAGGAAAGTACTGTTTGTATAGAGATATAAACCAGAATCGAAAGAGGGGTTTTGACGTAGTAGCATCACACCAAAAATTAAAACATACACACAGGTAATATTGGTTGTAAGAACATATTTGTGGTTAGTGTCATTATCAAGTATTTATCGACCCTCGGAATTTTTCTCAAATATTTTCTGTATATTAAAAACGTTTCATCATCCTTCGTATTTTTTCATAACGATGCAGTTAAATATTTGTATTTCATCACATAACAGATTTTTTATAAATAGGCGTGATTATTCTTTTTCTCGTCAGTGTGTTACAGGTCGTCTGCTGGACGCTATGTCTTGGTGGTTTGCATTTTTATTCTAACTTTCTCTTACGCGCTGCACTCATTCATTTTACTTCGTTCTCATGTGTTGTTGTAAAGAAAGAAAGAAAATTACAGTCACAGGTTGTCAACCGAACGTCTCATCCAGGCGTAATGCACTTTCTTTCTCAGTTTCTCCTACTTCCTCATATACCTGTCAACAAATAATGGAAGATCATCACAAAGACCTACAAGTCATCTGACTGACGGCAAGTCGAAACGAACTATATTATCTTACTCTCTCACTCTGTCTTTCACTCTGCACTAAGTGATTTTCCCATTTCCTCATTTACTTCATGGCAAACGCAAAAAAGAGGGAACAAAGACACCATTTCTATTTTTATTCTCACACAAGATGAATTCTTCACCTATTACAACTGTACACATGCACTGCGAAACATAAACTTGTCTTTTCTTCACAAATCTATTTCGTATGACATTCAAAAACTGAACTCTCAATTACACAGTAAAAAGTACTTATGCAGAACCTTCAAACATAAATCTTATTTCAAAACAACAAAGTTGATGTCATTCTTTTCGTTAAATAAATTTACACTTATTTATATAATCGAGACCATTTTATCTTTTGATCAGCCGAAAAATATCATAAATTACAAAATGTCGCTAGTGTACTAACTGACTGCACTTTATCTGAAAAAAATTTTCTGCCCGGGCAACTGTGACTTCAGATTATGATGTTTGAACTCCTACAGATCTGGAACCACCCAGTGAGACGTCCTGGGTTTGAAGTTAAGCTACATCCGTGTCCTGAATTTGACATTAAAATACATCCATCAGCAAGGTTTCTAATTGGAAGTTTTCTAATTGGAACGTTTTGTGGAGCATAGAATAACAGCTTAATTGCTGGTGTTCCCAGGTTCACATTTACCCGGGGTGGTAGCATCTCTTAGATTCCAGCTATGGGCAAATAGTTAACCCCCAAACTGGGGTCAAAACACTATGAAAGTATAAAAATAGATTTTATTTAAAGTGAAAATTGCAGCGGTGCTTTATCTTTTAGAGGAAAGCGTTACCAGTAAAACATTTTTATGGGTAAATATTACTAGCTATATATTTATGAAGAAAAATAATACCAACAATAAATTTCTGAAAAAAATATAACAGCAACATATTTTTCAAGATAATATATATCCAGTGATACATTTGAATCTCTACAAAATACTCTTTACAAAAATACGTCAAGGAAACCTAATCTACTAGCTGATTTCTTACAAATAAAACATATTTTGCACGTACGACTTCATTGTAAAAATATTGTCAGCATTTAATAACCCATTCCGACTGAGATGCCGTAAAGCAAAACAATCAAACGAAGAGGTGAACGAATAAAAAATGTTACAGGCGTTATACCATATCTTAAAACACAAAAGTGATGCAGGTAGGCAACTGACAACAGAAAACAAAAAAGTTATAGGATAGTAACAGTATACACCATTTTTCAAAACAGAAAACGTTACAGATATAAGGACTGGCAACACGATATCTTCAAACACAAATTGTTTCTAACTTAGTAACATGCAACGTTATATATTAAAACAAAAAACGTTACTGGTTTAGTAACTGGCAACACAATATCTTAAAACAAAAAATATTACTGAGGTGCTAGAGGACAACATCAGTTCATAAAACAGAAAATATTACTAGCTTAATAACTGACAGCACGATATATTAAATCAAAAAATATTACAGGGGTATTAACTGACAGCACCACATCTTAAATCACAAGAGGTTACAGGGATAGCAACGGGCAAGACTCTAACTTAAAACAGAAAAGGACATTGGGGTATGAAATGTCGTCACATAAATAGAAACCAGTTTTGCGTTTGTGTGTGTGTGTGTGTGGTCCACATGAGGGTAGGTGCATGAGTATGTCTCTGTATGTTGTGTTTCCATGAGCACACGGTTTGTCGTGTATGTGTACCTGACACTAGAAAAAATATTTTTATCTCATTTGTAAATATTTCACTTTTGCACAGAAAGTCTTAGGTAACATTCAGTCAATTCTGACATAATTCTGACCGATAAACTTCAGGGCAAGACTTTGTAAAATCAGAATAATGAATATTGTTTTCAACGTAGACGGATATAGCTTCGGATATTATGTTACATCGTATATGCTTGTATGTGTTTTTGTTTAGCACGCAATGATGAAGGCTTACGAAAACATCATATTAAAACATTGGTTCTGCCCCTATTACCGAAGTTAATCGACTTTGAGCATTGTTAACGAATTCCAGAATGACCGCTTGGATTTTTATTTTATCAATTCTAATTGGAAACGTTATTTTTACTAACGCGAAAGTAACTTTGTAATATCTGAATCCATCTACTACCTAGATTTAGATTAATTAGTAAGATTCGTATCCCTAAATCCTTATTAACTATAAAAACAAACAAAGATATTCTTACACGATAAACATATTTGCCGGTTTTAATTAACCAGCAAAGGGTTGATAAACCACAGAAAAACAAACCAATCAATCAAGTAAACAGAGAACAAACTTGTAGTTTCTACAGCAAATTTTCAGGAAAAACAGTTTGAACGTTGGTATTACACGCAAAACCCACCATCAAAATATTATATAATTTTCAGGTAGCACACAAAGGCCAGCAGTTTCTGTCAACCAGAAGTTTAGCTGAATCCATTATATGAGATTCAAGTATTTCACAGCAGTGACCGTTGTTGTGATCGTCACTACAATCCGATATTAACAATTCCCCTTCCTGATAAATAGAGTATACTGAGATTAGAACTCGAGATTCATAGTTCAAATGTTAAAAATTTAAACAAACAGCTACTAATTTTTGTGTGCTAAGCTAAATAAACCCTTAGAAAGTATAACATAATTCTATATAATGTACAGCACCATTTATTTTAAATAATTTAATTTAATTTGAAAATTAAACCTTATTGACGTTAACAATTAATTGTTATTGTATTTTTTCTTTTATTACGTCGTGAAGAGCGACAAGTTTTGTTTTTTTGTTCCTTGGCTCAAATGATAGGTGATGTCTCAACAGAATTTACTATATTTTGTCTTAAGGTCTTCTTACCTCAAATTACTATAGTACGGAGTGTTCTCTTTCTTGAAGACTATTGATTTTCTTATCGAAACAATTACCAGGAATTCAGTTAATTTGCATTTGTTGCGATGTAACAATATCATGGGTCGGGACGTGGGCTGCATTGACAGAGGCTACAGACACCACTTTAAGGCAAGAGGAGAAAACAAATTGCCAATGCATGAAGTAAATGAGAAAAAAACATTCAAACAAAAAAGTAGACGGATGACGAAAGCAAGGAAAAAATAATCATTTTCTTATGAAAGGCATAAAATGTAAAAATAATATGAGAAATGAGAAAGATATTAAAAAATATTAAGAGTAAGATATAAAAATGTGTTTTACAGAATACGTGGAAAAGATAAAAACGAAGAGACCATGAAGTGATGTTAAATTCAGAATAACAAATTTTGGGTTCGATTAGAAATACTAATAAAATCTTAAGGAAACAGTTAAAAATATCTAAGTCAATAGGAAAACAATCACACACAAACACAAAGACTAAACTATCGCCCGGTTCACACTCCACCCACGTCTATTGAACAGGTGAAGAGGTTCATCCCTTGTTTTCTGTTTAGGATGTGGTTTCCGGTTTTCTCTTTTCCAATCTTTTCACTCTTTTTTAAAAATTTTATTTTATTTTTTTTCAATTGGATTAGATAGACTAAACTATCGCCCGGTTCACACTCCACCCACGTCTATTGAACAGGTGAAGAAGCTCATCCCTTGTTTTCTGTTTAGGATGTGGTTTCCGATTTTCTCTTTTCCAATCATTTCACTCTTACGTATCCCCCTGCGCATCAGTGGCGTTTTTCGGCTTTCGTGGGGTGATATGATTAATATATATATATATATATATATATATATATATATATATTCCATTTAAAAATAGTTTACAAATGGAAAATATTCAAAAGTTCGACAATATAATTGTATTGACTCCATTTCTAATACAAATGTGCACTGGTCTAATCTTATTATGACCAGAAACTAAGTAATTAAACAATCAATATATATATATATAAATGTAAACTTATTATAATACTCGTTTCGGAAAACCCTCCGAGTATATACACGGAAGGAAAAAAATTGTAAAAAAGAAAGAGCTAAGCACGTGAACATAAGCACGTAGCTCTAAGAAAAAAACCAAGACAAGTAACCTATAACAAAAAAGCGCTCAATACGTAAGTAGAGCAGAAAAAGTAAATAACATAAAGAGCCAAACAACTTACTAAGGTTTCACCTAAGCGAATCTCCAGAGAAGATATTTATTTTACTAATTATTATTATTATTATTATTATTATTATTATTATTATTACTCTAACGTCTGGAAGTTGGGCACATCCTGTGACAGAAAGAGCATCATATCATAATATAATCCGCATAAAATTTCGAAACAATGCTATACTGAATAGCATACGCGCTTGAAGCTCCAATGCAAACAATCTCAAAGGTTTGAGTGTTACTCTGAGAACAGTAAAGTCTATATAAGTATATATAAACATTTGTCAAACGTTATATTTGAAGCAAAAAAGGTACAGTAATTTTTAGCAACACAGTTTTCTGATTACATTTGTTGCCATAACTGAAACTCCTGAAGATGACCTCGAAAAGGGTTAAAATTACTTGTGTATATTAAGAAATGAATGAAAATGTCATCGTTCAAACTTACAGCTCATTTCTGACATCTTTTGATTGTAATACGCGAAAGATTATCCGTGAGTATGAACGGATTTTATTTAAAATATGCAAACATATTGTTTGCAAATTATTTAATCTGACATGTTTAAAAGAAAATTTGCTGCATAAATGCACAAATATATAAACATATGTACACATTGGAAACAATGGCAATTAAGAATATCATAGAACAAAGCAACCGCAAATGTTAATTATGAGTTTACGCACAATCCTTCAGTCATTAAGTGCAAAGCGTTTATTGATATATGGATTGGATTGCTTCCTTGAATTTCCGAATAAAAATTTTCGAATTCCTTTTAAATTTTAATCGTTTCTTCTTAAAAATCAATAGATATATTTTTATGCAATAGCCGTCCTCCTGTATGAAAGAACAGTAATCTCACGGGTATAGATGTGACTTCAGCAAATAGAAATGAGGTTCTACAGAAGGGTGATGAGAATACAATGAACTGAACACGTAAACAATGATGAAGTTAGAGATAAAGAGAATCAGTGGAAATGTTAATATTTAAGACACTTAAGAGATACTAGGACGGATATTAGGACATCTAGTGTCGAATATTACCATTGACAAGACATATTAAAGGCAATGAAAGATTAACGCATCTCTTAACCAACGGAACAAATTTGAGTAAATGATTTGCAGTAGAATGGTGCGGAGAGATAATGAAATGATAAAATTACTAAGCGCTAAAAAAGACTTGGAATTATGGAGACGAAGGATTATCTCCGTCCATATTACAGGGAATATATATATATATATATATATATATATATATATATATATATATATATAGAGAGAGAGAGAGAGAGAGAGAGAGAGAGAGAGAATAAAACCTTTATGTTGTTAAGGGTGTGGGTTCGAATCCTGCTGAATTACTCACAACTTTTTTTAATTACTCAGACCGTAGAGTTAAAATATACTATTTAATTACAAACACAATATCTTCTCAAATACGTGTTTTTATAAAAAATGTTTAAAAAGTAATAAATTCATCGATCCTTTATTAAAAATGAATTGCAGCACTCTAGCTACTGGGCGCGTAATATTAAAATGTTTGCCCTCTATATATATATAAATATATATATATATGCAACCATGCCTCACTGACTTTAAATAAACTTCATCACTTGATAAGACACAAGTTATGTCGAAAAAATAGCTACTTTTGTAGTGATATTATAGCATATTCATGTTCTAATCTTTGAATATATATATATATATATATATATATATATATATATATATATATATATACACACAAATATATATGTGTGTGTATGTATGTGTATGTGTTTGCGTGTGCGTGAGTATGCATATATGTCTATATAGTAGATTTCTTATATGTATAAAGTGATGAAGTCAAAGTTGGTACAAAAATCAAACATAAGAGTATAAAATTGATATAGAATTTGTAGTTGATAAGTCTAGAATGTATAAATTGATTCTATTGTTTTTTTTTTTTTCTTTGTTAGTGAGGCACACATGTTATTTATCTGTGTCCTGGTGAGACTGGCGGTGCTTTTGTTTAGTGTTCTGTATTTAGAATTGTTGTTCAGACAGGAGAGAAAATTTGTATTTTATTGTTCTTATTTAAAATAAGGAAAACGATTGGTTTATCAATCTGCGAAATCACAGAATACTTGTTATATCTAAGTTTGGTGTAGGCTTGAGATTATGGCTTTAGGGTCGAAAGTACTTGAACAAGTAGCGAACAAAAACAGGAAGTTTACAGAGATAATTCAGAAATTAGATTGGGAAGAAAATCTTCTTCGAAAATACAATGGAAATTAAATAGACAGGGCTTGTGGCCTAAATTTAAGAAAATTTGTTTATATGTATAAATAAATAAATATTTTGATAATAAATTAACTACCCACCTTTTCTGAATTTGCTAAGAGCAAACGGAATATTGACACGTGGATTGAAGTTCGCTCGAGATGTGTTCAACTTTCTGTATATTCCTGTGTCAAAAAATTTCATTATCTATTCTTTCTCTCACACATCAATCTCTCTATCCACACCGCTACACTCTCACCAGCATACACACCCCCATCCCCCATATATATATATATATTTATATATATATATATGCCATGAAAAAATTACCGTCGAATAATGGGATAAACATACTTAACATTGACATCTCATTTTGATAGATATATTTACCAAAAGGATGCAAAAATGTCTTTAAATATTAAAATGATTCATTTAATAAATTACGTATGATGTATTTATATGTCCTTATTCGGTCTTATTTAACCATGAAATCTCTGCGGTCGCGTTACGGCTTCATTTAGATATATCAGAGTCACAGTTTCGAATCCTGCCGGAATACGCTTATTTTCATAACAGAATTTCTTAAATATTCATGCTAGTATATATATATATATATATATATATATATATATATATATATATATATGTATGTATGTATGTAAGAAAACGTAAGGCAGACATGCTATTTCATGATAAATCCGAAGCATATGCCTATTTCAAGTCAACCATGATCAGCTTCCATTTTTATTGTACAGAAGATTTTACACGAATATATATATATATATATATATATATATATATATATATATATATATATATACAATACAAAAATCTAGAAGTGAGCTACCACCTACTGCGGTTTCATGCAACGGTTCTTCAGGGTACAAGGTAAGAGGCCTCTTAGCCTGAAGTACCGTTGCGTGAAACCGCGGTAGGTGGTGTCTCACTTCTAGATTTCTTCTATTGTATTCCGTTCTATTTTCGTACTTTCGTACTTTCGTATCGAGCACTTTATAGTTAAGGTTTCGTCTTGTTTTTTTTTCTTTCCAATACTAGACGTATTGTACTTGTGCGCTGTTTGTTTTCTTTTTTTAATTTTTTCTTCCCCATTGTTTAACCCACGAGGTAGTTCTCGCTGGGTTACAAGCCGGTTTAAATTACTGTTAAGTTTGCATTATTTTCGGATGATTAGTCTGTCATAATTAGTGTTGCCTTACTGTGATTAATTTATTTGATTATATATATATTGTTAATTCATAATAGAGAAAAAAAAGAATATCTACTCAATTATGAGTTTTCATTAAAGTAATATTCACAAAATAAATAAATTGGTAAGTATTGTAACCACTCTACCACAGAAAATCATGGTAATATACTGCGGGAAAATCTTCTTGACAGTCAGTAGTCTCTGTTTCGATACATGCTCGCACAAACGTGTATCTCGTATGGCACTTGAATGACTGACTGACGTAAAACAGACACAGAACATAGCTTCTTTCTGTATAGCCTTGTTTATATTGTATAAAGACCGCAATTTCTTAAAAAATCCTCCGTATACATGTGTGTGTGTGTGTGTTTTTGTGTGTGTGTGTGCGCGTGTGTGTGTGTGTGTGTTTGTGTGTGTGTGAATAAATGATTTTCTGCCTACTTGTCATGTCATTTTCTCTTTGTGACAATATGCTGTCTAAATGTATATATGTGTATCTTCGTATGCCTGTGTATGTCAAAAACATTTCTGTGTTAAAAGTTAATTTTTAATTCTTAGCTTTGACTCTTCTTTGCTCACATGTTTTGTCGCATTTATGTAACCATAAATTTAGCTAAATAAAGTCCTAATAGACGAAACGCCTTTAACGAAAATGTAACTTCATAATTTCTATTATTATTATTATTATTATTATTATTATTATTATTATTATTATTACATCCATATATGTGTGTATATGTTGTAAGCATGTATGTATGTGTGTATATAATATTGTTAATTTTCTTATATTGCCAAAATAAATCAGTTGTAAACATTTTAATCTGTAGACACATAATGTGTATCATCGAAGTATAAAGGTTGTTTTATATATGGTAGTAATCGCATCAAATTAAACGTATCTAGTGAATTCATCTGAGACAGACAGGTAAACAAACAAAGCAACAATGACAGATTAATCAAATGTTTTTCCTGATCTGTATTTTATTTTTAAATTAGTAATGTCTAATATCGCTCTATCTGGATCAGGCATTAGTTGATGCGTTCAACCAAAAACTGATGTGATAGAGAAAACTCTTCTGTTCATATAAAACATATAATAAATCTTGATCTGAATTTTGTAGTAGATTAACGGTTTTATATTTGGATGCAAAACTTTGGAGGCAGATTATTCTACAGTTTGGATGCAAAAAAAAATAGAAAGAAAATTGATACATTGAAGAAGTTGTGTGCGTGTTCTTTGGACGTTGTGGGGGGGGGGTCACCAGTGAAGATGGTTAATGTTTATTAATTCGGTTTTGTGTCAAATATAACCGAACTCCCTACAGCTTATATTTTTTTTCGTAATAATCAGAAGGTTAGCAACAAGCTGGAATGTGTGAATTAGTTGAAAAACAAAATGTACATTCTGCAGGTTAAAATAGAAATGCATTAATAGAAAAGGATAACATGAATTGTAGAAATTAATGTTCAATGAGAACTAAGGAATGTGATAAGGGTGTCAAGTGATGTAGAAATGTTCGTATTAGCAACTTATTGATAAGAGTTGATATGTACGTATGTGAGTATCTAAGTATGTGTGAGCGTTTGTTGATTGGAGTGTCTTTGATGTATTCACTCAGTCTTAAATTATCCGTTTGTTATTATGTATAAGATGTGGCACATGGGAATGTTGAGAATGGAGAAGAAGTAAAATGATTCAGCACACGAGAAATAAGGGGAAATGTGCGACTAGACATTACGTCCGGGTCAACTTGAAGTTTCTCCCATTGGATTTTAGTCTGACATCCCTCGCTTCTCTCATCTGACTGACAGGCTGACACTGAGCGAAGCCTTTATAGCCATTTTGTTTTTTTGCACTGGATCGCTAAATCTTGCAAATCGCTCCAATTGGTCAAAAAATTAATTTAACGTCTACTCGCGAAATTCGGCTTCGACCTATTCTTTAAACATGTGGTTAATGTTTTTTCTATTCTGCAAAACCAGGATTTCACACGTTATTAAGAATTTTTGTAAAAGCGAAGAAGAAAGTTGCATTTAATTCTTAATCTCCTATCCACCACAAAATAACTTGGTTGCAGATAATTGAAAGATCACCACGGACAACATTTTCAACATATTTTTTACAAAATAGATCCACTACAATCAGTTTAACTCTCAAAACAGGAACGCACAGAATGCCACCGGCCATCGCAAATGAAATAGTTTCCCAATACCGTATATCAAATTATAAACAAATATTTACTAATATGACAAATCAAAAATCTTGTAGAATTTAATACTTTCAACCCTTAGAAAACAGCAACTTCTCTCTGATAAGTTTAGTTATTACTAGTAGTATAGCCCAGCGTTGCTCGGATGTATTGAACGCTTTAAAACTAACCCATGGTCCTGGAGCTCAGACTCTTTCGACGTTGGCACGAAAGACTAAAAAGCAATAGTTGTTTCCAGTTAAAAGCGAAACCGTAAACTGAAAGAAAAATTAATGGATGTAAGTCAAATTTTGATTTCCTGGTATCAATATAAAATATTCTGCACTATTGTAAGCACTGCAACCTTGAAACCCTTGAATATCGTTTCTTATATCTTTGTATATGAGTGTATCAAATTTGATTAAAATCGGACCACTGCTTCTAAAACCCGATTTTTCCGATTATCGATTTTCGATATTTATCGGGGATACCTCAACACAAAACCTAGCTAAGAACACTCGCAGACGCTTATAGTACAACTGAGTAAATTTTCAAGAAAATCAGTTCAGCCGTTTCGGAGTCTATAAGTAACCTTTCTTTCTTTCCTTCTTTCTTTCTTTCTTTCTTTCTTTCTTTCTTTCTTTCTTTCTTTCATGCTGGCTGTATTTTAGTTACCTTGGTGTATATGTTACAAGCTATTTAATTGACCCTCCCATGTCCACATTCTGGCCAAAAAGTGAAAAAATGAGTTTTTTCAACTTACTGGCAGAAACAATGTGTGTTTTGAGATGGAATCAACTGTCTTGAATATTGTTAAATTAAGCCCCTTTTTTCTGCCTAATTTTTGGTTAATTTTAAAATTTTCATGCCTAATTGAAGGATTGGTTTTGTTTTTCAGCAGAAATTTCTTTGACTGGTGGATTCTTTGTCTTTATTTTATTTTATTTCTTCCCTAGTCCTCTGTCAGTCTCTTTCTTTCTTTCTTTTTTTTCTTTGCCGGGTGTATAATTTTAGTTACCTTGGCTATTTAATTGACCCTTCCATGTCCCCATTACCCTCTCTAGCCAAAAAGTTTTTAAAAAGTTTTTTTTTTTAACTCACTGGCAGAAACAATGTGTGTTTTGGGATGGAATCAACAGTCTTGAATATTGTTAAAAGTGAGTCATTTTTTTTTTTTGTTTTTGCTTAATTTTTGCTTAATTTTAAACTTTTCCTGCCTAACTGAGGGATTGGTTGTGTTTTTTAGCAGAAATTACTTTTACTGGACTTTAACTAAGTCACCAACTTAAAATTTATTTTTTAATTAGAGTAGATAAACCAAACAATCGCCCGGTTCCCATCTCCACCAACGTCTATTGAACAGGTGTAGAGTCTCATCCCTTGTTCCCTGTTTAGGATGTGGTTTCTGGCTTTCTCTTTTCCAATCATTTAACTCTTTTCTTTTTTTCTTTTTTTTTTCAATTGGAGTAGATAGATTAATCTATCGACTAGTTCACACTCCACCCACGTTTATTGAACAGGTGAAGAGGCTCATCCCTTGTTTCCTGTTTAGGGTGTGGTTTCTGGTTTTCTCTTGTCCAAATCTTTTCACTCTTTTCTTTTATTCTATTTTTTTAATTGGAGTAGATAGAGTAAACTATCGCCCGGTTTACACTTCACTCTCGTCTATTGAACAAGTGAAGAAGCTCATCCTTTGTTCCCTGTCTAGGATATGGTTTCCGGCTTTCTCTTTTCCAGTCTTTTCACTCTTACGTAGGCCCCTGCGCATCAGTGGCGTTACCGCCTTACTCGGAGTGATATGATTTAAAAAAAGAACAAACAAAAAAAGAAAAAACACACACACAGACACATACACACAGAGACAAAGTTCCATTTATAAATAAGTTTCGATTAGATACCCTGTCTAAAAATTCCAACGCGCTTTACATTCGCAAAGTTTTATCTCTCCTTTCTCTCAAAATTGCGTTGTCTGTAAAATTATTTCCTCTTTGTCTAAATATCTCAAAATAATTTTTTTTTTGGATACATTTCTAGATCCTATAAATACCATTTTTTGTTATATTCTTCCGTAAGTCTCGTCCTTCTTATCCAATAAATAGTTCTCTACTAGGGGTTAGCCAATATCATTGCAGACGCCTGCTCAGACATATTTTTATTTGTTCAAAACCCAGTAATCTAGCTTTTGGTTTATACTGCAGTCATGGCGAAAGCACCTTACTTACAGTTTCTGGGAGAGAGCGTGTTATCTAGCCATAACGCTCAAAACGCTTGGTCACGATGACTTGTTACTTCGAGCTAGAATTAGCATACACAGCTCCCAAAGGGTCTTGTCTACCTTGTTTCACTAACAAGTTTTCACTTGACTCGTTGTATGATTTTCAGGAATTTTCTAAACTGCCGCACATAGCGATCATCTTTTCTCGATGGATAAAATCAAGAAGTCACCTTTCTGAAAAATCAACCATTATTCGATTCTAAAAGCGAACGTTCTAATCAGTCAGCAGCGCACCCACCTTTATATAAAAATATATATCTATCAGTATAAAATATATACGTATCATCGTATCTATATGTATGTTCGCGTGTATATATACTCGGATTGTTAATACAATATATGTATGAGCATGTAGATAGTTATAAAAATACGTATATACGTAGAAATATTTTATGATATATCTTTATAAATCCGCACTGCGAATGTCTTCACTTACAGAATGTGGAGACCCAAAACAACAATTCATGGATCAGTTGAAGACATCTTTGACACAGACCAACATCGACCTTGAAACCTGTAAAAACGATGTTGTAAGCCGGCCATCCTGGCATAGGGCAAGACGTAAAGTGGAAGGGAATTTCATGTTTAACTGTCAGCATGCAAAGGGTCTGAGTCATGTTGTCGGGAGAGGCAGAATTGCCCAGCCACGTCCACCACTCGCTTTCACTGTGATGCCTATTCAAGACTCTTCAGTGTAGAAAGAGGCTTCACGAATATCTTTAAGGCCGCCACAAGAGAGAAGAGGAATAAGCTGAGATGGTGATGATTCTGCTGATTAGTTGCTAATGATTAGCAACTATATGTTTATTTTCTGCGTAACGTTCGCAGAATGCAAGAATGTAAGAAGTATATTTCTAAAATAAAATTGTGTCTACGATACTGTTCTTCATTGTGACATTGAAGATAGAAAACTTTGAAAGAAAACTAAATGCGAAAAACTTTGGCAGTTTATCCACATTTTCTACCAGATCTGATGATTAGAAAAAGGAAAAATGTAAAAAAATAAATAAAAAATTTAAAAAACCTAACTTGGTAGGAGAATTTACTGAAAATCTGCTTAAAGTAATTGGTTGTTTGATGATTAGGTTTCTATATATTATCAGCAATTTCCAAGTTAGTTATAGGAAGAAAGTATTTTTAGAATGAAAGAAATTTTCTTTGATGGTGTAAGAGGGTTTTAATGATACAATGATTACTAATTAACGGATTCTTCTCCTTCTATATGCCCTGTCCTTTCGGGACGTAGGCGATCATGGCTTTCCACGTTTCCCTATCCCTGGTCGATCTGAGCACGCTTTCTCCTGTTACACTGTGCAATCCTCGTTCTGTCATCCACCTGATTAGGTCCTTCAAATATGTTATCCGTTGCCTTCCCCTGTCTCTTTTTCCCTCTATCTGGCCTGTTAGTATCAGATTCTCCAGGCACTCCGTCTTCATTGGGTGTCCCAGGAACTTCAGCTGTCTCTTCCGGATGCTCAGTATTAATTTCCTTTTTGTTTACATCATTTCCAAGACTTCATCATTGTTCACATGCTCGATCCATGATATTCGCAGCATCCTTCTGTAGAACCACATTTCAGTTGCTTCAAGTTTTTCGTTCATCTTTGATGGTATTGTCCAGCATTCACTGCCTTATTAAAGGACGGACAGCACGTAGCTATCTAGTATTCTCTTCCTAGTTTCTAGCGAAATTGTCCTGTTTCTTAATACCTTACTCAACTTCTGGAATGCTTCCTTCGCCATGCCAATTCGCCTTCGGATCTCTGCTGGCACTTTCCGTCACGTGTTATAACGCTTCCCAGGTATTTAAACTTTTGTACCTGCTTGATTTTGGTATCCACGACCTGTATTTGGCATTTTGGTCTACCCTTTTTCCTGATGACCATGCATTCAGTTTTAGTGCAGTTTATTTCTAGTTCTTTCTTGTTTCTGTTTTCTGATACCTTCTGTAACATGTCTTAGCTTCCCTAAATATAATTTTGAGTATATATATTGATGGAAAAATACCTGGAACACTTTTGTTAGTATAGCAAGCAGCTACCATGCTGTTGACAATCTATTGTATGTTTGATGTTTGAAAAGGGAAAGCATTACAAAGCACGGGATCTGGGAAATATGGTGTTTTCGGACCAGCGATATTTTTATTTGCCGAAAACCGCTGAACAACTCATGATCATTGATAGAAAACTCGTGATGTGAGACTACCACTCTCTACACACTTCCCCTTAAAACACTGCTGTTATCAAGTGAAATGTGTGAGTACAGTACAACTTGGTATATTAGTGTATCTGGGAAACAGTATTCCAGGTTATTTTGAGCCAAGCGGCTTCAAGCGGCTTCAGAATATGCATATCAATCCATTTCTATGGCAACAATCTTGATGTTCTTAAGTTTTACGCTATGCTAGATTTTCTTAAATTCGAACTTGGACAGCACTACCAACGGGAGCTTAAATGGCAAGAGAATTAAAACTGATGAGAACTTTAATGGCAAGAGAAGTAACTTGTAATTCGAAAGAAAACTTAAAAAAATGACTTGAATTTAAATAAGAGACTGAAATCATACAGCAGAAAATAAAGTCATTCTACGTCAAACTCAACAAAAACGAAGAAACTTGCCAACTGGGAAAGAAATAATGCAAACGTGAATGTTTTATCACCAAACACGATCTGGGGCGCAATTAAACACTTTCACATATTCTGAGGACGAGGACATGAACTTCACCTCTAATTTTAAAATATTCAAGGATTTATACGCCACAGATTACATAAATTGGTCAAATTCTAAGAAATTTCCCCTTCTTTATCGAAAACTTGGCACCGGTAAGCACACCAAATTTAAGAATTATGGATATTTTCTTCATGATATAAATTACTGTTATATAATGAGCGAGTACTCATTCCCACAACAATAAAAGAAGAATTCTGAAGGAGGTTTATATGGTTCATATTCTGGAAAGACTCTGCCTTGGCAGCGAAGGCACCTCCAATCCCGTGTAGTCTTTGGCCCAAATCAAACCAAACATATTCTCGAAGTCAGGTGTATGTTGCAGGTCCGCTTGATGGATTCTACTATTTTATAGTATTAGAATTTTTTCTTAGTGGTCTGAAGTTTTTAAATGTAGAAATCTAACTACAGAAGTGACTATATGTTTCCTACAGAAACTATTCGGGAAGATTCAATGTGTCATATCGGTAAGTCACCATAACACCCATCTCTTAATTACTAACTTCGCAAGAGTCTTAATATTTTTTTTCCTTTTTGGATTAATGACGAGAAAATCAGTCGATTTCCGTTTTTCTTTCCTTTTACAAATCCTTAAAATCGCCAGACATAAATTCTGTTCCATTATCTGACGGTAAACAATTAACTACATTGAACCTTTCCGAACAATATGGAAGTTGCAGTTCGGTTTTGTAGAAGCAGATAAGAGTAACGTATAAGAGAGTGGCAGAAAGAGTGAGAGAGGAATCTATTCCAACAGATAAGTCTGACAGCCATACTAAATAGTCACGCTAATAATTGCTCATTGATGTATATTTGTACTATTTTATTTTGTAATATTGTTTAATACTATTCCGTCTTTGTGTTCTTATTTCTGGTTTTAATAGACCACATCAACTTGGTGACGAGGTAACAACAATGAGGTAGCTCAATGCTCCTCAAAACCTCTAAACTTCTGATTAGTAAACTTGATGTTGGATATAGTTTATAGATCATAAACTTAGTCCTGTTTAGTACTCATTTATAAAGCAATATCTTCTATTATGATAAGACATATTTCTTTTTTTTATACTTTGATTCACCCTGTACAAAGCCCAATTGTTACACGTGTTAGAAGTTTAGTTAAGATGCAGTTTATATACATAGGATGGGGAGATACGGGTTAACCACAGACATGGACAGATTAACATTATAGTAATCGTGGAAATATAAACTTGTGAGTGTGTTCCACAGGACAGTGGTTCGCAATAAGACGCTGTTGGAGTGAAACTGACTTCTCGCTAGTAGAATACTGAGGCAGTATGGGTAGTTTGCTACAATATAAATGGCATGGTAGGTCTTAGCCGTGAATTTTAAACATGGTGGAAACAAGTAATACAATGCTACTGATATCTTTCCATGGGATTAGACGTAAAGCAGCGAGTGGCTTGGCTCATCCAATCTGTGAGATAGAGGTTAGAAGGTGGAAACTGATTATCTTTTGAAATTGATCGAGACTAGAAAATGAGGGTTAAGTTGGTTCTCCATTAACATGACAACATTAGACAATTTTTACTTTATCTAGCTCTTGTAATTATAGACAATAGCATGTCTCAAGTTCTGTTGGAGCTG
The DNA here is from genome assembly GCA_037127315.1 of Ascarosepion bandense. Lineage (NCBI taxonomy): Eukaryota > Metazoa > Mollusca > Cephalopoda > Sepiida > Sepiidae > Ascarosepion > Ascarosepion bandense. The sequence goes on along the minus strand of JBBBDQ010029075.1, from coordinate 1,116,428 downwards.
TACAAGGAACCGATAATTTTTCTTGTATCTTTTAAGATAAATAATATACAAGAATTTTATTTGAGCTCAGTGGTTAGTTTAATTCCCAACAGTCAAGGAACGGTGCATCCTTGATTAGACATTCGTTCATCGTAACTGACTGATGATGCTGGAATATCGTCATCGAATGAGAGATCAGTTTAAATGCAAAACGAAACTCCAGTTTTATGAGGAATCGAAATCACAATACTTATCTTAAATATTTATAAGATTACGATATACTTTGCTTTATAACAAGTTATTCTTTTTCATTGTTCCGTATTCTTTTAGGACATTTGGATATCATGCTTCTCGACAATTTTCTCTCCTTTATATCTCTAAATAAGATTCATGTTTTTGCCGTCTGTTCCAAGCACTGTTCCGCCATCTATACGCACAAGATCGCCTTGTAGTTTTTGCATTAATTTCTTCTTTTTACTTTTAATCTCTCATGCGAGTATAAAAATTCTGAATGCTTCTTCACTAGTTATTTATCTCAGATATTCCAAATCAATTACTGATAGTAATTATAAATGTCCTTGTTGTTTTCATTGTCTTTAAGACTTCGTCATTGCTCGCATGTTTGGGCCATGTTGTTCTCAACATCCTTCTGTAGAACCACATTTTTGTTGCGCTGTCTCTTTTTCATACGTGAACAGATTATCCAGCATTCGTTACCAAATAGAAGGATTAAGAGTGCATAACACTTCAGTACTCTTGCCTTTCTCTCTAACGATATTTCAGTTCATAATGTATTAAACATTAAAAAACATATTATTTTATCAGAAACAAACGCCAAAATGTATATTCCATCTCGCATGACATGTATTAATTAAGCAGTCGACTCCTCATGAAAATGGGAAAAATAAAACATTTTTTTCAGTATAAGTGAACTATCATATATTTCATCAGTTTTTATTTTCATTCACATAAACTAACGTTTTCTCCAGCAGGATTCTCTTTCTAAGTTTATTTCCCACTACTTTCTAGGGATGAAAAATGCCGGATACATTTTATATTCCTTTTTTTTTTGCAACATTCTTTTGTAATAACTTAGTCATTGCTTTTATTGTTATTCATACTTTCCACACCAGCTTGTGCAGAATATTGAATTACAACGCCCATAAATATATATAACGACAAACGATAGTTGTAAAAGAACAAAATTCTTCTTCTTCTTCTTCTTCTTCTTCTTCTTCTTCTTCTTCTTCTTCTTCTTCTTCTTCTTCCTCTCGTTGTTGTTGTTGTTGTTGTTGTTGAACGAAAATTGCTAATGTCAACTTATTGTCCGTTCAGTCTCTCAGCAATATTTGAGATTTTACTTTACGTCACACACTCGGATTTGTCGTCCATTTATAAAAAGTCGTTGAAGATATTACGCATTGTTTTCCTCTACCCCGTTCGTATTCAATACGTTATATAAGTGTCAAACTCTTAAAACTCACATTCTTCATTCATTGCTTCAGTTATTTTGTCTCATTCTGATTCTATATAAACTTGTATTTTTTTCATTTTCCTTAAAACATCGCCATTACTCACTTGCTTCCTTAATAGAATCATCAACATCTTTTATCTCTACCTATAATTAGGCACCTAGATGTTGTGTATTGGTTAGATAGCTTCTCTCGCTAGAATCATTACAATCAATGCGTTTGATTCTCTGAGGGACCTCAATCTTTTCAGCATTCTGCCGCATCTAAGATGCGCTTAGAAAATCACTGTCTCCACCTCTGATCCAAGTGTCTAACATTCACTGCCATATAAGGTGAATGAACAGCACGAAAACTAAATGCATGTTCATGAAGTTAAATAGCAGCCCAAAATACTAAATACAGGTCGGGCCATACCAGAATCAAGCAGGTACAAAAATTTAAATAACTTGGAAGCGTTATAACAGAAGACGGAAATTGCGACACAGAGATCCGAAGGCGAATTGTCATGGCGAAGGAAGCATTTCAGAAGTTGTGTACAGTATTAAGAAACAGGACAATTTCGCTAGAAACTAGGAAGAGAGTACTGGACTGTTACGTGATGTCCGTCCTTCAATATGGCAGTGAATGCTGGACAATACCATCAAAGATGAAGGAAAAACTTGAAGCAACTGAAATGTGGTTCTACAGAAGGATTTTGCGATTCTCATGGATCGAGCCTGTGAACAATGATGAGATCTTGGAAATGATGTAAACAAAAAGGAAATTAATACTGAGTATCCGGAAGAGACAGCTGATGTTCCTGGGGCACGCAATGAGGAAGGAGGGCCTGGAGAACCTGATACTAACAGGCCAGATAGAGGGAAGATAGACAGGGGAAGGCAACGGATAACATATTTGAAGGATCTAATCAGATGGATTACAGAATGAGGATTGCACAGTATAACAGGAGAAAGCGTGCTCAGAGCCACCACGGATAGGGAAACGTGGAAAGCCATGATCGCCTACGCTCTGAAGGGATAGGCTACATAGAAGATGAAGTATTAAACAGCTGTTCAACGCAATTATCTTTCTTTCAATCAAAATTTTTGTTTTCAAAAATTTGTTTCGCCTTTCAGTCACTATTACAATACGCCTTCTTATTTCGGTTGTGCATCTTTTTTAATCTGATAAAACAGATCCAATTTAGTTCAATGCTTGCATTTGTTTAATACTGTCTCATGCATCTTAGGATGTGCTTTATATTTTTATTTATATTCTGTCTTCTCGCCATTCACTGTTAAAGACACAGTATTCTACTTTATTTCCTCTTCTATAAGTTCCTGTTTTTCTTCCTGTGTCTCTAACGTATCATCAGTATATCATGCGTTATATCAATAGTTCTCACAAATTTGAAACACGTGTAAGTTTTCTATTTTTTGTGTGTTTTAGTAATGCCTTGATGCGTAGACACACAAAAGAAATGCTGATTACTCATACTTATCATTCAGGTGATAATCATATATATATATATATTATATATATTATATTATATATATATATATATATATATATATATATATATATATAAAAAGCCAAAATACGATGTTTAGAACAGCTCATGATTAAACATAATAGACATTCATTGTCTCTTATATTTAACAGTATGTGCTTAAAATATATATATATATATATATATATATATATATATATATTCTAAGCATATACTGTTAAATATAAGAGACAATGAATGTCTATTATGTTTAATCATGAGCTGTTCTAATCATCGTATTTTGGCTTAAATTTCAGTTGAAAATAAAGACAAAAATTCTCCAACATTTGTAAAAATGCTTAGAACCAAATTAATAAACAATTAACCAAACTTTGGAGAATTTTTGTTTTTATTTTCAACTGAAATTAAAGCCAAATTCCGACGTTTAGAACGGCTCATGATTAAACATAATAGACATTCATTGTCTCTTATATTTAACAGTATATATTTAGAAAATTATTTGCTAACTCGATACAGTATATATATATAGTTGAACTAATTTGTGTGAACACTATTTTTGAAGATAGTGTGATTTAAGTAGATATTCTGCTTATAATCGAACGGTAATATATATTTATTTCTACCGGCCTGGTTATTTACAATAACTTTTTGATACGAAAATGTGCCGAAAGATATTTCTGTGTTGCATTTTGGTGTTGCAGTTTTTCTAACTGCAAATCATTTGACGATTTGAACTGATGCATGAAGTTTGTTAGTTTGCCTTCACTGCACACCACTATTAATCACTTAGCACCTTTTTAACAGAAATACCGTGAAATACAGCGATAGCTGTATGAATAACTTTGAGAAGATCATAAAAAAACATTTTGCCAATGGGATTATTTTTAGGGAAGTGTTCTTTGATAAATTTTAGGAATCGATGCCCTAAATTAGTACTTATCTTACACCTGAGTCTCAAGTGATTTCAATTCTGGTATCACCTTTACATTTTGAATCAAAATCCTCCTATACATCATGGCCTAATTTCTATTTGTTCACCGAGAAAACACTCTGAAAATCATTCCACCATTATTTTATACATTTGGAAAAAAGCGTCTATATATAATGATTCCTAATAGAAAATATATTTCACCCACTGTCTGATGATTTGCTAATGTAGTACAAAAACAAAACCGATCTTGTGTTGCAGTAAACTATGTTTTTAATATAAACATATAATAAAAATATTACTCTCTTTATATATATATATATATATATATATATATATATATATATATATATACCGCGAGGTTGTAAAAAATACCAGGTTGGGAGTCTGACGCGGGATATCCTCCTCGCAATGAGGGCGAATGGTCCTTTCTTAAGCCGTGGTAGGCAACCCATCTAGTGATGGTGTCACTAGAAAAACACCCTTGGTAGCTGTAGCAAAGCATCAAGTTTTCAGCAACTGACAATATTTTGAATATCGGCCGACGCCGCAGAATGATTATATATATATATATATATATATATATATATATATATATATATATATAAATATATATAAGATTTGTTTAATTCAAAAGGTATATCACGTTTTATGATGAAAGTCTTAGTATCTATCTGTGTCACGTTCACTAACATTCGCGGTATCCGCACTAAAATTTCTACCGTAGAATCGTTCCTCCAAACTAACTCACATGATATCTTAGCCTTGTGTGAAACTAACCTTGACCCGCCTATCCCCTTCGCTGAGTTCTATGTTCCTGGTTACCTTCCCCTCTTCAGGAAGGACTCCAACGTCCATATGCGTGGGCTTGGTGTATATGTCAGCGAACACCTCACCCTATCTAAAGTAACGTCTCTTGAATCCCTGGACCAGTCTTTCATGTGCTTACGTCTCTCACTTCTAAGGTCCGTTAGCTATCTTTTCTCCCTCTACCGCTCCCCCTCCTCCTCTGACTGTTCAGTACTTGACAGCATCTGTGACAATATCGACAAGGCCGTTTCTTCTCATCCATTTGCCCATATTTTTGTGTTTGCTGACTTTAACGCCCACCACCGATATGTGGCTCGAAAACTCTGTAACCGCCACTGCTGGTGTCCACACCTTTAATTTTTCAATCTCCCAATCCCTTACGCAAGTGGTGGACTTCCTCACGCGTTTCTCCAATAGCCCTAACGGAAGGGACTCGCTACTAGACCTCTGCTTCATTTCCATCCCAAATTCTTGCACCACCAGACAGCTCTTCCCTTCTCGGAAATTCTGACTACGCCGTAGTTTCTGTCAACATCTCGTTCCACTCCACCCCTATCCAAGAAACACAGACCAGCAGAATATCCTACTGCTATCAAAGAGCAGACTGGGATTCGTTCCGTGACTTCCTCTGCGACGTCCCTTGGAACAATGTTTTTAGTCTTTCCGTCGAAGACTGTGCATCAGAGGTCTCCTCCTGGGTTAAGGCTGGCATCTATGCATTCATCCCTGCCAGCAAATTTCAGCTTAAATCCTATTCGTCTCGCTGGTTCTCGCCCGCTTGCCCGGCCGCCATTGCCCACCGGAATCATTTATTCTGGCTTTATCGTAGCCACGCGTCGGACCAAAACAGACGCCTTTTCGCCTCAGCTCGTAATAAGTGTAAAAAGATACTCAAAGAAGCTAAGATGCTGTTTGCTGCCAGAATGAAGCAGCGCATAGCATCCTCTTAGTTCGGAGCCAAAGATTTCTGGTGCCTCTGTAAAAGCGTGCTCAACAAGAGTAAGTCCTCAATACCCACACTAATCAACGAGTTTGAGGACCGCACCTGCTCAGCGGACAAAGCTGAATGCTTTGCCCGTAGATTCTCGACCAATTCGTGTCTGGATTCGTCTGGAGTCCAGACACCCGATTTCCCATCTAGAACTGAGGCCCAATTGAATGACGTCCACATCACGCCCTCGCTGATTTCTAGCATAATATCAAAATTTGACCCTCACAAAGCGAGTGGTGGGGACGGAATCCCAATCATAGTCTTGAAGAAATGTGCCACTGAACTCTCCGCTGTTCTTTCTAAGCTCTACAACCTCTGCCTATCTTCCTCCAGGTTTCCTGCCTGTCCGAAGTCTTCTTCTGTGGTTCCAATATTCAAGAACACTGGCGAACCCTCGGACCTCGCAAATTACCGCCCTATCAGCCTTCTTCCGATCTTCGGCAAAGTGTTCGAAGCCATTATCAATGTCGAGGTCATTCAGCATCTCACGCGCAAAGGCTCCAATCGGACAAAAAATATGGCTTCCGCTTCACCAGGTCTACTACTGATATGCTAACGACCATCACCGAGTATATATACCAGGCTCTCGACAAGAATAGTGAAGCCCGAACTGTCGTCCTGGATATCTCTAAAGCATTCGACAGAGTATGGCATGCCGGGCTTCTACGGAAACTGCGAAGATACGGCATTACTGGACTTTTGTTGGACTTAATCCAGTCATTCCTCTCCAACCGCACACTGACGGTGGTTTTAAATGGACATACCTCCCAGAACTACCCTACAAACGCGGGTGTCCCCCAAGGCTCTATCCTAGGTACTACGCTCTTTCTTCTAATCTACATCAAGATAAGATCACAAATAGGCATGATGATACCACAGTATACGTTCGCCTCGATACACTGCGTGTCAAACTATTATCGAGATAATTTTTTTCTAAAATTTCAAAAACCGTCTAATCAATTTACACAGAATTTTCACACAATGTTGGCAACACTGATTTGCGCAATCACTAAATGTTTTTACTCTTGTATGCAATGTAAACAAACTGACGTCATATTTGTTATCAGCTCGGTGTCACGACTTAAACGAGATGCCACAATGAATTTTGAACTTACTAGTCAAGAGCTTTTCAGTCGCATTGAGGATGCAATTGTGTCTAAAAGTACTCGCTGCATGTATCCGAGGGAAATACAACAGTCAAACCTGTATCAAAGCCTCCGTTGACGAGAAATCATATTCAGAATCGACTGAAATTCGCCTAGGATTATATGAAGAGTGACTTCTCTCCTTTTATGTTCAGAAACGAAACTCGAGCAAAATTTGATTGGCCAGATAGATGGTGCAAAGGCTGGATAATGAACGGAGAGAATCGCCATCAGTGTTTGAGACGCAAACAAGGCGGTGGGGGCATTATGATCTGAGGTGATATTATTGCAAGAATATTAGTGGGCCCATGGAGAGTACCAGATGGCGTCAAAATGACTGCTGATGCCTACATAGCGTTTATGAAGGAGTATCTTGAAATCTGGATGAAAAAGCAAGAGTTACCTTTACAAGGGCCATTGATTTAAGGCACGATAATGCTCCCTTACATGCTGCTCACAGGACTAATGAATATTTGAAAGAGTTCGGCTTCGATGGGCCTCGAAAATTGAATTGGCCAGCAAATTCTTCGCATTTGAACCCAATCGATAACCTTTGGTGTATCACGAACGGAAGACTTTACGCCAACAGACGACAATTTAGGAGCAACACTGAGTTGTGGGAAGAAATTCCTGACATATCTCGCGATATTACAGTAGATGGCATCCTAAACCTCCAAAAAATTCTATGGATCGTCGATGTCTTCATGTAATTTCAAAACAGGGAGAGTTCATTCTCTATTAATTTGTTTAAAACAGTGCATTTGTTTGAATCTGTTACTATTTGTTTAATTATTCTATTCATTAGCTTCTTTTGATCATAATCATTCACGTGCAACATTAATAAATGTTTTGTTTGCTCAACTCTGGTAATTTTACTAAACCTTTTGGCGCGCTCAAATCAGCGTTCTAATAACAAATATGGCGCAGTTTGTTTACATTGCGCAGATCAGCAGTAGAATTTCAGTAATTGCGCAGTTCCGCGTTGCCAATATTGAGGTAAAATTTTGTGGGAATTGATTTGACGGTTTTTGAAAGTTATCGTGGTAATAACTTGGCACGCAGTGTATATATATATATATATATATATATATATATATATATATGCGTAAAAGTGAGCTGACGAGAAAGAAAGTAAAGATAATCACAGTGAATATCAATGTCTGTAACAGAACAGTCAGTTAGTTACTTGCTTTAAGCGATTCATACTTGGGCGATCTTGTTTCTTTTGAGATATGATTAATTAAGCTGATGATTTTTCCGTAATCGCTTCTTTTCCGCCGTAGACTGGTTGTTAACCAAAGCTATAGAACACAATCTGTCGTGTTATTTAATCCATAACTGCAGTGATTAATTCATATTTCTTCATTTTGTATTTGTGCATGAATGAATGAACACTGTTTTATTTTATCTTAGCCGATTTCTATTCTAACACAAAGCACATACAACCTTTAGTCCTACAGAGTAAGATAAATGATAGGTATGATTCGATTTAATATAATGGAATCGCTTGTTATATTGTCAAATATGGACAGTACGCACATAGTTTTAGTTCTGCTAGCGGCCTACATTCTTTGTGCAGATGGGGCAACGTTGTTTGTCTTACATAGAATTCCTTACATAAATGCCAATTTTTTTGATATGCCTCACTTCTCTCTACTATTATTAGATAAATTAATAGGAGTTTTAATTTCCCCAGCCATTCATTTTTAATTCGGTTGGTTTGTAATGTTGGAACTCGCTTTTAGTTTATTAACCTTACTTTTTTTCAGAAATTCCGGAAAGTTTGCGTAATTAACCGCTCCCAGCACTTCTCCCCTTTTCACAATCTTTCTCAAAGTGCGTTTGATTTTTTTGCTTTTACCCCCCTTTTTAACCTTGAATTTCCAATATCTGAAATTATCCTGTAAGCATGGAAGCGTTTCAAGAAATTATATTCACCGTCCAATTCTATAGATGCTTTATTTAATGAGAAAAATTTTATCAATTGTTTTTTCAAGGGAGTACAATGAATTTTAATATCAGGATCTGAACGAAAACCTCAATTGTTTCCTTCAGCAAGAAATTTTTCAAACTGATAATAAAATATAATGGCAAAACTGAAATTGAAAGTGTCTTCGAGGAATATTGTTTCTGCTATATTATTTCAATAACTCCACGACACTGATGGATATGTGCTGTAAAATATCGTTTATGGTTTAAACAGTTTCCCTTGCAGAGGCGACCAAGTGTAATGATGAATTGATTTATTTTTATATTCAGTTCAAGTTCTTTATTTAATATCATTATATATTTTTATTTGTGAATACCTAGTTCCTTTAATAAAATATTTCATTTTGTTTCTGTATTCATAAAAGTTAATGGTCCTGGGTATGACGATAAATTTCATCCGGCAGCTAGATTGGGAGATTGTGAAGAACGTGAAATCACCTCTTAATCATTGTTGCTCCCAGGTCCGCATAGACCCAGGTTGGTATCACCTGTTAGGGTCCCAGATATGGGTAAATAGTTAATCCCGAACCGGTGGTCAAAATGCTATGAAAGTATTTACCAACAAAACGTTTTTGAATGAAAAATATTACCAAAAGAACGTTTTTGAATGAAAAATTTTACCAACAACTGATTTAAAATAAAAATACGTTTCTGGCGTTAAATGTACCTTTAGATGTTGATAGGCCGTTAAACAGGAACAAACAATAAAAATTATACAAAATATCTCTGCTCCAAATACAGAAACTGTATTTAAAATACATATGGAACTCAGTATATAGTTACATTATATCCGTTAGTTTCTCCCTAATTTTGTTCGTTTCACACAAAATATAATCCAAATCTCAGTCAATGTAGCAGATTGCAGAATTACTGTTTGTTTTTTTGGGTTTTTTCTTTGTTGATAGTTCAAGAAAAAAATTATCCGAGTTACAGAAGAGGAGGTTTAAATGCAGTTGACACTAAAACTCTAGATCAGGGGTGGCCTACCTATGACCCATACCCATGGTCTTACAGTAGCGCATTGAAAGCTTACGGGTGGCGCCTTTTGCTCCAAAGTTAATTCACATTTATCTAAACTTATTTATACATGGAAATTTTTCCGTGTGTTTATGTGTGTGTGTGTGTGTGTGTGTGTGTGTGTGTGTGTGTCCGTTACATATAGATTCCGAAACGGCTGAACCGATTTTCTTGAAAATTTACACAGTTGTACTATAAGTGCCGCGAGTGTTCTAGCTAAGTTTTGTGTCGAGGTACCCTCAATAACTATCGAAAATCGATAATCGAAAAATTCGGGTTATAGAAATTTGATACACTCATAGACAAAGCCATAAGAAACGATATTCAGAAATTTCAAGGTTGCAGTTCTTAAAATAGTGCAGAAAATCTATAATATATATATAAAAAAGGCAAGATGTATGTGTATGCGTCTATTTATCTGCCTGTATGTTTGTATTTTTTTCAGCACTTTTATTTTAGTTTTTGCTTCGGATTTGGCTCTAAGTAGGTATAATTGTAGTTCTTAGTATCAGTCATGATACCATTTACTCAAAGGACTTATTTAGCATTCAAATTTCAGTTTACGACGAAAAAAATTATTTGCTATCAATATCAGAAAATCAAAATTTGACTTACATCCATTCATTTTACTTTCAGTCTACAGTTTCGCTTTAACTGGAAACAACTATTGCATTTTAGTCTTTCGTGCCAACGTCCAAAGTGCTTGAGCTCCAGGACTATGGATTAGTTTCAAAGCTTTCATTACACCCGAGCAACGCCGGGCTATACTGCTAGTGATTTATAATTATAATAATACTTAATTATTTGGATTATTATAAATACCATATATTCAAACAATGTCGAAAGAGAAAATGTTTTATATGACATTATCAATTATACATTTAAATCAATGATTTATAACATAATAAATTTAGTTAAGAATTTTTCAAAAATTATTTTTTCAAACTATAAAATATGTGAAAATAGTACTATTGATATATTTTATATTAAAATTATTTTTAGACGGTATAATCGTCGCGACTGATTTGGGTAATACAACTTGTATTATTTTATAAAAATGATAAATTTTAATTTGATAGTATACATTAAGATATTTCCACAAGTTTTTTAAGACATCAAAATCCTTGTAATGCCTCGTAAGAGACTAATTCCTTTTGGATGTTTTATAAAGCAATCTCTGTTTGAGCGTTGTCAGTTGAACCAAAAGTTTTCTTTTCCTTTTTTTTATTTTTTAGCCATCGTTTTGCCCATTACGAAGAAAAAAAAACATGCACTAAAAAAAAGTAGAAAGTGATAGCAAGTGTCAGTTTAATGAGCACAGGGAAAATGAATTCTTATTAAGTGGAAATCCTTCAGAAAAACAAATGTATATTTTTTGTAAAAACATTCTCAGGTATTAGAGAACATGGTCTTATGAGACATTTCAAGAAACACCAAGCTGAAATAGAAGAAAAACAGAAGATAATTCCTTGTTCTGAGTTTCGTAAAGAATATGTGGTCAAGAAAAATTATATATGACAAATGGGGGAATCTATTTGGTAAGAGGAATTGTAAAAGTTTCGCAATGATGTAATTATCCTACAAAATTTATTTCGTGTTATCTAGAAAGTATACGCTCTACTGTGATGCTGAAAAAATTTTAAACACTCTCTCCAGAAATTTGCAAAATATATTTGCAACAAAATACTGAATGAAATAGCACTTCCAAAGCAGAAAATTTCAAGAGTCATCGAAAAACTTTCTCATGATATTTTCAAAGAATTAAAGAACATATTCATGCATATTCTTTCTTTTCAATAGCCTCACACGAATCTGCTGTTATGTGTCATGTAGACCAGTTAAATATTTTTATCAGAGGAACTGATGATAATTTTAACGTTTTGAAGAACTTACTGGCCTGGAGTCACTCCATGAAAAAAATAACAGGGGACCAGAAAAAATTGTGAAAGTAATGTCATATCAGAAGTGTCTCTACTGATGGAACATCCTCAATGATTGGTAGCAATGTTGGGAATATAGGCGTGCTTGGAAGGTTTTTATGTCGTCCTCCTCTGAAATATCGTTACATTATGCAAGTATCTTTGTGTGGAAAATTTTGAAATTGCAGGATATCATAATATATGTTATAAAATGTGGGTATGAAATTAGAGGAAGGGGATTAAATAGAAGAGAATTAAAAAATATTGAGAACTGTTACATATGGAAAATGATGATCTCATCTTTATCGTGAGTTGCGTTAGCTTTCTAACGAACAATTACTCACATGTGTTGGAAGCTGAAAACTATAGTACAAGATTATCTGAAAGAGAAAGAGAAGTTGATGGAGTAAAAATCTTTTTTGTGTAACAAGAGATAGATATTTGATTTATTATATTTGGTTGATGTGACCATCCATATGACCATCTCAATGATCTTATATTGAAACTGCAAGGCAAGGACAAACATTTTCTTATCTTAGAAAATACCACCAGTACATTCAAAATAAAGTTAGAATTGTTTATCTTTCTGTTACAAAACAAGGTTTTCAGTTAATTTTCCCATTTAAAAGAACATATTTAATGTTTTGAAAATAATGCCGACTTAACAGAATACGTTGAAAGCAACATATTACTACATGAGGTCTTTGGGAGTCGTTTAAGTTATTTAGTTGTATAAAAATATTGCTTGCTAATTCCAGTTTCACTTACTGAACAATAAATTACGAAGACTTCTATGCAGATATAACTTACTGATGTAAAAAGAAATTCATTACAGAAATGAAATTTGATGAAATTCCCCGCACCTAAGTGCATCTGAAATGTTTAATTTTTGGTGATCATTACCATGTAAACATTCCCCAGAACAGATAATTTTCACTGTTGCTTTAGAACAACATAAATATGCGAACAATTACTTTCATCCATAAAATTGACGAAGAACAAATTAAAGTCATGCCAGTTTGGTTAAAATTATCTGTTAGCTTTCTGTTACTAATTTAAGTTACAATATTACAGATTTGTTTCGAACTTGGCAAAGTCCAAGGTCTTAATAAAGCTAGGTATTATTGTATTGCCTTTATATAAAATATTTTTATTTAATTGGCTAATTGTGTGTTTTTTTTTTTTTTTTTTTAATCATCTCACCCCAAGCAAGGCATTCCACTGCCACTATTGCGCATGGGGCTACATAGGGGAAGGTAAAGAGAAGGAGTGGATAGACATAGGGAATGTCAGGAGAAAGGTGATAGATGAGTAAGGATAGCGAGGATGAGTGTCGGGCAGATGGGAAGTGTTTGATAGAATGGGAGCAGGTTAGTGTGTTAGGAGGTGTCTATTGACCTTACATTTAAACTCCTGGAGATTGTAGCCGTCGGGGAAGCAATCGTTTGGAAGAGAATTCCACAGTCGGGAAGTGCGAGGAAAGAAACTGTTGGAGTAGAAGTTACGGCTGCATTTTATCGATTTCACTGTAAAAGGGTGGGATCTAGTTGCTAATCTAGTATCTCGTGCAAATTCGTATTTAGGGGGCACCAGTGATCTAAGTTCATCGGAGCAGAAGCCGTGAAAGTATTTATAGAAGAGACACAGCGAAGCCACGTCTCGCCGGTGGGAGAGAGACTGCAGGCGGTCTGCCAAGTCGGTATCTATCACATTACAGACCCTCCTCTGAACCTTATCGAGAAGCCCGAGGAGAACAGCAGGGGCACCCGACCAGATATGGCAGCAGTATTCAATGCACGGGCGGATGGTAGATTTGTAAATGTGCAGGATAGATTTAGACGGAAAAAACTTCCGGGCCCTACACAGAGAACCGACTTTCATAGCAGCGGATTTAGCAATGGATTCGATATAATCATTCCATTTGAGGTCCGCTGAAAGTGTGAGACCAAGGAGGCGTAGTGTTTTACTCTCTGGGAGGCAAGCCTGGTCCATGCTAATGGGAGGTAGGTGAGATTGTCGATGATGGTTAATTGACAGTAGCTTCGTTTTAGAAGCATTAAAATTTACTAGCCATTTCTTACCCCAGTCCAATATGGATAGGAGGTCTTTTTCAATCTCGGCTGCAAGTTTAGCTTTGACGCCTACACCAGATTTTTGTTGGAGGCGAGAGTAAACTGTGGTGTCATCGGCGTACAAACCTTTGTTTATTTCCATGAATAATTAATTAAATTACCAATGCAAATTCAGTAGCGTCTTCATAAAACATTTATTTTCAGTACACTTTGAAATATGTCCCTAAACAGGTGCTTCATATCTCCACACTATCTTATATATATATAAATAAGGTGAAACATTGTGTTACGCATCAGAATTAATTCCGAAAAATTGGTGCATGGGAAACTAATGGTTAGACACTTTTCCCGAGATTCCCTGCCTGATTGAACCTACTCGAAGATGATGAAAGCTATAATTAATACCTCTTACAGATATCTAACTTAATCTCAGCTTGATGGAACCATCCTTGATATTTTTACAATTTTTGCTAACGCAGAATGCACTTTCCAGCAGACTGCTAGCGAGAATCGCGTGTAAACTACTTTTATGGACACATAGGTATTAAGCAAAAGGCTTTTATCACCAAGAAACTAAATATATTCATTAGCTATGACACAGAATACCATTCACACAGAATGCCACATTAATGACCTTCTGACCTTGATGTAGAACTATGATAGTTAGTCTGACAAACTCATAAATGAGCGAGCTAGATCGACTGACATGAAGATTATGAGCATGTATCGGATAACGTTTAACCCTTGACAAAGAGGCTATGATTATAGTAAGGTATTCTCTTGGGATTTTTGAACATTGTATTGGAGAAGCTGTGTGAATGAAAATTCCACGTAACCAGTAGAATTCAAAATTAATGATGAGGATTTGACTGTGTACGTAGCATGATGTTGGTCCTAGCTGTAATGGTATGAACTGTTTGATTTATAGATATTGCCTTGTCAGAACATTTACCAAGGAAAGAGAAGTATAGTAGTGATAGGCTTGTGAGGAAAAGTCTCTGCAAAAAAGTTGTAGGATTGACAAGGCAGCATAAATGCTTTCACAACTTCACGAAAAGAAAGTGATGATATGATATCTCTAGTCTCGGTATGGGTGCGATACTCTACTTTAGAGCAGATATGATTTCTTAAAATATAGAGCGTGGCAAGTGGAGTCTGTTATTTTCCGAATTTGTAGAAGGCAAAAAAAATGTAGTATTTTTTTAGCGGCAGGTTGTATATATGAATTAATCTAGTGGTATGGAGGCAAAGAAAATTGAACCGCTTAATATAAATGAAGAATATTCGGGTTAACTGTGCGTAAGTGGAATTGGAGTGTCAAATTCCAGGGCTAACCAGAAATGTTTGATCCCATAGCGCCAATGTCAGAAATCCACCCACTTTCATTAATGACTGAATTAAAGAAAATATTGTATTTCATTTTCCTTGAGTAGCAGGCAACGAAAAGAAAATGCAACTTTTAACTGTATCTGTCGTCTTGATGCTGGAAGATATTCATTGAATTGAAATTTCCAAACCACATCACGTATACAACAAGTGGAGAATGAGAGCTCCATGATATTTGATATCTTCTTCTATTGTACCCTATGCATTTACAAGTACAGATGTGAAGAGATTTGCGATGATCATTTAAGCATTACATACACATCTCAAACGAATCTAATAGAAAAAAAGCGTACCTACTTTTTCAACAGAATTTATGCACAGACGATGAGGATAGTTATGACACACAGGTCGATTTTGATTGAATATACTGTGTACCCGGAAATGTTACCAGTATATATTTAATATCATAGGAAAAGATATCGTATATCCTGCAAGAATATATCATATTCTCCTTTCTCTTCCACTTTGAAGAATTGCATTTGTGGCTGTTTTTCTGACCACCACTTTCTTGCAAAAAACATGTGCTACACGCTGAAACATGGTTTCTAGCCACTTGAGTAGTATACATTTGTAAGAATCTTTCATGCACAGGTAATTGATGTTCAGTTTCCCAATTGTGCAATAAGATATGTGATTGTTTCAGGTTTTTATAGATCACATAGAATCAGCTAATAGAGAGCATTCAAGGGACAAACACTAATTTGAACGTGGGCTCAGTTTGGACTGTTCTGAATTACTGAGATAAAAACAACAAAGACTGAACAACTCAGAGATAATGGTAACTAATATAGAAATTGTGTTTAATGCTAGCATTTTAGCTTTTACTTTTGAATAATACCGATGAAAATTTCAGGTTGCTTTATTTATGTTACCAAAATATGTGTTTTGTGCATCTCGAGTTCTAAAGGAATTCTGCTGAACAATACAAGTTTAAAATTTTTTTATATGTATCTTACTTTTCTATTCGGATCGTTGGGTTCTTGCAAATAAGTATGAGCACGCTATATCCTCGGAAGATTCTCGAGAGATTTAGTAACATATATGAACTTAATATACATGGAAAGAAGTTATTTCTCTTGTTATCTGTAAAGAATTCTCATCAACGCTTTTACTGGTTTATACATTTTTTTAACAATTTCTACTAGGATAAGGAACTAGGTTCAGTCTTGTTTCAAATTTCTCCTTCGATTAAGGAATAATATTATAAATGATGCTGGGTTATCCAAGTTTTACTCTTTCATTCCAGAAAAGCTGTTACCCTAGGTTTACGAAGAAACATCATTGTAAATGCAACTATATGAGTAAACATATCGATGTTGTTCTTCCAAAACAATCGTTTTTCTAGCTCTCGGATTCTGTTGATATTGCCGATATAGCAGCGGTAAAAAATAAGGTATTGCTTCCGTCATTGATGAAGAGTTTGCTTTTGTGGGTAATGCAGACAAGCTGTCAGATATTAAAGGAGACCTTGAAAATAATCCGTCTGATGTGTTTAGGATACTTTCGATGACCTGAAGACAGTGAAACTAGAATAATCTGAAGTTGAAGATATAAACGTTACCCACAAACTCCTGAGACCTGTAATGATGAAATCTGACAATTTCCAGCACTCGTGATAATGCACAAAGTGCCTTATACTATAATGCATGAACTCAATAGTAATCAAGATAAGCAAATTAAGTCTGGCTTGCAATGAGGAGCTCAAAACGATTAAGCAGTTTATTCATGCTGGAAGAACGGGCAATTAGAATTTGTAGTATGTCGTGTTGGTGAGTAAGCTACATATTTTCAGCAACCGGGCATTTCATCTATGTAAAGAATACATGATTGTAACTAAAATAAACACTTGAATTACCTGAAAAGCATTATTGTATCCACACTTCGAAGATTACAAGTTTCATTATGTGTAAAGCATTGAGAGTTACCGGGCCGGCATATTAAACATGTGTTAATGAGATCCATAAAAATAAATGATAGGCTCACTAGGGGACGAGGATTTACGGAAACAATTATATTGACGTGGGGTATAGCATGCACACCTGCGTCCAAGTGCATAATTCCGTAATACTAGCGCAGGTGAGAAGGGAGATCTAGTTGAAATGACCCATGTCTTCGATTGGATCTCTCAGCACAGATTTGAGAGTATCAGATCGTTCTGTAATCCGTTGTGATCTCGTCGACGGGATTGAATTCTATCCAGAAGAAACTTGACATCGTGGTAATTTTCTAAGCGCAACTTAGATGTGGCAGAAGGCCGAATGTATTGGACACTCAGTAAGAATCGAACTCACTACTCAATTGTAATGATTCTAGCGAGATAACTTGCTAACCTTTACACCACCTTAAGGTGCCCAAAAGATTGACAACATGAACACTTCCGAGAGATCACTTACAAAATATTCTCAGGAACGTACGCTTCTTGAGTTAGAAAAATATGTAAAGATTGATGGTCATAATGATCAATGCTATGCGTGCAGGGCTGGTTGTTCTAGAAGAAATGCGAAAATGGGATCCTATTGTGGGTGTTAGAACTGTCTCCATTTCAAATTTTAATTTTCATCAAATAGCAGATCGTACTGAAGATGTATTTCAAGTTTCTGATCCTCAGTATGTCGTCACTTCAAACGGGTAGAACAAACATCAGTTTCTGAAGATGTTATGTCGTTCGTTGGAAGCAGACGGTCGTCGAACAGACCAAATTAAAGAAACACAGACAGGGATATTGTTTATGAAATGCTCAAAATCGCCACTAAAGGCGATGTTGTGAATGTATTACCTGATGACACACAGAGACTTGACCTTTTACATTTCCCCAGATATGGCTGTCATGTATATGCTTTCTTATGAAAAATTAAGAAGCTGCTCAGAATTCACATTTTTGTCAAGATATATGCTGAAAAGCTGGATGATTCATTTTAATACCTCGTATACATCAAGTATATGTAGTATGTAGCAAGATCGAACAATAAGCTTCAGTCCCATTTGAACGGTCAGCTTTGGGTCTATCGTCAAGTTCTAATTTTGAACACTGTAGTCATTGCCAACTTGATACTTGCAGATTGGGTAGGGAAATGAAAAACTGTAATTTACTCCAAGTTACTACCGATCTATATCCTGCTCTTGAGGAAGTACAGATGATTATGAGTTTCGAGTGCAATAATTTGTCCAAGAGTGCTTGCATCACAGACATCTGCTCTAGGCCGGATCATGGTCTCATGTACGTAATAGCACGCATTATTTCTAGAGACACCGATTTCAGCAACATTTAATCGGGCTTTAGATGGAGAAGAATGAGAACACGATGATAATTTGTGTGAACCTTTATTTTGAAATATATTAGGCCATTTAAATTGTTTACATTGCTATTTTATTATTTGAGTTGGGAACATTTCAATAGTCGTTTGTCTCTGAAAAACTTTTTTGAGGAAATGTTACTTTTGGGGCCTATTATTTTTTGCGATAGTGTTTGAATGAAAGATATTAAAGTCTATAATTTCCCGTCTTTTGTACGAAGGATCACATTTTCGTTGGCATAAAAAATATCTTTAAATATACATACACTTGTTTAATAATCACCTTGTCAGTGTTAGCTATCAATTTGTTTTATATTACAGAATTTTCTATACATTTTATTTTTTTCATTCTCTAGTCATACATATCACACAATACCGTCAAGTCTATTTCGATGTTTTGTCGGTCAGATAGCCAAAAAAGAAGAGGTCAAAGTGATGAAAAATTATGTTGCCAAGTTGTCTCTATTAACAAAGTTAATAACGAAGCAAAATTTTATGCTTTCAGCATCAGTGGTAGAATTTTCCCTGAATGACTAGTTAATACACATCTTTTTTTCAGCGTTTATAGAAACGTGCAAGCACATCTACCAAACATAGGTGTATAAAATTTTGAATATATTGAATTTTTATATTTGCTGCAGTCCCATTCTACAAAACTAAAATATTTTAAAATATTTCAGAACTTAATAAAGTACAAGGACCTAGAAATAGAAATCTGTAGAACGTAGCCTTTGTTTTAACTGAGGTTCTAAAAAAATATCAAAAAGAGCCAAGAATACGTAGATTAAATTTCTGGCAACCTTCAAATAAGAAAAGTCCAAAAATCATACTTCTTTTACTTTTTCTTTTTTTATTATTTTCACTTTTCAAATCTGGCATTGATTTTTTCTATACACACAATTACTACTTTTCTTGCATTGCTCTGCATTTGTCTTTATTATCTTGTCCTAAATGTTTTTATCTTTTGAACTTTGCGGTCGAGACTCTGGATTAACAAGTAGCAGACACAAAAGGCTAAACATCATCATCTTCATCAACAACAACAAAATAATAAAAAAAGTAATAAATATACTAATACGTTTATTAAATATATCCAAGATCACCTGTCGTCATCAATTTCATCAAACTATCTATATCATAGATAACAACTTCTTTTCTATGTGCCATTTCCTTTTAGGACGTAGGCGATTATTTGCTATCCACGTCTCTCTATCACTTGTGGCTCTTCGCATGCTTTCTCCTGTAAAATCAGGCAAACCCCGTTCTGTCATCTCAGGCCTTTCAAATATGTTACACGCTCCTGTCCTCTGTCTCTTTTCTCCTTTATCTGGCCTGTTATCATCAGGCTCTCCAAGCACTCCTTCCTCATTGAATGACCGTGAAACATCAGCTGACTCTTCGTAATGCTCAATAACAACACTTCAAATCAATCATATGAATAAAATCTAGAAGCCTGGTGGAATAAATATCAACAGAGAAATATTTCAATGTGACTCTTTGTCTTCTTTATTATTTTGTATATCCCTAATATCATTAACAAGCAAACTTAATAGGCCGGAATACGACTATAAGTTATCTCCGAAGATATAAGCCCTGTATTTCACATGGATGAATTAAAGCTGAATTCGAGAAATGAGATTGAGCTGGAGTGCTTTCAGAAAGCAGAAAAATGTTTCAATGATTGTCACGAAATTCGGTTTCGATTAATCTCCTAAAGCCACTACTGTATTAGCCTCAGCCATAGGACAATGTCAAGATGCTTTGCGCAAAATGAAGATTCTAAATACCACGGGTAAATAGCTTTGAAAAAATTCTCGATAACAAATAAAAGTAATAGTGAGAAAAGAGTACTCTAGAAGGGTAAAAATGGTATTACGAACTGAATTGAATTCTCAGAACAGAATAATCGCCATTAATATACTTGACTTTCCATTTGTTCAATATAGTTCAAACATCTTGAACTGGATATGAAAGAACATCAGATGAATGATTTCTAAGACAAGAAAGTTTCTTTCTAAGCGTAAAATGTATTATCCAAAAACTGACCCGATCCGTTAAGAAAGTGGAGGGTATATCGGCTGGGAAAAGCGTGAGCAGGTTTCGAATTCCAGTCGAATTCGTTGCACACACTTACGCGCAAATACCTTTCGAAAAGGTAGTAATCCACAAATTTTCCATCCAGCCATGGGTTAAATAGCAGGATATATTGTGTTCTATAGCCTTGATTGGCAACCAGTCTACCGTAGAAATAATGGAAACCTACCAATGTGAAATTATCTGACCAGTTAGTCATATCACTTTTGAGACATTATCGCCCAAGCGTGTATCACGTATGACAACTGACTGACTGAATGAATTTCTCAGGTAAACAAGTGAAAAAAGTTATATGATATCTGTCTTTCAATATGACATCAAATGCTGGCCAATCTCATCAAGGATGAGAGAAAGTCTTGAAACGGCGGAAATGTGTTTCTACAGAAAGATGATGAGGAGACCACGAAACGAATGTGAGCAACGACGAGTAGAAAACAAAAAGGAAACATACTTAACATCAGGAAGTCTTTATTCATTTCATTTCACTTAATTTAACCAAGGGTTTACAATTTTTTTCATTCTGCGTAAATGCTATATCTTTTGATTATGTATGGGAAACAGCGATTATGTTAAGAAACAGGAGCGATATTAATAAAGTAAATGTTGCTAAGAGCTTAAAAGGATAGAATGTTGTAGAGAGCCATGATTATATACGCCCTGAAATAGTAGGACACATGAATGAAGTTAATCTCAAAAGGTAACACCCATACATAATTTTGTTTTGTCTTCTAAATATCTATATGATTAACGTAAGAACGTCGTAGAATTATTTTCAATGTATGGATTGGCTCATTATGAATAATTTTAATTTCTCTCACAAAATTGTTTATTGATGCTGGAAACACTCTTTACTTTATCGCTTTAATATATGAAAATTCACCTGTATTCGTAACAAGCAATATATTTGTTCTGTTTCGACTACCACCTATTCGCCAATTAGATGAAAAGTGACATTAAATCCTCTGACATATCATATCTCTAATTCCTGAACATCTCAAAAATAAAATACAAAACAGTCACTCATACGGTTTCAATTAAGATTTTTTCCTTTGCCTTTCTTTTCCTTTCATACGCATCATAACGTATGCATTTGCAGTTCTACAACGTTTCTTCGAAAATAATATGTTGTTTTTTGTCTTTCAGTGGAGTAAATAATGTGATCAGTGTCTGTTTGCTTAGACAGACAAAGGGCTCGTATTTTCTTAAAAATTGGTATGGGGAAACACACCTATTCCACAGATATAGAACTCGCCCTCCTATATTAATAAGAGTTAACGGGATAATTTCTAAAGAGTTCTTGAGAAGTTCATAGGAGTTCTTTAGAGTTTTATTCGAATTCAGTAGAACTACTAGACAGTTGATATTAGTCGGCAGTTAGCCGATTACTAAGGAGTCAGCTTTCGGTGGAATATTGCTAAGTTCCTAACATTTTGGATGCGTTAAGTCGATTAACATCCGACATAAGACGATTATAACTTTCAGTGCAAAAACTACTTCACAACAAAAATAAAACGTTCCAAAATAGAAAGCTATGATATTTAAGCAAAATTAAAGCAGCTATAATGCAAACGTTGAATCCATAAAAACTCAGAATATGTAATTATCAAATACTAGACCCTGGAAATATTTCCGTTAAGGATTTGTTATAACAAAACTATTATAAGAACCAAAAATTGGACACAGTATACGTTGAGCTGGAGATAGATTCACCCAGCACCGTAAATTCCATAAAAACAAAAAACTATAAAACTCGCGTCATGTTATTAAATAGCATCGTAATTTCAAGACTTCAATGTGTATAGCGCTAAATGAATTCAGAAATAAATAAATTTTCAGCATTATAAAACCGTCTCTCTTCAATTAATCATTAAAAATGGCTTTGGTGATTATCGGCCTAAACATCTTTTAACAAGTTGGACTGACACTACATAATCACGAAATATATACCAAATCATAGAAACTGCATCAATTGAGGACTACCAACAGCTGAAAAAACTGAAATGAATAGCTCATGTATTTCGAAGAAAAATAATGATATAATCAAGATGTTCACATTCCATACTACATCAAATGAAATGTTAAGAAGGCGACACTCTGAAATACCGAAAAGTGTCTCCGGACTTGAAAAAATCTGTTTATCTGAAAAAATTATTCTAAGAAAAATTTATAAATTTCGTCCAACTTGTACGCGATGCTCGGGCAATGAATGCTTCCTTGTAAGGAAACAGCCAATATTAACATTGATATTACTATTATTATTATTATTGATCAGTCAACATTTCTAGATACTTCTGCGACAATCAAATCAGGTACTGTCTAGAACCGCCGAATATGGCAGTATCAATTGAGTACTTAAAGATATACGTCTTAATCAAGACACACACTTTACCTTGGTTGGATGGAATTGCTAGCAAGCTTTGCTCGTCACAATTGAGTACGAAACTTACTCGGCGCACCATACATTCGGGCTTGTGCCATATCTAAGTTACGCTTAGAAAATGACCTTACAGAATTTACATTGGACTGTTTTCATATTGTCATATTTACAAAGTTACATCAGTCCTTTTCCGGATATCTTAGATCATTAATTTTTCTTTAGTATCGCAACTCAGATGATGCCAGTTATGGAACAAACAAATATTTTGGTCAAGATTTTGGATTGTTTCAATAAACAATTATATCTACTGGTAGATACAATTCAGTACAATTGATAATAAGTCTAATTTTCTTATCTTTTGTGTTACTTCTGACCTGGTTTACGGCCTATCACGTTGAATACACCGGTTCTCACTCGATCACCAAACTTAAGCAACGTTGAGCCTGGTCAGTATTTAGATGGGTGACCACTTGGGAATAACAGTTGCTGTAAGCATATAGTGACGGATGTGCGTTGTGTTGCAGAGTATATCAGCTCGGAAAGAGAAATCGGTGAACCGAGTTCGAATTCAAGTTGAATACCCTGCATTCACTTAAGTATTAGTACCCTTAGAAAAGGTATTAATCCGTCCATTCCCTCCAGTTACAAGGGTGGGACTTGGGGAATCTGCCCTTAAAAACAAATCCCAATGAATCTTGATACTTGAAAAGAAAAATGTATTACTAGAAAAAAAACTTATATAACAAACAACAATAAATTGTTGAAAGAAAAAGGTATTATCAGCAATAAAATCAATAAAGTTTAGTTGGTAATAAATGACCCGCCGAAGTTGATTTGCCATAAAAACAAAACAACCAACCAACAAACTTCTGACCTAAATTTTTTTAACCTGTAGTCCTTCTTTTCTTCATATCATTTTAAAAATGATTTGGTATTTTTATCAGCATTTCTTTTTTCATCAAGTTGTGAATAATTATCCACTGCGTAGTGATTAATAACGCTGTGTATTTATTTGTGAATAAATATATATCCATTACAAACATTACAATAGAACAAGAGATAAATGTAAACTATGCCTTTTAGAAAAGCTCCTCATCTTAAACCATATCAATAATCCTAATTTATTTAATAAAAAGTGATTTAACGATAACATGCCGTCATAGAAAAAGTATTTATTACAATTCTTAGACCCAGATAGATATAAAGTCCTCTATGTTTACCCTTTTCTTCATTATTTATTTTTTTCTTTCCCCGCAATATTGCTTTGAAAAATTACGAATTAAACTTCTTTTATTTTGCTCCCTACGTTCTTTTGTAATTATTAATTTATTATTAAGTTCACTCGATATTCATGGGAATTAAATCATATAAAGTTAAATTACTGATTTTTTAATAACAAGGCTAAAAATTTAAATATTCCAAGGTTGCATGTAGATAAAATTTAAAGTTTAAATTTAAAATTAAAATAAAAAATAAAAGATATTAAAAAGGATAAAATGCTAGGAGAAAAAAATCAAAGGGGCGTAAATCATGAAACTTAAAAATTTAAATATTCAAATATTAAAAGTAGATAAAATTTTAAATAAAAATAGAATAAAATAAAAATCAAAAATTAAAAAGTAAAATTTAGAATTAAAAATAAAAAAATGTAGGGATCAAAAATATCAGGGGTTTAATTCATAATTGTTAAAAGTAATATTACGGGGGAAAGAAAGAAAGAAAGAAAGAAAGAAAGAAAGAAAGAAAGAAAGAAGCAAATGTATAGAGGAATCTATATCAATCTAGGTCTAAGAATATAAGTAAGTATTTTTTCTATGTCAAAATGGGGGCATTAAACCACTTTTATTATTAAGCAACTTATGACTATTGATATGTTTTAAGATGACAAGTTTTTCTAAAAAGCGTAGATTACATTTATCTTCCTTTCAACTGAACGGTTTGGATTTAGCTACGATATTCCAGGTAATAACTGAGTTGTTCTTGTTTTTTAATTTCCAATTCTTGTCGGGTGCCGCTGCTATTCTCCTTGGGCTTCTCGACAAGGTACAGCGGAGGATCTGTAATATGATCGATACTGACTTGGCAGACCGCCTGCAGTCTCTCTCTCACGGACGCCACGTGGCTTCCCTGTGTCTCTTCTATAAATACTTTCATGGCTTCTGATCCGATGAACTTAGATCAGTGGTGCTGTATTTACTAGCCTTCCCACACAAGGCCAGATGTGACACATGGTCATCCCTAGGTTCAAATTTGCACGGGATACTAGATTAGCAATGAGATCCCACCCTTTTACAGTGAAACCGATAAAATTCAACAGCAACTTCTACTCCAACAGTTTCTTTTCTTGCAATTCCCGACTGTTGAATTACCTTCCACATGACTGCTTCCCCGACGGCTACAAACTCCAGGAGTTTAAATTTAAGGTCAATAGACATCTCCTAACACACTAACTCGCTTCCATTCTTTCAAACACTCTTCCCATCCTCCCAACTATCTATCACCCCACTTCTGACATTTCCTATATCTAACCACCCTTCCTATTTACCTCCCCCCTATGTAGCCGCAAGCGCAATAGTGGCGGTGGAATGCCTTCCTTGGGGTGAAACGATTAAAAAAAAAAAGTAAATCAGTACTTTTGCTGTATTTACTGTTGTTTAAAGACAGCATGTGGTTTTTAAATCTTATCATCCGAATTCACATATTTTACTTTTTAGTCTTAATGTTTATTTTCATTTTATTTTATTGTATTTAAAATGTTTAACTTTTTCTGTTTTTATCTACATGCAATATTTAAAAAAATATTTTTACGTCTTTATTACATTGCCTATATGTTTTATTTCTAATGTTTTTTTTTATTTTTATTTTAATTTTAATTGTTAAATTAAATTTTTTAAATTTATATCTGTAAGTAAGATTAAAAAATTAGAATTGCCAATTTTGTGATTAAAAAAACAGAAAATTAACATCATATAATTTAATTCTCATGAACATCTAGTGAATTAAAATTGAAATCTAGTAAAACGTCAGTTGAAAATATGTACCTGATGATTGCATAACGCAGGAAACGTCGATTCGGGCCCTAGACGTAAGATATTATGAATATTTATTAATATATATATATATATATATATATATATACGTGTGTGTGTGTGTGTGTGTGTGTGTGTGTGACGCTGAGAGAGACAAAGATAATAGCGAGAGAGTGTCGGTTTGGTTCATTCTCTTTACGACCATTTATGAAAGCTTTTGCACCGTGTTTGCTTTTTAACAATGGCATATTATATATTTTTAAAATGATTATGTCATTGATTTATGAAGTATAGTTAGTCATCTTCTCTATTATAATAAAGTCTCTTGTGTATTCATTTGTCTATATATATATATATATCAATCCTGGGTTAAAAAGACATCGGAGTCTAACCGTACTAATGAGCTGTGATACAGCGAAACAGATGTGTCTGCGGATATATATATATATATTGTTATGTATTAATTGTATATTGTGACACGGAAATTTCTATATTTCGAGACAGATTCTCTTCCTCGGGCAATATTTGATGTTGTTTGTGCAGATGATTTACATTTAAATAACAAAAACCTATGTTATGTAGTAAGATGTGGTAAGATATAAAATTTACAAGTGTGTTTCTTTAAACTATTCAGAGCGAAGATTCATTGGCTTTGGTAGAATACATACTAACCAAATTTTTCTATTTTCTTTCCTGTTTTATAAAGCTGTATAATATATATATATATATATATATATATATTCCCTCTTTATTTTTCTTTTCATATTATATTCTATAATATTTATGATATTGAGCACTAAGGCACTGAAAATAGTAAAAGCTTGAGTTTACTTCACCTGGAATTATATATATATATATATATATATATATATATATATATATATATATTAGTCATTCACATACAATCCTGGTTTGCTGTATCACAGCGCATCAGTGTGGCTAGACACATCCACTTGCTTTCTGACCGATCGAAACTCGACCGATTTGCTGTTAGTCGGAGTCGCATGGAATCAGAGAAAGGGAAATTTTAACGTGTTGTATAAAAGCAGTGTATACATACGCCAGTCACTGAAAGATATCAATTCATTTCTGAAGAGCCATTCTTATATAGCAGAAGTAGAAACTGTTTTTAAAATTTTCTTCTCTAGAGTGCTCAATCGTAATGAGAGCATAATATATTAGTCTTCCACATACAAGCCTGTTTCGCTGTATCACAGCTCATCAGTGTGATTAAACACATCCAATTGCTTCGAAGCTTGATATATTTGGTGTCAGTCGGAGTCGCTACTCCCTAAGCCATAGACGAATAGTATCAGAGAAGGGAAATTTTAATGTGCTGTATTGAAGCAGCGTATACACAAGCCAGTCAACGTATGTATGTATATATATATATATATATATATATATATATATATATATATATATATATATATATACTTCTCTTCTGTCACGCTTAGAGGTCTTTTTTTTTCTTAATGTAAGATTAAATTAAAACTGTAGGTACATCAATAAAGATATTCCTGTTATTTTAGACGGCATAACGATATAAATATTTTGCCGCCACGGGCCTATTCGTTTTTCTAATAATTCTGGAGTAACTGCGGTGTATTGACTTAAGTGATAGAGGCTCCTGTTGAGAAATAAGAGAGCCGAGTTCGAATTCCAGTAAATTATATCGCATCAATTACATATTTATAAGATTGGGAAAGTTATCTTTTTCCTCGTGAAATATTTTCAGTTATTTTCCTTTAAAGTAATGAAATATGACAAAGACGTAAAAGTTGTTTTTTTTTTACAAAAAATACAATGCACAGCAAGTATATGTCATTTGCTTAAAGAGGGAACTATCTGTTAATTGAAATAAATTAATTAAGAGAAGACAGAAGAATCCATAAATGTTTGCTCGAGGATAGGTTATAGCTTATCTAGTTACATTTTATCACATAACAATATCGTATAACTAGTTCCCAGAGACATACACTCGCATGCAAACACGCAATACACACTCACAAAAATGCATGCAAACTCCAACAAAACCACACGCACATATATATATAATCTTTAACAAAAACATGTGTCAATTGGTTACTTCCATATATTTATTTTACTTTTTATGACATGAGATTGCACAATTGGTTAGTGCACCAGCCATTATTCAAAAATGATTTATGCTTAAAACCTTTCTAGTAATTGCCAAATTAGCGGCCATTGTGATAGTATTTGTGCTATTTAATTACGCTTACAATATATTTAACACACCCTCGCTTCCATGTACACCCAACACTTAGTTTGTGCTTCTATGAAATGAATGCTATTCTGGACGTAAAATTATTGTAAAGTATGTTCCAGCGAAACAGTTGATTATTGCAAAAAATATTTCAGCATGGTGAAAGACACCGAAGCAGTAATCAAAAGCAAAGGAGGTCATACAAATTACTGACTGCTATGCTATTTGATTTGAAATGAACAGAGATTGTTGGCCTGTGAAAATTTGTCAATTAAATAAATTCAGTTACTCCAAAATTACTTCTTACTGTGATTTTGTTTGCTTTAAGACAGTCTGCAAATCTGTCTTTAAAAATCTGTTAGTTACATTATATATAAGTATTTACTCGTTTCACCACATGCAAGGCAGTGATTCTATAGTGGGTTGTCCGTCATAGTGAAGTGTATTTGTGTGTTGAAACAGATTAACTGAATTTGGTTTGTTAATAGATAGCCCACTATAAAGGGGGTATAAAAAAAGAAAATCAAATTGTGTATAGAAACAACGTATATATATATATATATATATATATATATATATATATATATATATATATATATATATATATCAATTAAGGTTTTTTACAAATAAATGTAATGTCTTTTGGTGGGTACAAATGTCGTTATAAATATTAATGAAATGCCGAAAAGATCCTGTGCGTATGTATGTGTCAGTGTTTGTGTGCTAGGAGTGTCTTTGAAGTCTCCTCTCCGTCCATCGGGTAAGTTGTTCAATGAACAGTGAAGAAGAAGAAGATGAGAGAAAAAGTTGAAGCAAGCGCAATATGATCGCTTGACTTATGTCAAGGACGTGTTAATTATGCTTGTATTTTCTCAACTGTGTTTGTTTCCTTGTGTCGTCTTTTTATTTCGCCTTGGGGGCTCCGAATAAGTCATTTGGCAATTCACACGTGGATTTAATTCTGGAATTCCCATTTTACGATAAACAAAATTTACGTCGGCTCGCGAAAAGGGCCCATGAAAGGAATTTTATATTTATTTATTTTGGTTTTCCACCGGGACATCTGCGTGGAGCCCAGATGCGCAAAGACTAGTTTTGGTCATTTGCTATCTGGACGTCTGAGGGCAAATATCCTGTCTCTCGCTTGCTCGGTATCACCACAATTCTACTGATGCGCAGGGTCTACATAAGAAAGTAAAAGTTTAAGCAAGAGGAGAGCGAAGAGAAAGACGAACAAGTTACAGGGGGTTTCCAAGACAGATGAAGAGAAAGATAGAAATACAGGTGTAATGACAGCTGTGAAGGTAAGATGAGATAGAAAATGTGTTAAAGTGGTTAATGCTTGCATGTATTCGTAGATGGCTTATTCAGGTTGATTTCAAAACAAAAAAAATGAATATACTCTGATAATTTTCAGGTATTCGAATGTTAAATTAAATGCCCTGTGTGTAACACTATTAAATAATTACCAGTTTCATTCTTAAAATTATACGTTTATTCAAAATAATATGTACGCTTCTAAGTCGAAATACAGACAATCTAAAAGTAATTGTTGTAACAGTAATACAGCGCTTTCTATATGAGATAGATTACTTTTGTACGAGGAAAGACTATTAATCCCGCTATCACTAGAAAAATGATTTTATAAGGATTTTATAAGGATTTTGTAACAACTGCATGTAAGATATCCAAGAATAGTGAGGATGGTATCCATAATGAGTAACGAGATTTGTTGGATAAAGTTGAATAGCGATATTGAAAATACATTTGTAACATGTACTGGTTGTAATTTAGTAAAATCATTATATATAAATTATACAGTATGGCCCCGCAGAGGTCAACACTCAGTACGACTATATATATATATATATACTTTGCTAGACCACTAGATATTGCATCCTATTTAAATGTAATCGACATTTTCACAAAATTACCAAAGGTATTGTAGTGTAAGCGACCAACTAGCGACAAACTACCAAATTTTAACGTTAATTTTGTGAGAGGTTTTGAGATTCCTGTTTGCGGGGTATACGATAATGAACACCGGAAAACACCGACTTATCATCTGAGATCGAATGGTCAAGCTGAGAGGTTTTTTAACACATTCAAAAGAGCATTAAGAGAACTTAAAGGCTTGGAAGAGGAAGGTAGAGCATTTTAAGAATTTTTGAGTGTATATTGAACAACGTCAAATGTAAATATCACCTTGAAAATGTCACCTGCAATTACATCTTTGCTAGGAATGTAAAAGCTATTTTCGACAAATTGTTGTCTGGCAATTAAAACTAAATTCTTCAATGTCAAACTGACAAATCATTTAAGACAAGCAATAAGGATTTTTTTTTAATCTTTGGGTACGAAAGCGGAGATTGACTGGAAAGAAAAGAGTTCTACGCTTTAGATGTTGAGGTCTAGCTATGCACAAGATAAGTAATCATTACAGTTTCATTTAGAGTTGTAGATATTTTACGATAATTTGAAAAGAAATTTTGTCACATCTATGATTATACATTACTTCAAATGATTGAATGCACTAGTACACAAAGAAAGCAATCAATCATATCACATAGACTGGCATTACAGGATCATGAGCAATTGCTTTACCAAAGAACACAATTTACATGATTTGAAAAAGTGCAACAGTAGCAACAGCTAAAATTGATAGCACATCAAACTTTAAAGGAAAGGAAACTGACAAAATCATTATATTTACCATCAACGTTTTCTAATATAAAATATTACGAAGAAAAGATAACTATTACAAAGGGTGATAATAGGAGTATTCAGAAACTTTATAATTTCGTTTTTAAATGGTATAAATATCAATCGACAGCAACACGAAATTTTAGGTCAATAAATACATAATGTTTTTTTATAAAGAAATGGCTAATCATAGCATTACCATTATCATCAACATAACGTATCACGCAATAAGTCCCGGGTTTGTAATATATATGTCGCCACTAATAAAAAATCATATAATTTTTATTAAGTAGTAATATTTAAATGACACCTGGAAAAATTTGAGCCTAATCGGATTATTAGTTTACAAATTACAGTTATTGAAGTGAAGCTATTGTTGCAACTTTTCAAAAAAATGAAAATGTCTGAATATTGTTTTCATATAGCACCGCTTTCTGATGGCAAATCATACTGTTTAAGCAATGCATTTTCTTTTTTAATCATTTCACCCCGAGCAAGGCGGAGATGCCACTGATGTGCGAGGGGTTACATAACTGAAAGAAGATTAATTAGAAGAGAGAGAAGAGGAGTACAAGCCAATCAGAAAAGAGCAATAGAAAGATGAGAATGCAGGTATGTTGACAGTTTCAACGGTGGGGAGAAAGGGAAGGATATACGGGGTGGGGGAAAGGCTAGGGTCGAATGGTTAGTAGATGAGTGTTGACATTGCATTTAAATTTCTGGAGGTTGTAGCCGTCAGGATAGCAAGAATAGAGGAGCGAGTTCCACAGGCGGGAAGTGCAAGAGAAGAAGTTGCAGGAGTAGAATTGTCGTCTGCATTTGGCTAACCTAACTGTGAATGGGTGGGACCCAGTTGCATTGGCTTGTTAAGTATTATCCAGCTTCTGCTATGTCGGAAACAACGGTATAGTGGTTGTATTTAAACTCATTTTGGCCGATCGGAAATTGAAGTGGCGTGAAATAGAAGGGAAGTTGAATACATGAGAAGGCAGTGTATTCACCATTTTCCATGAATATTTGTTCATGAGAAAGCTGTGTTCAAAGTGGGTGCTGCGTTTGCTCACGGTCGATCAAAAAACAACCACACATAGACGATTCAGAGCGTTGTTTGCAGCTCTTTCACCGCAACAAGAAAATGTTTTTTGCGTAAATATATAATCATGGATAAAATATGGATTAACCATTTCACTCCGGAGACAATCCTGTAGTCAGCTGAGTGGACAGCATCAGGTGAAAGCCGTCCAAACCGACCTAAGACGCAAACATTAACAAGCAAGGTTATATTTTTGGCCTCCATATTTTGGGATGTATTTAGTTTATTGATTACCCTGGGAAGGTAATAACCATCAACAGCGAATATGATATACCATTATTGGTATGTTTGAAGGAAGAAATATCTAAAGTACAGCCACAATTGAAGAAAGAAAAAGTAATATTTTACCAAGACAACGCACAATGTCACACACTACATGAACTGCACATCGAATTGATTCTGCATCCAGTATATTCTACATATCTGGTCCCTAGTGACTACAGGCTGTTTGCAGACCTCAAAAGTATGTTCCAGGGAAAGTGATTTGACTGCGATGAAGAAGTGATATCGGAAACTGAGGCGCATTTTGAAGCCAAATACAAAGGCACCTACAGCAAAGGCACCAAATTGTTAGAAAAGCGTTGGAATCAGTGTATCACTCTAAAAGGATGCTGTGTTGATGAATAAGGTCGTATATTTCGTAAAAGTTTTTGTTTTATTAGTTAGGCCCGGGATTTATTGATTGATGTGTTATGTCATTATGTTTTCTGGTATATATATATCCTTGACCAACACAGCAAAAATAGGTCAGTTATCCTCCGCAGAGACTTTATCTTCTGTGTATTGCTATGATTTCTTGCGAAAAAAATGGCTTCGTTTCCTGCTGCCTCTACTGTAGTTTCTGAAATCAAAATTGTATTTCGCATAGACGGAATGCTAAATGAATAAACAAATAAATTAGTCGGTTATTTTATTTATCCAAATTTAGGAAAGAAAGAAATTGATTTATGTCTTTCCCAAGGCTTGTATGGAAAAGTCGATCAGCCATATTCAAACATATCTTGAGTTGCTTTTCACCATCTACATATTTCCAGTGTACAAGCGTTATTTTATGAGAGAATATATGTAATTTTATGCATATAAAAGCTATGTTGATCAAAAGAATAACAAAACAGCAGAAATTACGGAAAGCATTTCATCCATTAAAAAAAGACTTCATCAGAATAAACAAGAGATCAAAATGATAAAAAACAAATGCTTGAAGCTAATATATCATTTATATCTCATCTTCTTAATCTTCCATATCGTTTCAGGTCCTAGGCAATCATGGCTCTTCGCAATTTTTTTGTCCTTCGTAGCTCTTAATAATTATAATTATTTCTTTATTGCTATTTCTCCTTGACGATAGAAAATTTTAAATCTTTTTTCATTGGATAGGGTAAAAACCTCTAAAATGAGAAATCTTTACCCTTTCCAATGATCGCTCTCTATATAACCTCGGGACGATTTTCAGAAGTTGCTTTACACTTCGCAATTACCTCTCCCGAGTAAAAAACACCAACAGAGGAGAACATGACTAAGGACTGTGTGTACGCCAGTCCATGTAGCCTTGGAATAAAATATAAAGGAGAATCAGGCCACCCTCTTAAGGTAAGTCTACAAGAACATCGCAAGACCGTAACACGAGTGGAGATAGAAAAATCAGGCGTAGCTGATGACGTATGGAGGAAGAAAGGGGATCACCACCCCTAATGGGATGAAGTTAAAATAATAGTTAGGGAAACTGCGCAAACTTAAGAAATCAGCACATATGCTAGGCTGCAAAAGTCTCCTAACCCGATTAAGCGAAGAGATGAATACAATATAGGAACCAGTATTACGGAGTCAAAAGTGCAAGGTGAGATCTAGTAAAAAATACTAGAGAATCATTAGTTTTAAAATTGCAATATGAGCCCTGGTAAAAATACGAGAGAAAACCATTAACATAAAAAATACTAGAGAAAACTATTAACATCAAAAATTGCAATATGAACACAGTTAAAAATCTTCGTTACTGAACATTAGGTTTACAAGTTTCGGAAATTCAGTTGCTCTTGTCCTTAAGTACACATGGCCCAGTGGATATAGACGTTAGTTAGTTCCTGTTCCTTAATCCAACGTGTTGTGAGTACGATACCAGGCTACAGCAGTGGTGAACAAGCAACTTAGAGGGTTAGATGAATAACAAAAATATGTTATATGCAAGAAATAAGAATTATTCTAATAAAGGGTTCGGTCTGAAATTCTTAACTCCTAAAAAGGTTTCAGCGTACAACGGCCGAAACGTCGTACAAATTGAAACAAAGATGAGGACAATGGTCCGAATAATGTAAACTGTGTAAATACTACCTCATATCAGAAATATAAACAAAAAATAATAATATGGATATGTAAAAATAGAAATAAGAAAGAACTTCACCAAAAATATAGAAATATTTTTTTTTATCTTCGTGAATTCTCTTTCTATATTAATATTATATAGTCACAGGTTAACTAGTAATATTTTTGCATTATATTTTAATATATTTTTCCCTGTCTATTGTTTCGTGTGCGCCACTCTTGTTAGTACTTCTCATTACAGTTTTTGTGATCCAGGATTGATTATAATAACTTTTCTTTCTTCCTTTTTTTGATTCAATATGCAACCCTATTTCCTTATTTTGTGTCCTAGAAGTGTCACTTGTCTGCTGAAAGCATAAGAGTAAAATGGTTTAAAATTTCAGTTCCTGGTTACAGCAGAGGTGAAAAAAAAAGAAAAGAAAACTTGGATAATTGAATGAAAAGGGAAATAACTCATACTGCAATATCTGAAAGTATTATGAAACATGGAACAAGAACAATGTACCCTGGTTTACGCAATAATGAGGGTTGAAATTCCGAACAAAGGAAGATGGCTGGAGCATACAACGTTCGAAAAGTCGTGAATATTAAAGCAAAGATGAGGTCAACAGTCCGAAAAATGTTGGGTAAATAATTATAATACATCAGCTCAGAAATATAGACGGAGACAAGTATTATCATACAAAATAATCTTATTTCCAATATTCTAATGATATTTTTATTTTGTCTTTATTTTTCTCAACCATTTTTAAACTAAGGCATTTGTATGATGACATAGTAATCTGTATCAATTCTTGTATAAAATAATTTAAATGTTGACTCTCAGGAAATAAGAATATTAACACTATTTCATAATTTGCTTTTTCAAGATTGTCTCGATTGATAACGACATGACAGAAGATTCAAAGATGTCTGTCTTATAAAATGAGAGAAGATTAAAAATGTAGACACTCTAAAATGACGAATGATTCAGAGATGTCGACGCTATAAATGAGAAAACATTTTAAAAAATTTACCCTCCAAATGATTAAAAAATTCTGGTATAAGAGAAGATTCTAAAATATGTACTTTACAAAACAATTATTTCTACATGATTACTCTACAAAATAGCCGAAAGTTCAAAGATTTTTAAACAGTAATATGACAAAAGTTTCAAAGAGTTTTATTTTCTAAAATGATGGAAAATTTTAAAAAAATATCTATTCTCTTTAATGACAAAGTAAGCAAAAATGGTTACTCTCTAAAATTTCAAAATATTCAAAAATGCTTAAGTTATAAACTGACAAAATATATTTATGTCTACCTTCTAAAATATCGAAATATTCAATAATATCCACTCTCTAAAATCATAAATTTATGAAGACTTTTACTCTAGAAAATGACAATATATTCAGAGATGCACATCCTCTAAACTTACAAAATATTTAAAGTTATCTACTCTCTATTATGACGAAAGATTCAAAGGTCTATTCTTTAAAATGAGTGAAGATTCGAAATTATCTTAAACTAGCAGTATTGCCCGACGTTGCACGGGTGTAATGAAAGCTCTAAAACTAATCTATGATCCTGGAGCTCAGATTCAGCCTAAAGAATATTTGTTTGAAATTTGGTGAGAATCGGATAAAAATTGTAGATTTGTATAAAGGACATACAGACAGATAAACAGACACGCACACAAACATCTTGCCTTATATATATATATATATATATATATATATATATATAATCTTATTATAAACAAACATCTTGCCTTATATATATATATATATATATATATATATATATATATATATATATATAATCGATTTTCTGCACTATTGTAAGAACTGCAACCTTGAATCTTCTGAATTTCGTTTTTTATGTCTTTTCTATGAGTGTATCAAATTTGATTAAAATCGGACCTCTCTTTCTATAACCCGACATTTTCGATTATCGATTTTCGATATTTATCGGGGGTACCTCGACACACAACCTAGCTAAGAACACTCGCAGACGCTTATAGTACAACTGTGTAAATTTTCAAGAAAATCGGTTCAGCCGTTTTGGAGTCAATAGGTAACGGACACACACACAGACACACACACAAAGTTCCATTTATAAATAAGTTTAGATGAAAAACGTAACAAAGATTACTACCCTCTAAAATAATGGTACTCAAGTTTCTTGTCGCGCCACATTATTGTACCGCACGATCTTCTTACCTCTCCATGAAATATATAGTCAACTGTATAATACAAACACTCGCATGCAAGTTGAAAAGAAAAATATTCTCTTGTCAGCAGAAAAATTGGTTGCTCACCAAAAGAATATCGGGATTTGAAAATATAGACCAATATAGGGTACTTTTGATATCTTTCTTTTATTGCGTACTTCCTCCGGGAAATAGATTAACCTTATTATGGTTACCAATCTAAAATTATACAAGAAACAATCAAGCATCATTTTCATCATTGAGCACAGAGAAGTATAGATAGTTCTGAAATCGCTTCATATATATCTATTGTAATATTGGAATTCAGTTATATGAAGAAAGAGAAGATGAATTGACCACTCTTTCTAGTGCTTGGGGGCTCAAAATAAAAGATTCGACTATACAAACTGGTATATTTTGGATTTCAATAGAAAAGACATATTCCATATTATCAAAAAGGATGTATTAGATTTATTGCAATATTTTACTTCTTATTTATGTGAATTAGTCTTCTGAACCCTAAATAACATCAACAATAAGAAGCGACAATATTTATTGCGATCAACTAAAGAAAAATGAGGGTAAGTTATCACGCATTCGAACACTGAATAAATTGCGAGAAAACATCTGTCACGGGTTTTAAACTAAATACTCTTCACAGATAGTTGAATAGAAGCATTAAATGAAAGTAATCTCATATTTATACGTGTATTTTACAAAAACCTATAGTTTCA
Organism: Ascarosepion bandense; assembly: GCA_037127315.1. Classification (NCBI taxonomy): domain Eukaryota; kingdom Metazoa; phylum Mollusca; class Cephalopoda; order Sepiida; family Sepiidae; genus Ascarosepion; species Ascarosepion bandense. The sequence continues at coordinate 1,079,171 of JBBBDQ010029075.1, read as the reverse complement.
TTTCATGACATTTAAATACATACTTATATATTATGCATAGTGCCCCGTGATATTTTCATTTACTCCTAGGTAAATCCTTGCTTAAATAGTCTCAGTATCACTGCTTTAAAATTACAAATGATGTCTAATCTCAAAATAAGCCTCAGCTTGCAAAGATAACTACCCCATAAAATAATAAATATTTAAAGAAGTCATATGGCAAATGTTTGAAATAATATTATTTTTCAAAAATAAAAAATCAATTATCTGTACCCTATCGATTGACAAAAGACTTAAAGATGACTCTGGTCTGAGTCAGTTAATTTCCATACGTTATACACACTTGGAATATCATGTCTTATATGAAACATGAATGACTAGGCAGGAAATTCTTCCGGAGAAAGTTTCCATTAACTTCTGCGTCAAACTGGTGGCTAACCAAGGCTATAGAGATTAATTCATCTTGTTATTTGACTCATTGCTGAAGATAAGAAACGGCTTAATATCTTTCCCAAGATCTTTGTGCATAAGTGAATGAAACGAAATCAGCTAGAATTTGAACTCAGCTCTCCAAATATTAGTGTAATTCGTTGCATTCACTTGCGCACAAATATGTTAAAGAAAAATGACAACATTTGATTATAGCTACAAAGAAAAGCACATGGTGGTTAGCCATGATCGTCTTGAGCGGACACGAGATATGAAGAAGAAGACACTTTAATACTACAAAGTATTTAAAAATATCTACTTTCTAAAATGATAAAATCATACCCATAAAATACATATCATACAAAGGCCAGGGATATTTCCTAAATTGATGACGCTATCACCTTATTTTCCAATTAAAAACCTTAGACTAATTCAAACTTTTGCAAACATTCTTTTAAAAAATCAATTCAAATTTGCCACAAAAAATATATAATAAATATATATCACTAGCACACAAGAAAATACTCAGAGTGAAAGAGAATGGGAACAGTTTAAAAGAAACAGGAAACCCAATCCTAAACAAGAAATAAGATGAAAAAATTCTGGATTATCTTCCTGCGAAAGACGTCCGCTAAAGATGTGCATTAAAATACCGTCAGGTCTACTGAAGAAATTCTCGATAATATTATTTTTTTAACTCTTTTATTTTTTCTGTGCCTGTAACGCCGACCTATAGGCGATTATAGTTTTCCACGTCTTTCTGTTTCCTGTACTTCCTTATAATTTATGTCGTTTCTTATTTCTTCAAATCCTTGGTCTACCATCCATTTACTCAAGCCCCTCAAGTAAGCTACTTACTTTTGAGGGTAATCCAGTTTTTTCACAACTGAAAACCGTACCTCCAAACATTTTCCATCAAAACAAGAATAAAATTTAGTTTGTGAGGTGTATACTTTCCTAGAATTAAACATAATGATTGTACAAGATTATCATTGAGGATTAACACAAGCCACTGTGTGTGATTTAATTCTAATCCATTCATTTGAAAATACGAAAAAAATATTACATAAAAAATAATTTCTTCTCCAGATGAAATATGTGATTCAGATTATTAAATGTTTTTAAACTACAAAACGTTCACATGAATGATCACTCTTAATGAAAATTATGAGCGAATAAAAACATTGAAATTTTGTCATCAAAGAAAAAGTTGCAAAGTTCAAGAAATAATTCACATAATCTTTGTTATGCATGTAGATAGGTCCGAGAGTGTGTGAGTGAACAAGTGAAATAAAAATACGGTAATGAAAATCATTTCCGATATGAAATTAGGCGTGCCATTTAGAATGCTAAACATACCACTGGCAGTTTGACTGATCTAGATACATTGCATGACAGGATTTCGCTTTACAGAGAGAGTCTCTCTTGCATTAAAGATTCAAATATAACTTTAGTGATTTGCAAAAAACCAATGTAGTATATAAATTCATATGTCTATTTAGAGAATGTATCTCTAACAACCTCAATAATATTTACATTGGCCACACCACAAATTCGCTCTCACGGCGTCTGACGTTGCAATTAAATGAAAATTCAAATATATTCCGTCATTTAGAACAACACGGTTATCAACGCACACTTCTGAGAAAAACGCTTGTTGATAACACGTACATACTTAAACAAGAAAATAACAAACAGAAACTAAAAATCCTCGAAGCACTCTACATTAAACAATTTAAACCTGGTTTGAATACAATCAATTTCGATATTTCCAATAACGTACTCAAATGTCTGTAATCAGACCAGGCACCACAATACCACTATTTTGTCACTGTCTTCGGCCATCCGCCACGGTAGGGATGGACTTATATTTTCAATTCAATTCTCTTTATTGTTAATAACTTAAATGTTCTATGTTTACTGTGTGTTAATATTTACTCTTTGATAATGGCTTATGTGAGCCGAAAGCTTAGACCCGATAAAAAATTCAACAAATACTGTGATTTTTTGTTGTCTTTCAACGACAACACCATCAAGTATATCAGACGGTATGAACGGATCCTACACAAAATTAATAGACAAAACTTGTCTATATTATTCATTGAAACCAGCATATATATATATATATATATATATATATATATATATAGATAGATAGATAGATAGATAGATAGATAGAAAGATAGATAGATAGTAGAAGTAGTACAAACAATGGTTATCTTTAGCCATTTGTAGTAATTTACTTTTGAAGAGTGATCAATACGTAGTAAAGCATATATATATATATATATATATATATATATATATATATAATAAAAATTCTCATTCCTCCTACCCATCATGACCTTGCTATCCACTGGTCAGTTAAGACAAACCCTCTAAATTACACTCCGCCATTAATTAACGGGATATGGTAACAGTTGTTTTCTTTTTTACTTTCTATATGTAATGATTCATATAAAAAATATTTCACTGCCTTATGAGAGGGCCTTAAATTGTCACTAAAATCCAATAGCTCTTGTGTTACAGTTTATTGTTTTTTTTTAAATATTAATGCAAATATTAATATATACATTTATATGTATATATATATATATATATAAAGAGAGAGAGAGAGAGTGAGAGAGAGAGAGAATTATCGACAGAAAAATACATGTGAACGGTGTGAGATAGATAGATAGATAGATAGATAGATAGATAGATAGATAGATAGATTGAGCTGTACATGAAGAGATGCACATATGAATGTTTTGAAATTATGAAGAAACTAGGACAGATATATATATATATATATATATATATATATATATATATATATATATATATATATATATGAATGTGCACCTGTCTGCCAATGTACATTAGTACGCATAACATTTTGCATCACTAAAAAAGCAATTTCGCAATAGAAATATTATTCCTTATCTTTTCAATAAAATAGAAAATCAAAATTTTAAAAAATTATGCAGATCTAATTTGTCTCAAAACACAATCTACCCTTATGTACGCCCGCATTGTATAGAAGGTGCTCAACTCTGCATATGTATTTATCTTTGTTTTAGTAAAACATTCAAAATTATGTTAATTTTTCTTACTTTTTATATTTAGACACTTCTTATGTAAAACTCAACATTGTTTTTTTCTACTATCAAAAATATAGAAAACAATATAAACAAGATAAAAGCACACTGGTTACAGGATTAATGTGTTGTCTGGATATTTTATGTCAATTTCGGACCGTTCATTTCTAACTCGTTAGAACACGTGAAATTTATCGACAGAAATAACATGCTGACATATCTGATTAGATCAAACTTTAAACGTTCTTTTATAGAAGGAAGTTTTATGCTACTTAATTTCTGTCAATTTTGAAATCATAATCAAACTTGAAGATTATAACATGCATTTTAGACATTAGATCTGGTTTTTTTTTAACGCAGAAGGAAAAATGCCTTGCAAGACCCTCACCAAAAAAAGATATTTCTGTGTAGGGTGAATTAGCTTTAACTCTCGGAAATGTATGGATGTAATTCGCGAAGATTAAAGTTTGAGAATGTAGCCCTATTGTTGAAAAGTGCACAGTTAGACACCCTTCACTCTGGATGACGTTTAAAGAACGACATTAATTGACAATGTCTCTGATTAAACAAACTTCACATAAATACGAAAAAAGTTGGAAAACAGCAGAAAACAAAATCTCTGAAAAAATGAAGATGTTACAATGATGCCTTGGTGAAACTTTGAAGCCGGCAAAAAATACTCAGATTATCAAACTTCCCAATATTAATTAAATTCTATTACTATTCTTTCTCTCTCTTGCTGTCGCTTACTTTAGGACAAAAAAGATGCTGGATTAAAATGACTTCCTACAAGTAAAAAATTAAATAAGCAAATAGAGCTATTTTAGCATATATATATATATATATAGATAGATAGATAGATAGATAGATAGTCATGAGTGTGTGCTCGCTTGTGTGAGTGAGTGACCGACTGTGTGTGTGTGCGTGTGTGTGTGTGTGGTGTGTGTGTGTGTGTGTGTGTGTGTGTGTGTCCATTGACACAGAGAGATTATGTAGAATGAATTCCGATGTCGGAGGCCCGGAAACAAAATCATAAATCTACAATGGGTTCATGACTTAGTTGTTACTGCCACATCAGATCTGATTTTTTTGTGCGTATCTAGGCTATTTTACTAAATGATAACGGAGAATTCCACTATATAATCGGTCTTGACCGGGTTCCTCGCTTCAGTTAACGACTGTCGTTGGAAGTTAAAGTAATGTTATTATATTTTTGGCGATCTAAGAAACGGAACAAGCATCCATTCCTTCATGTGTCTTCGAAAGGAGAAATATTTACATTATTTACATTGTCCGAACTGTTTTACTCACCAATATTGCCATATTCACGACGTTTAGGCTGTTCTACGCTTTGCCCTTCTTCAAGTGCTTGAAATTTTGAACCAAATTCTTTATTTTGATCAATGGGGTATGTTATTGCTTTTTCCGAATATCAAGTAGTTATCTCCCTTTAAAACAACTCTATAAGTTATTTGTTCACCACTGCTGTAGCCAGTATACCCAAGCTAGAACCACTATTAGTATACAGGGATAGACTCTACTTGGGCTCACCCCTAGGTGAACATACCAACTAAATAACCTTATAAGAAGTGTATTTTCATGAAATAGAAAAAGTAAGCAAAATGGCTAACAAAAGCTAAATAGAAATTGTTTTGATCAGTAATTGAAGTTTTCAAATTTAAGGAAGCGGTAAAAATTACCCATGTCTGGAAAATATTTGACTGTTGTGAAACCAGGTAAACAATGTCAAATAATGTGAGACTTGTAATGGTTGTAAACAGTGTGTTAAAGATGACGTAGTATCTTGTATAAGAGGGAGATTAGTAGAAGTCGGTCAGCCCGTGAGCAGCTGAGATAGAAACCGTGACCGAGAAAAACACAGGAAAAGCCGCGCACGAGGGCCGCCTCTGGTTGCATCGATGCGAGTGTGCTGACACCCCCGAACACACCTCTTACTCCACAGCCACGACACCTGAAGTGAGAATAAAAGATATTATGTCTGCTTTTAATTATATATACGTGTTACGGCTGTCATTCTATTAATTGAGTATGTCGTCATTTTATCACCGTGAAAAGAAGATAAAACAATTTTATAAGAGAGAAGATAACAAGTTTTGGGATGCCGCTGTTGAATTAATAATGCTGGTGGTGTCAAAGGGTATACCACAAATTGATCGTTCATCGAAATAATTTTATCGATGGATTGCTATACAATACCAAGGCGAGATCAAAATGTTCGCTAGGTTATCACCTACATATGAATATTTACATAATTTAATTTAACAACAAGCAATTTATCATTTGGTATACTTAAGAGATGCCTAGTAGTTGTACTGTAGCAACTATTTTGTAATGCTTGAATTTCATTACTGTAATTCTCCTGTTAATGTTTCTTTTGTGCAGGCGCAGAGAATTATTGACAAATTCTTGGCCTTCAACATATGTAAGGCTATTTTATTCTCAAAACTACTATTGTCCACGTACTAGAGATGGTATTCTGAACATTTGTCAGTAGACTATTATCTCGGTCCCTACCTGCTATCTTTTATTTGACAGGAATTTGGGGAAAGACAGTGAAGAAGGACATGGGTAAAAGAGACAATCAAGAGAAGAAAAAAAAATCTAACTTAACCGGTTATCGCTTTTATTCGTTAGAACAATATCGATGGCCATATGTTTCTCTGTGTAGTATAATGTATAGAGAAGGTATACTTTTCATAAACAAATCATATTTAGTTCCAGCAACCAAACAATCTGCATTCAGAAGGACATTTGCATTGGCTTACTGAAGATAATTTTACCACTTTTTTTATGATATGTACTCTGCTGAAAACAGAGAAGGACAATAAATATTTCCGATATTTTGTAAAGTGTTGTGCAAACGTCAACCCAGTTGTTACTGAATGCATACAAATTATCTTGTTAATACACTCTAATATAACATACGATATACTGGTCATTATTCTTTCTAGATTTTGAGCGGCTCTGCTTATATTACGGAGGGTTTTTTTTTTTAAATATAAATCGAGCATTTTAACGAGCTAATTAGAAACTGATATTTTGTAAGTCAAGAAGAGAACACAATGTGTTTATTAGGCCAAAAATAACATTTTTGACACTGGTATCAATGTGTTTAGCAAGTCTCACACCAGTTTGGCAATTCAACGCGAAACGGAAATATATATACAATAAAAGATTCAAGAAGGCGAGCGATAACGACTGACGTTGCATTTTAATTTTGAGAGGTCGTATTTAACAGAAAAACAAGTATTTATAAGGGTGGTTTACTGGCGTTACTTTCGAGAGAAGTAAAGAATAGGATATGATAGACAGCTTCATGAAGCAATTTTTCCACTAAAAATGTCATTATTGTACTTTGTTTTAATTCGTGAATTCTGGTAGACATTTATGGATAAAAGTTATAGTGAAAACAATTATAATAAAGGAACATAGAATCGACGTTAAGTCGTTAACTGAAGCGAGGAACCCGGTCAAGACCGATTATATAGTGGAATTCTCCGTTATCATTTAGTAAAATAGCCTCGATACACACACACTAAGGCATGGATCCATTGTTGATTTATGAAGTTGTTTCCGGGCCTCCGACATCGGAATTCATTTTACATAATCTCTCTGTGTCAATGGACACACACACACACACACACACACACACACACACACACACACAGAGAGAGACACACACACACACACAGTCGGTCACTTACTCACAAAAGCGAGCACACACTCATGACTATCTATCTATCTATATATATATATATATATATATATATATATATATGCTAAAATAGCTCTATTTGCTTTTTTTATTTTTTTTACTCGTAGAAAGTTATTTTAGTCCAGCATCTTTTTTGTCCTAAAGTAAGCGACAGCAAGAGAGAAAGAATAGTAATAGAATTTAAGGACAAACTGTAAGAAAACAAAAAGACAGCATGTATTTTAGTAGGTAAAATTAAATTGGAAGCAATGTAAAAAAAGAGAAAACAATGTTGTATATATATATCCGTTTGGCGTTGAATTGCTTTTTTTGTCCTTTTATCATCATACCTAATTTTATTGCCATAATTATCTTTTGTAAAATCAAAAGTAAGAATCTGTAATATAATCGTTCTTGACCACTCACTTTCTCAATGACGGGACGTGGCTTCCATATTTTTCTACGAATATCATCACGGCAATTCTTTTGACGAGCTTTTTTATTCCTGGTGAACCTAATACATGCTTTTTAAGCTTGCTAATAGATTGTTACCGTTGAAATAACTAATTGAAACCTCTAATTCTTAACCAACGGTTTCTTTTCTTACACACACCTCTGTGGAACTCATTGCGTTAACTTCCTTCCTTGATAACTGCAATCTTCACAAGTATAACTGCAATGTCAATCGCCATTTTTTGTCTTCTTCAAACCTGTTGATCTGTTGTCTTTTCCTCAATCCTATTTAATAACTTTCTCTTCAGCTTTCTTTTCCCCAACCCCATTCGTGCTACTGTTATTACCACATTACTTGGAGTATAATGATTAAAAAATAATAAAATGATTAGGCTAAATAAATAAAATTTTACGTACGAGGCATCATTATTACTCGTATTTTACTGCTGTAACATGATTCGCTCACCGATGAAATTAGCTCTCTGTTAGCCCCTATTTACTCGAGCCAACAGATTAGCAACTAGGTCCCACCCTTTTACTCTGAAACCAATAAAACGTAAACGCATATACTACTTCATCAGCACCTTTTCTCGCACTTTCCACCTATGGAATTTCGTTCTGTTTACTTGCTTCCACGACAGCTACAATCTCCACGAATTTAAATGTAAAGTCAACGGTCCTCTCCTATCTCACTGACTTGCATCCTCTCTTTCATGCTTCTTTCTCCGTCCACCCCACTCTCATTAGTATTCTCATCCTTCTCTTACCCACTTCCTGACACCCTCTATAACCTGTCACTCTTTCTCATAACTCTTTTCTAATGGAAGCACCTGCGCACTAGTAGCAGTAAAATACCTTGCTTGGGGCGATATGATTATAACCTGCTACTTCATACTTACAAAGTCTACTTTTATCTTTTATTGGTATCCCTGAGACCAACTAGTCAGCAATCAAATAAACTTTGAACTCGTTTGATATAATCAATATTCTATTTATTGAGTTCGTCACGCCTCAATTTTTATGAAATATTTCTTGTTCATTTCATCACCTTTTTCTGTCTGTTAATTCTTTCAACAGAATTGCGGTATCTGTTGTATTTTGAGTACTTCTGGGTTTTATTTTTTGTCTTTTTTAGGAAATTTTGTTATTTTACATGTTTCGAATGCATCCATCATACATTTACATTTTACATTCGTAATACAAATTACTTTCTGCAAAACTGCTTTTTATCCTTTTCTATCTTTTTATTCGTTTCTTTTTTTCGGCGTGTGTGTGTGGGGGGGGGGCTACTGTATATCGTAATTTTTCATTTTCTGGGTTTATTTTAATGTTTTCAACTGTGTCTTGCATATAAATTTCAGCATATCTATATTCTGGTTTTCTTTCCGAACGTCACAAATGAAAATTTTTGATGTGTAACTTTTCTTCATTTTTAAAAATCTACGTACAGACATTCTCTATTTGGTACTTATACGATTTGTTCTCACACCTCAATCAAAATCTTGGCAGTAAAATGAAGGTGGTTTAAACATTATCCTTTTATAATAAAACCCAGCCATAGTTCATATTCTAAAGAATATTTCTAGGTCTAGTGTTCAGTCAGTTAAGCTTGGGCGATCATGCCTCGAAAGTCATGACTGACTGGGCAGAAGATTATCCCGCAGTAGGTTGCCATTACTTTCTACGGTAGACTGGTTGCCGACCAAGGCTATAGAACCCAATCTGTTCTGTTATTTAACCCATAACTGGAAGGAATATACGGATTAATACCTTTCCCAAGGGTATTTGCGCGTAAGGTCTAATATAAACAGCTTAAATTATATCGTGTCACTTTGCCTGATAAAATACATTCCAATATTATTTTTTATTTCTGCCTTTGTTTAAACAAATTGAAATTATTTTATTAGTGCCAATAATATCTCAAGATTTTACTTATCATTTGCTACGACGATAAAACATATTCGCCAGCGAAACATTTCATCCAGAGATTGGTGATAGTAAGAAGCATGAAATTACTTATTTGCTCTTGCTTCAAGGTCCCCGTTGATCCAGATGACAGCACCTGTTAAATTCCCAATTATGAACTTTTTTATTGACCCAGCAAAAAACAGTATGAAATTATAAAAATATATTTTTATAGTAAAAATAACAGCAACAAATTGTATATAAAAACTAGCCAACATTACTTATTTATAGTAAAAAGACAAACAGTACATTTTCAAAACAAAATGACCAGCAATATATTTTATGGTAGAATATACCAACAATACATTTTATAACTAAATTACAACCAATTTATTTTATCTGTTGTTGAAGGAATACAACGCCTTACAAAAATATATTTAGTTAAAACTATAAAATTTTATTCAAACTATTTAGATTTCAACAATAAATAATCCATAGTTGTTGATATTCCGCTAAACAAATTCAACCAAACCATGGTTCTTATATTATAATCTTTTGAAGAAATATAAATATTAAGTTCATGATTGAATAAGCTGCAAACGGGTTCTACTCATGTAAGATCCATGTGAAAATTTCACTAGTGCAACATGAAAGAATTGTGTTTCAAAATTATAACATAATATTGAATAAAATTAATTAAGGTTATTATGTAAAAAAGCATAAAATGAAAATATGTAAATGTAGCAAACTCATTAGAGCATTATCAAATGTTGTCTTTCATCGTTTCTTTTTTAAATCAAACCGCGTTTCTGATATGTCTCTACTGCCTCTCCTCACGATCCAATTATAACAGTGCATTTTCATGTCGCATTATCAGGTTGTAGCATGAGTTCTAAGTAAGTAAATATGCATAAGGTATAACTTTGATATAATAGCTAACATATAATTATCAATAACTTTTACATATATCTTCATAAAAAATCTTCTGTCATAGTTACTTAGGGACTTATCCGTGTCTTAGCAATTCAAGTACATTTTCGTAGCCAATAAAAAGTTATTTCTTAGTCATGCTTCTAGAATTTAAAAAAACAATATTTTTATGAGTTTTTAGCTGATTAAACAGTAAGTATTCCATAGTAATTTATTATATTATTTACAAACACTGTGATTCTTTTTTTACAAACCTTACCTCCTCCGGACCTAGAGATGTTGAATATCCACAGGTTATTGTTGTTTCTAGCTCAAAGTGATATTTATCTTTTTAACTCAAGTTTCCTTGCAATACTCTTCCTTTAATCCCCAGTCACATCTCGTTTCTTAAAATATACACTATTTTCTCCGAATCATACAGATTTTAGTAAATATAAAATGCATACTTCCATCTCGCATAACACATATTACTTAAAACGTTGTCTTATCATGAAAATGTAAATAAAATTAAAACAAATTTTATGTGCATAAGATTTATGGATTATCACATATTCAATGGCTGTACATTTTATTTATCATAAACTAACTTATTCTTTAACAGGATTCGCTTATTTCTTCAACATTTCATTTAATATTGGAAAGCAAATTACGGATGTTCGGAATAATTCGTTTATTTTTTCAACATTTTGTTTAATATTAGAAATCAAATTACGGATGTTCTGAATACTCTTTTATTATGCAATTTTCTTCTTTGATGACATCGTCATTTCTTTTCTTGTTATTGCTTCTTCCCACATTCAGTCAATTGAGTACGATACGTGATACACGCCTGGGCGATCATGTCTCGAAATAGGCATGACTGACTGGGAAGAAGATTTTCCCACAGTGGGTTGCCATTGCTTTCTGCAGTAGACTGGTTGCCAACCAAAGCTATAGAACTGAATCGGTCCTGCTATTTAACCCGGAACTGGAGAGAAGATACGGATTAATACCTTTCCCAAAGGTATTTGCGCGTAAGTGAATGCAAGGAATTCAACTGGAATTTAAAATTAGCTGTCCGATTTTTGTTCCGAGCCAGTATACACAGCACCACAACACACATCCTCCTCCCATATTAACTTGTGTAGAATATTTAACTACAGGGCCTATGATACACCGACCAAAAGCAGATACTTGGAAAGCGCAGATTAATCTTTTCTTTCTCTGTTCTTCTTCTTTTTCTTCTTTTCTTTATCTTTTTCTTCTTCTTCTTTTTTGTGTCCTCTTTTTTTCAGAATATCGGCTATCTGGCTTTCTACGATACTCTATCTTTTGTACAAATTAGAAATGTTTGCCTTTTTAATATCGCTCGTTCTTTCGGGTCAAACATCCGTTTACACAAGCTTATTGAATATGTTATTTGTTGTTTCTTTCCAGTGATAGCTGTTCCATGTAATTTTTCTAATTTTCTCCGTGATTTTATGTATATAAGTCACTTTAGGTCCCATCATTTTTTTCATAATTTCCACATTGCTAAACTTTTCAGTCCAAAGAATTCTCGGCTTCTGTTCATAAATTTGATGATGTCTTTATCCTTAAAGCAATTGCTCAACATCCACAAACATATAGGAAACTAGGATGTAATAACTGGGCATTCTAATCTATAGTTCTGTCAAATCTTTACATCTAACAAAAAAAGTAGAATTATCAAAACAACAAATAGAGATAAGACCTGGTTGAGATATGCGAACGAGTTTTATCTCTTGTAATTCATAAAGTTTGATCGTATGCTCGTTCCGGAGTATCGTATATCAGTTGTGGGACACTGAGATTTAGCAGAAAGTACCAGTCGAAAAAGGACGTGGTAAAATATCAACACGCAAATGAATTCGATGGCGATAGATTTATAGGCAAAAATTCAACGCACTTTGTACTAGTCTAGATTAAGAATCGACTGTTGCTAGTTCCGTTGTTGGTTGATAGAAATCACTGCTAATGACCTCATTGAGCTTCTCTGCTAAGGCGTACATCTCTAATGTCACCCTGCTAGAACATGCACTCGTGACGCAATCAATGTTGGCATGATAGTGAGTTAGTTGCTCAGAAATGTTTGCTAAGAAAACCACATGGTAACTTTTCTGAGTCGTGGGAAAAAGGATTCTGGTATATTGACACGATATTTCAGAGAATGGTGCACGCTGCTGTACGAAATTAACGTCTGTAATTTGTCATATGAGCTGTGATGGAAGGAATGCAAGCGAATTGGCGTCGCTGCTAATGAACTGATTAAGCTTGCCTATCGTGAGAGTCCATTGCCTAGTCGAATATGTTCACGTGGGTGTAAAACAGCGATGGCTTGATATTGAGTTAGTGGCTCACAAATATTTGCTAAGAAACCCGAATGAGAGTTTATGATTCTGGTATTTTGTGGCTGTAGTTCGGAATCCGCTGCGCATATATGGACCAAATCAAAACCTTTTTTGCCATATCAACCTTGTTTTGTCGAAGGAAGCATTCTGATTGCATTGTGTGCGTCAAACTTTTTTCTAGCATGAATATATAATACGTACCTATATTTTACTATTACTAAGCGCTTTTGAATTTCCTGTCTCGTTATCCAATGTTACACTACAAGCATGTTTAAATTTCGGTATCTGTTTTCAGTTAAAATATAAATTTTAAAAATGCAATCATGACTATATCTACATTTTTAGATACAGGTGTTCATTAAAAATATAACCAATAATCGTTAAACGAAATTTTACATCAAATGTCAATCTGATTTTTAGGAACATTTGTTCCACTTATATCTAATAATATAGAATAAAGATATTTGGGACAAAGTGACATTATATACGAGATCAAGATTAGACTATACTATGCACTGATTATTTCCATACCAATGTATATACCTGCCAGATCTGGACAGTGAGAAAATAAAACGGAATTGTCTCTCCGTCTTCTAACTTCTTCCGAAATTCTTTCATCAGAACTCTCTCAGAGCTATGGATGGCAAAATGAGCAGCGACAATAAAAGAATGGTTTTCATAACGAAAAAGACAATTAGATATAATTACATTTTTTTTCTTAATACTATCACACTCCGCATAGCGATAAAACAACTAACACGCAAGGGGTTACTAAGAATGAAAGAAAGCCAGAGAACGTTTTAGTTTGTGGTTAATAGCATATCAACCTCTGTGGGTTATTTAATGCCAAAAAACGTAGTGGTTTTAAGGTGAACGTTTTAATGTTAAGATATAGTGAGAAGATTGGTTAAGTCAGATTTTAATGCTTTTTTTGTTTATATTCCTTTTTTTTAGAAAACTAAAAATATCTTCTAGCTTTGTATTCGAAAATATTTTGCTGAGAACATTTTTCTTCAAAAATGTGTTATGTTAATAATGGTTTCTTCAAAAATGTATTATTGGTAATATTTTTCCTTCGAAATGTATATTTTTCTATAAAAGTATATTTTTATGTATACATTTCTATAAAAGTGTATTCTTATATTTTCATAGAGTTCTGACCACAGTTTAGGGGTAAATATGTGCATATAGCCGGCAACCTAATAGGTGTTACCACTCAGGGTTAGAGTAGACCTGGGAGGAATGGCAGTTAAGAGGTGGTTCCATGTTCCGCATAAGCTCCCAATCAAAGTCCTTGCTGCCAGATGCATTTTACCGTCATACCCAGGAACAAGAAAACATTATTGAAGATAAAAGATATCATCTAGAAACAGTAACCGGAAACCGCGCAATTTAACACAAAGGAATAAATCACTCGACCTGAAATTCTGAAATCAATATGTGGCAGTGCATCAACCTTTACCCAAAATGCTACGCCAACTTGATATGGTTGTGGACATGTCCAACTTTATGCCATAAAATTAACAAATCTGAACAAGCTGCTTCGACACCGCCATTTCACATCTCACCTGCTTGAGCGTATGACTGTCAGCGTATTGCACCTGCATTGCTCAATAGCAATTAAACCATCCACACACACCGCTTTTCTGACACGTAACTTACTCATTTGTGTATCGCAAATCACCTATTTCTACGCGACATAAAAACAAGGACATTTTTGGTTAGCATATTTCACATCCATTCCTTTGCGTCATAGTAGCATTATCGCCTTACTTGGGGAGAGCTGATTAGATATAAACATAAAGTCAATTCAAGTAACACTCTCATGAAAATTAGCCCATTAGAAAGTTGCCTAATGATCATAATATCTGCCTTTGTACAATCGTCAGATAATGCATATTTTGGTTTTCGTCATGATTAATGCGAAACGCCCCAGCTGAGGGAGAACGAAAATTTCAAAAATATTTGGTAATAATGCTCAGTGATTTTTTTTTATTTCAGACTTAATTTAAACTTACGAATAATGTATATAACCCAATCAGTCCTGTATTATTGGTAATATTTTTCCTGTATTTTTTAGGAACATTTGTTCATTTGACTATCTACTCCATACAATTGGAGTAGATAGTCTAAACTATCGCCCGGTTCACACTGCACACACATCTATTGAACAGATGAAGAGGCTTATCCCTTGTTTCCCGTTCAGGTTGTGGTTTCCCGTTTTTCTCTTCTCCAATCTTCTCACTTTTTTTTCAAATGGAGTAGATAGTCTAAACTATCGCCCGGTTCACACTCCACCCTCGTCTATTGAATAGGTGAAGAGGCTCATCCCGTGTTTCCTGTTTAGGTTGTGGTTTCCGGTTTTACTCTTTTCCAATCTTTTCAATCTTACGTAGCCCCCTGCGCATCAGTGGCGTTTTCGCCTTGCTTGGGGTGATATGATTAAAAAAAATACCTGGAGGGAAGAGATGGATTAATACCTTTCCCAAGGTTATTTGTGCGTAGATGATTGCAACGAATTCAACTGGAAATCGAAATCGGCTCTCCGATTTCTCGTTCCGAGTCGATATCCACTGCACCACAATACACTTCAAGGGTACCGATTGCAAATTCATAGGATTTCAAGAACAACCTGATGCACTCATGTGACTCCATTTCGGGAAGAATCTTACATAATCATTGAATTTGAATAAATACCATGCTAACATTTGCAGCTTGTCTCCCCATGCAAGGAACCGATTAATTTAGACAATACTATCGCAAACAAATGAAGCTGGAACTTTTCAATACAAAATCATACTGTTCTTAACGGAAACCACTATAAATACGCAAATGCTAAAATTATAATTATAACATAATGTCTAGAAACGGAACTCCTAGGGGGAGGCAACATATCGGCCAGAAAAACGCCTCTGATCAGCAATTTTAACGTTAAACACAGGGTTTTCTTAGAAATGGGTAAAATAGCTTAATTAGAAATTTGTTCATGTTTATTAATACAACCGAGGTCAATTCAATAACTTATGCTGGACAATAGAAGAGGGGGGGTGTTTTAATTGTTTTTTAAATCTCTGGACTAGTTTTGAAGAGCAATTCTGTGGCGTTACTCATTATAGAATATTATTTCACTTTTGTTATATGACCTGTCCGGTGAAATTATGTTATATATATATATATATATATATATATATATATATATATATATATATATTTCAATTCTGATGGCGTTGGCATGCTCAAGAACGAATATATTTTTGAGAAAATAATCACGCAAGTGCTTTGTGCTAATGGCATACATGAAAAACTCGTAGAAAGGGTCAAAGAAAATTTTTACCTAAGATTCGACTCTATAAATAGAGTATTCGGCGGATCAGATTAATATTCCTTTCGTTAGTTGTTTAATTTTTGTGTTATTTTCTTTTTGTTTTTTTTTTCTTCTATCACCGACGCCAGTTAAATAGTCCAAAGTCTGCCTTCTATTTTCCCGTTTTGCTGAGAAAATATGTTCATTGACAGGACAAGATAGATCGAAGGATAGAGGTAGGTAGCTAGCCATTTATATTAGTGATTGTGTGAATGGATGGCTGAACAGTTGGGGTGGCTAATATACAAAGTTTGATAAAGGCTACTGGAAAATGAGATTGTAGAGAACCTGACGGTGCATGTCAATTGTCATCAATTTTGCTTAGAATCCTAAACTAAACAAAGCATTATGATGTCGTTACATACGATAGGTGATACGTTTTGTGCGGTGTAAGAATGTCGAGCCTGCAACACACGCACACACACATACACACGCATATATATATATATATATATATATATATATATATATATATATATATCAGTTACCTAACAAAAGATCTCAATAACTACGGATTAATTTAATTTACAAAAATAAAAAATATTTCGTGAAGATTATCTTCAATTGAAATTGAAAGGATTACATTTACTATTTCTTGTAAGAAAAGTAATCTGGTGATTTTTATAGACATATTATTGATTGGCCTCAATTTTCATTTCTTTTCATTAAGATCGATAAAGCCGTCCATTTTTAGATATTTGTAAACAAGAGTTAAATCTCTTTTTTTTTTTAAATTTGCAAAAATAAAATCTTTCCTGAAAGGTTATTTGTGGATTATTAGCTGATTTATAGATTAATTAATCTGATTTGAAAGAAATATAATTTACTTTGAATCTGAGTTTTACCCGATAGTTTTTTATTTGAGTATTGACAGCCTGATGACAGGTACGATCTAATTATATGGATCTTTGTCTCTGAAATATAATTGAAGGAAATGACGCAAATTTATTTTTATTTAATATTCAACAATTTAAAAACGTAGGAAAATATTATACTTCATCTATTGTTTTATTTAATTTTAGAAATGTTGAATTTGATATATCAGTCTTAGTTTCTGTTAATGTTGTTTATGATCACCCTTATTTACAAAAATAATCCTGTTTATAAAAAAAAAATAATTCAAAATTACTTTTAAAATATTTGTGTTTAATGATATTTTTCATTTACGATCAATATCGTTTTCACTAAATGATAATGACATCCAAAATTCTGAAATTATAATATAATTTTAAAAAATTTAAAACTTAATATTTTTCTAATTGAAATTTGTTATAAAATGAAAACAGTTATTGTAAAAATTCTTTATTCATCGAAAAATATATTCTTACAACAATTGCATCCTTACATGACTTTTTTTTATAAAAAAATAAGAGAATTTTCTGATTTAATAATGACGTAGATTACAATTCAGAGCAAATTTTCTTTAAATGTTTTATCTGTTTCAACAAAAATAAATATATGATTTAGATTCTCCAGGGAGTCCTGCATTTAACGAATATAACTACGAATATTCTGAAATTTTAATCTTTTGAAATTTTTTAAAATTATGTGAAAAGAAATATTTTTACCGAAATTTTCAAAATAAATATATTAAAATAAATATAATCTTTTTGTGAATAAGTTCTGAAAATTTACTGAAAATTGACAATTATTTCATTTTTGCAAAGATTTTTAAATACTATAATTTTATAGACGTAAAATATTAAATTTCTCAATAAAATTTAGTCCACCGCTAATGCAAACAACAGTCCGTGAAGTGCCACACGTGATACACCCTTGGGTGACAAGGTCTTGAAAGAGACATGACTGACTGGTTAGAAGATTTTCTCGCAGTATGTTGTCATTTATTATTGTGGTAGACTGGTGGCCAACCAAGATTAATGAACACATTATGTGTTGCTGAATAAAGATAGATTTGTTTTCATAAAAGGAGAGAAAAAACAAGAAACGGATTATACGTTTCCAAAGTTTATTTGCGTGTGATAAATTCAAAATTACTTTAAAAATATTTGTGTCTAATCTTTTTTTTTTCATTTATGATTAACATTGTTTATTTTCTTAAATTAAGGACATGGACTGAAATGCATCTTCCACAGTGTCTATATTCATTCGACCATGAAAGAGAAGTGGTATAGCGCCTAGGTCTACAATCTTTTTCATGTGACGTGACCTTTCAGGACGTAGCCGATAATGGACATCTCATTGTCTCTGATGCTCTCAATATTTTGTAGCTTGCTATCTCTAAGTCCCGCTCCACCATCCATTTGCTTAGACCTAACAAGCGCCACTTTCCTCTGTCTCTCCTTCAGTTTATCCGATCTGTGAGTATTAACTTTTCTAGGCTATCCTTCCTCATTACGTGTCCCAGGAACTTCATATGTATCTTCCTGATATTTAGTATAGGTTTTCTTCTCGTTTGCATCCTTTCCAACACCTCATTGTTCATAATGTCTTTAGCATCCTTCTGTAAAACCACATATCTGATGCCTCAAGCCTCTCCTTCATCCTTGATAATATCCAACATTCACTTCCATAAAGAAGGACAATCTAGCTCTCTTCTCCTTGTTTCAGTTGATCTCTGACATTACCGTTCGTCTCCTTAAAAGAAAGTGTTTACGTGTTATGTACAGTTTCTCAGTGAAGTTCTGATATCGCAGATATTTCTTTGAGTTTATTCTTAAGCAACCGATCAAGCCGACAGCTTTATTTTTTGCCAAACCCTTTAAGAAGAAGTACAAATATAAAGACTTAATTCATGTCCCTATAATGTCCTCTTTTTTAAATAGTAGCGGTAACACTCAATAGCATATTACGCATCAATTACTTTATTGCCTTTCTTGAGGCGAGATTATTAAAAAAATACTATAAAAAATTGTAAAGTGTTACCTTCGCAGGTATAAACTATCACATCATCACATCACAACGAAATATCATGTTTATATATTTTAACTTTGCGACTTACAATTGCTATATATAAAACGGAAGTGGATAGTTAAAGCTTTAACAAAATAATCACGTTCAATTTATTTACTTCTTTATCAAAATACAATATCGTAGATGATAATTAGAACGATTTTTTATGACGTGAACAATCATCATTCGCTTAACTGACGAGGCAAAGCTTCCAGTTCACTGAGATCTCAATCTTTGCTGTTCGATTTCCAAATATACAACCATTAGCTAAGCTGAAGCAGCGAAAAAGAGAAATCCGATAGCAGTCATCAATGCTTTTATCTGAAAATTAATTCTGTTAAGCACTCTAAAAAGAGAAATAAGGACATTTTTTAATAACCAAAAAGCGGTCAGAGGGTAACATCAACATTTCTTATATTTTTACTTAAATTTCTTTTTCTAGAATTAAATTTTGTGGCAAGCAGCAACAAAGCTTCACAGAGTGATTTACGTATTCCTTAAATTAGAAAATGTTCACGTGTCATGTACGATAAGAATAGATGCGATCACTAACAGCCTTCTTGAAGCAATTCATTTCCCTTGCACATTTCGACTAGATTATGTAATTTACTAATGTATCTAAAAAGATCTGCTTTCTTTACATATCTTTGCTAAGCCAAAATTACACTCCAATCTCGCAAAATATGAACGTTATATTAATACTTTCCCAAAAAATATAGAAAATTCACGCACTAATTTTAATGCCAAAATTAGAATATAACAGAAGAAAGCTATGCTATGAAATGTCTATTTTTTAAATAATTTCCCCCATTATGAGCATTATTGTATCCGTGATATTGTAACACCATATTTCACGAACGGAATAGAATGGCTGAAAGAAATGGAATCACATATATGAATTTTCCTCAGAATTATATATATATATCATGAAGATATTCACAAATTTGTATATAAATATACACAAGTTACACACAAAAAATTATAATAAATGTAAAGCAACTAAATGATATGTAAAAAATAGAAACGTGTAATATTTCCCGAAGAGAAAACTGGAATATTTTTTAACGTCCAAAATGCTACATGCTTTCATACAGAATATTTATAGGTAATGAGCCTGTTAACAAAATCAATGCTTGACTGGTTTTCTGCTTTATTCGAACTTCCCGGCTTTTCAACTTTCTCTTTATCTTTCTATATTTTTTTTTGTTTTCCTTCAAACTTTGGATCATTTTTGTCTATTTTTCTTCGTGTTGATATTTCTCCTTTCGACCTTAATTTGTGTCTACGTGGAAGCAAATTAAGTTTCAAGTGTTAAGTACATAAAACTCTGATGCAATTGCCTTCAGGTTATCCAAGAAACCTTAATCAAATTGGAAGTGAACGAGGATTGTAAAGAAATGACTAAATCGACACACAAGCATATACTCTTTCTATTTTTTCTCTCTCTCTCATTAATTTTTTCTTCATATTTCTATTTAGATATCTAACATTCTTGATATATATCTCTATTTGTGTAGTAATATGGCGAGGACTGTAAGCAGTAAGAAAAGAAAACTGGCAAGCGGGATAAAGCTACAAAGTATTTGGCAGAAAGAAAACGATCAAAGACAAACCAAATTCCAATATTTCAAGATCAATTTTCAAAATTAAAAATAAAATTTACTTCATTTTGGATTCTGCGACACAGAGATCCGAAGGCGAATTTGCATGGCAAAGGCGGCGTTCCAGAAGCTGAGCAAAGTACTAACACACAGGAAAATTTCACTAGAAACAAAAAAGAGTGCTGGATTGCTATGTGTCAATACGGCAGTGAATGCTGGACAATATCATCGAAAATGAAGACAAAACTGGAAGCGGCGGAGCATCTGATATCGTGGACTGAGCATGCAAGCAACGATGAGGTGTTGGAAATAATGGCAACATAAAGGAAATTAATAGTGAGCATCGGGAAGAGACAACTGAAGTTACTGGGACACACAGTGAGGAAGGAGACCTTGGAGAACCTGACACTAACTGGCCAGATAGAAGAGAAAAAAGAGACAAAGGAAGGCAGCGGATAACATAATTACAAGGCCTGATCAGGTGGATGACGGAACAGGGGTTGGCAGAAGTAACAGGAGCAAACTTACTAAGAGCAACAAGGGATAGGGAGACGTGGAGAACCATGATCGCCTACGCCCTCAAGAGACAGTGCACATAGAAGAAGAAGAAGAAGAATTTAAACCAAATTGGAATCTCAGTATGTATGAATATAAACTTAATATCTTAAGTTTACATCATTACATAACTGACATGAATATAAAAATAGTGGAAAGGTATTGAAGATAATACGGGTATGAAAGATGAAGTAGGAAATTCTGTTATATTGGTGAGGGCCTGGGTTCCTCAGATATGTCATAAATAACAGACATGTGTTATTCTCGGCGTTCATTGGTGTCTTGGGTATATTTGTTTTATTTGGTTAATATGCCTTTGTGGCATCTATTTTAGATGTTTTATTATGTACATCATATTACCAACTTTTTTCAATAATGCCCTCTAACCAGGTTGCTTTACCTAAATAATAATATAAGAAATACAATTTTCTCACCGAGACTATGAAATTGTTTATGGTATTATTACTGTCCTTGTTTTCCTTTTTTGACAAAATCAATTTATCAGACACTGAGCGAATCTTTCTAGCGAACATTAGTTCTGCAGTTGACATGTTCGCGTTAGTATTTCCATTAGGCGTTATTCGATAAATAGATAAGGATTTTTGTAATTCTCTTCTTTCCGCTTCTACAACATTTACCATTTTGATCCCTCTTTTGAACACGTCGATAAATCTTTCCGCCAATCTATTTGACTTATAGTGAGTATTATACAAAAATTTTCGAATTCTTTTGAGGAAAAATACGAGCCGATACAATATTTTCCGGCACACCGAATATTGCAAACAGTTCCTGTAAGATATTTATTGTGCTTTTACTTGTCGGCGCTTTGCATTTGAAAACTTCTGGCAATTTAGTAATGCTGTCTACTATGATGAAAAATATCGTCCTTTTATAGGAACAGCATAATCAATATGTAGACAAGACCATGGTTTCTCTGTGTTAGTCCATGGACTTAATTATATGTCGGAGACTTTTGCTACCGACGCGCTAATTTTGCACGTATTCACCATATTTTTTATATGATTATCCACACTCGTTCAGTATACGTAACTCCGCATAAGTGCCTTCATACTGCATATTCCAGGATGCCCGGTAAGAAAATCTCTTAAAATTTTCTCTGTTAGCACTGCGGCTACGACCACCCGGTCTCTTTAAATTAATATGCCATTGCACACTGAAAATATATTGATTGCTTTATTTTTGCCTATTCATTATTTTTTTGTACGATTAATAAATCTGTCAAATTTATCTCCTGTAGAGTAACTGTAATTTCTTTTATTGTATTGTATAAAACGTATTTTACGACCATCTCAGACCTTACAGAAGCAATGACCGTTTCCTTTAGTGGTTCAATTGTTTTTGGTATTAATTTGGATAACCCATCCGCATTTGCGATTTCTTTTGACGGTAAGAACTCCATTTTCAATTAATAATTTAGCTGAACCGTTGTCCATTTCTGTAAGCGGTTTGCAGTATGCGTTGGTATTCCTTTATTCGCACCAAATATTGACGATGATACGTTTGTTATATGACGTCTCTCTCGTGCAAGTATTTATGAATATTTTATCGCAAATATTATAGCTAAACTTTCCTTTTCTATTTTGGAACATTGATTTTCCGCCGAAAGCAGCGTCCTCGAAACATGGGGAATCGGTTTTAGTTTAACATCTCCGTCTTTGTGTAACAAAACTGCACCTAAGACAAAATTACTTGCGTTACTTGCAACATGCATTTTCTTATTCGGGTTGTAATGCGTCAAAGTAAGGCTTGACGATAACACAGACTTTAATTTCAGGAACGCTCTTTGACAGTCGTCCGTCCAATCCACTTTACGACTTTTTTAAGTAACTGAATAAACGGGGCTGTTAATATATGCATATTTGGTATATAGCTAATGTAGTAGTTGGCTAGTTCAAAAAATGATGTTAATGATGCCAAGTTTGTCGGTGCGGGCATGTCATTTATCTCGTCCGCCCGATTAGAATCCGGATTTCTAATCGTTTTTATCACTTACTTGTCCCAAATACTTGATTTTCGGCATACAATTTAACATTTTTCTATGCTTAATTTAAATTTTATTCCAAGTTTCAACATTAATGATGGTTAAATCAAACCCAGTATCTATCTAAATTTATTACTGAGACAGAGAGATAAATAATTCTTTTGTACATGTTCGGTTGTTGCCTGTTCTGTAGTATATTTTACAAAGGTTTTTTTTTTCTCAAAGATTTTATTTTTATTTTTCCCTTAACAGTGTGAAAATGTATGTCCTTTGAACCAACAATCATATCATGTTTGGTGTTTTAATGGACAGTCTTTATATAAATGCAATTCTCCACATCTGTGTCAGGGATTATTTGTTTTTTTTTACCTTGAGCTTTGTTCTTTATGGTCTGAATATTTGTTAGATCCTCGTTCTTCAATTTTTGCGTTGTCGACTCTTAAGTTTAAAAGACGCTGACATTCTTCCGATGAACTTTGCAAAGTAATTTTTTGGTCAAGTTGCAATTTGGCTATTAACCTGGTACACAGTTCTTTTTCCGAAGGTGCCGTTAAATCCTGAATGAAAATTAAACATTTAAAATTGTCGGGTGTTCTTTTATTTAAACGAAACTTTTCGCAATATATAATCACCGTACTGGCGAAAGTTGTGTAAACCTCAAAATATTTTTTGGTAAGATTTAAACATTGCCAATGACTATTAAACAATTAACTTTGTTCCCCAAATAATTCGTTAATATTTGAATTGTTTCTCGGAACGTCACTTCAACAGAGTGCCTCTACAGAATTAAGTTTACATATTTTTCATGTTCAGCCTTCCCAGATTTTCCTAGTAAGTATCTTTTTTTTCGGTTGACCGCTTTTCACAGTCCTTTTCGGAAATTTTCACGTACCTTTGAAAGTATGTCTCGAATGTCACTTCTACTTCAGGTGTGTAAATAAATTCACCGACTGAATTAATTACCGCCTCTTGAGAGAATGTATTAGAATTTGCTGAATCATTATATTTCTTTGTAAAGCATTGCTGTCGTTCAAAGCTCTCTTGAAGACACTTCAAATTCACTAGCAGTTGTTTTACCAGCTTTTCCTGTTCTAGTTTGCGAAGATTTAAATCTTTTTGACTTTGTATTTCTTGTTGTTCAAATAATTCCAACATGCAACATTTGAAGTCCTCCATTTTATATATAAGTCTCTTTTTTTAACCTTTGAACGACGCTTTGTTGGTAGATCGCTAAGAATTCGAATCCTTCGTCGCCAATTGTTGTATCGTGGACTGAAGAGATAAACAGAGAAATGTAGATAAATTACTTTATTAACAGAGAGGTACAACCAAAACGTATATGCAATACTCATCTACTAACCACTGAACTCTAGCTCTCTCCCCACCCCTGTATAACCTTCCCTTTCTCTCCACCTATGTATCTATGTTCACACTCCACCCATGTCTATTGAACAGGTGTAGAGGCTCATCCCTTGTTCCCTGTTTAGGATGTGGTTTCCGGTTTTCTCTCTTCTAATCTTTTCACTCTTATGTAGCCCCCTGCACATCAGTGGCATTACCGCCTTGTCGGGGTGATATGATTAAAAAAAAAACAACATAATCTGTCATCGCACCTGCTTTCTATTGTTCCTTTCTAACTAGTTTGTACTCCTCACTCTTTTCTAATTAATCTTTTTACATTCATGTAACCCCCTGCACATCAGTGGCGTTTCCGCCTTGCTCGGGGTAAAATGATTAAAAAAAAAAAATTACAGTCTCTCGAAATAGTTGGTGTTACTTCCCGAAGTCCGTGACAACCACCATGCTAAGCGCATATTGTTTTTATACATCTGTGCGGCCTGATGTTGCACAGTACGAGCCACGATACAACAAATTGTTAAATGTATTGAAGGTTTTTATATAATTTATACATATAATTCTTATAATAATGATTACTGGTAAAATTTGATCAGTAATAATTTATGTCAAGAGCTGATCAGAGCTTTTAAATATGATGATTCTACAATAGTTTAAATTGTTAGGTATCGCGAGGTGATGTAAATTAAATTATAATCTATAACGCCTGATGTTACTGCAAGTTTGAAACCACGGTAGCATATTTGGTTGATCTGTTCCATTTATATATATATATATATATATATATATATATATATATATATATATTGTCATCCGCAGACAGATTTGTTTCACTGTAATACAGCTCATCAGTACGATTACACATCCGATTGCTACTGGCCAGAATTGAAACACGACTGAATTGACATCAGCCGACGATTCTTCCTCTGAGCTATGGGCGCTCGGTATACGACGGCGGACTTTAGCATGTTATATACAATGCAAATATACGCCAGTAGCTGAGATGGTTCGAATTCATTTTTGAATGAACTAGATATCAAGTCCGTGAACGGTGAGGACAATCCAGCAATTCTAATTAATATAAAATATTGTTTTATAAATGTATAGAGAGCCTAATGGATGTTATCCAGTGTAATATGACATTTATACAGAAAAGATTCAACAAATCATTTAGATTGATTATGAGTTATAAGTAATTTCTTTGAGGTAAATTAGCTCATTTCATCAGGCACCACTATATTCGTTCCATTCAGTATAAATATTTTTCCGAAAAACATTGCTTTAAAATGAAATTGAAAACAAATAAAACAATTTAAACCAGAGACCTTAGCGTTATTGGGAATCTCTTGACCGGTCGAGAAGAGGTTGTCAGTCTTTGATAATGACCATAGAATGATGACAAGTCTACTCACAAGCACATTGATACGTATATACGTATAACTCTACATATTAACACAATCACGTATACTTATTTATATCCACATACACACATGTTCATACTGTAAGAATTATTCTTGTTAGAAAGGAGATTTATTTCAAGAGATATTTTCTAAACTTGCACCGACACTTGATTTCAATTGATCGTCCCCCTTTTGGGAAGTAGAAGGCTGCTGACCAATCATAGAACATGGAATTTGATGTGGTAACAGGAAATTTCCACCCAAGATGCTTGAACCGGCCGGCGGAGGACAGTAGCAGTGGCCGAACTGGGTTCATAGAGAAAGTACATCAAACATTTTGCTGCAGTGTTACCACTTGATGCGAATCCAGCGTTTTTCCCTCCATTTAGACGGATCATTAGCTGTCACTAATCTTTGAACAGCTGAAGAGTGTTTTTCAACTTATTAACGGGATACAATTGTTGAAGTATTTTTTGCAATGTAGAGAATCTACACTCACCTGGTTTGTCGTTGGTTTTCCAATTAACCAAAACGAATCGCCTAATTGTGGCTTCCGGAGTCCCTTAAATATTCGACTCCATATTGAATTGTTGCTGACTTTGACAAACATTTGAGGTGCTAATTGACCAGAGCCGCTACCCTAAAGAAGAAGAAGAAGAAGAAGAAGAAGAAGAAGAAGTTGTAAGAAAGAAACCGTCGGCCAAACATGTCCCTGAAGAATGACGTTTTCGGCTATGGAAACATTGCCTTATCCGCATTTCTCTAATTCGGATGTAAGAAAACGCCACTTGTATTTCCACCTTCTCATAAGTATTTTGTGTCTGTATTCGTAAAGCACACCTTCCTTTCTTCATTTCGGCTATTTTGTAACTTGGTGGCAATAGTTTATTGTATGATCCGTGATCAGTTTTGACACTAAAATGTCTACAACTTTAGAAGTTACCCTATCTTTATTGTATATATTTCTGATGTTAAACAGTACATTTTGAATGTAAAAACATTTTATGTATTTTATCTTTGTATCTTTTAATAAATAGTTCTGTAATTGAGACGCACTCATTTTAATCTCATTTGCCTAGTCGATGTCAACAGGTGTTAATACGGTAGAGAGAAGTATTCCTCCCTTTGAACGCGGAGGAAAAATTTAAGGAGGTTGATTTAACTTCCCACGAGGATAAATTCTTATTTTACTTGAGTTGAACGTGTTGTTTTTTAGTAAAAGAAATAATCCTTTCATTCTGCTAAAATTACGCGTTTAATCCTTTTATTCTGCTACAATTATATAACAGTTTATAGGAAAACTCTGTTTTAGCGTTCAGTAAACTAAAGATAATTGTTACTGCATCGTGCGTTCAATTCTGTGCTATTTGGTCTCTATAAGATCGTTTTTTATCTTTGCATTTTGTCACAATGGCAGATAGAGCTTTTAACAAATTAACTAAGCAAGTAGACGCTGTGAGGAATCTGATAGAAAGACTGTTAAGAGTTCCGCCCCCTACTCTAAACACTCTTTCCGAGTTTAAGTCTTCAGTGAAACGGCTTTTGTCTGATTTCGAAAAAAATGTGGAGCATCAAACGCATACTGCGTGGAGAAGGCACCCTGCAATACTCAAGAATATAATTGATTTCTTGACGAAAGCTTTCTCATTCCGACATGGTATGGGAGAAGGTTGCTACCATTGAGGAAAATATATGTCGTAGTGAAAACACGAATACGGTCAGAGATGTTAGTACTGTCACTAACGGCATACATTCGACGCCAGCGTTTATTTTACGCAAACTGAAATGTGCAGTGTTTTCGATGATTAATAGAAACAAGATGGCTTTTAAAAAGTTTTTATCCCAATTTCAGAACCTAGTTAGTGGTGTAAAATCCAACACGTGTTAGCTTCGAATATTGAGAGGCTATGGGAATGGATACCTCGCTTAAGTTATAGAGCACTTATCGCTGACAGTACGAGAATTACCTTGTAGCTTTGGATCTGTTAAAAGTAGAGTTTCTAGACTTACTCGACTATATTCTGTAAAAAACGGTTTAATTTCTATTTTTGTCTTCAGAAATTGAATTAAATCAACTTTACAGTGTTAGCTGCTTGTGGTAAGTCAACCGGGATTCAGTCCATTATTCAGTCTGTTTTTGTGAAATTTCTTGGAAATTATTTTATTTATTTTTTATTTTTATTTTTATTTTTTTCGTCTTTTGGTCGTCTTTGTTTTTGTTTTTTCGTCACTTAATTTGTGTAAATAATTTTGCTATTCAAGGGTATTTTTGACTAATGATAAATAGCATCACGGTTCAATTATTTCCATTAGTTTTGTCTTGTAGAAGATTTAAATTTCTGTCTTCGAGAGATTGAATTCTTAACGGTTTGGCAAGCGAACGCAAGCAACATAACTCGACTATATTCTGTAAAAAACGGTTTAATTTCTATTTTTGTCTTCAGAAATTGAATTAAATCAACTTTACAGTGTTAGCTGCTTGTGGTAAGTCAACCGGGATTCAGTCCATTATTCAGTCTGTTTTTGTGAAATATCTTGGAAATTATTTTATTTATTTTTTATTTTTATTTTTATTTTTTTCGTCTTTTGGTCGTCTTTGTTTTTGTTTTTTCGTCACTTAATTTGTGTAAATAATTTTGCTATTCAAGGGTATTTTTGACTTTTACTAAGTTAAAACTTTGTAAACCTCAGTCACTTTTTCTTTGTTTCTTTTTCTTTTTTTTTTTAATTGGAGTAGATAGTTTCTACTATCGCCCGGTCTCACACTCCACCCCCTTCTATTGAATGAGTTTAGAGGTGATCACCTTGTTTCTTGTTTAGGAAGGGGTTCCCGGTTCATCCCCTTTCTCTGGTCTTGGTGTTAGTTCAGCTGGAAGCTCTTTGCAGTTACGGAGTATGGTGGCAACGTCTTTACATTCTGAGGGTACCGGGTTGGCAGTTTCCTGGTTGCTGCTTCCGACTGGTAGTTAGGAGCCCGAACTCTTGCGTAGCGTCTTGAGAGGCTGCTCTGATCAACAGTTGAATAATACCGGGGTTCTTGTAGTGCCATATCGCGCATGGACGGGCGTCCCTGCATGAACGTTCGGTGGGCAACCCCGAGGCCACATTATGTTGTAGGCCGCGCCAGTCTCCATCCTTCACAAGTTGCAAATGATTGACCGACTGATTCTATTCTAAGACCACTCCTTAACTGAATTACTATGGGAAAAAGCAAACATAATAACAAAACTAAACCAGCTCATTTGAAAACGCCCAAACCTGTCTGTATCTCTTTCACTAACATACGCGGCATCCGCACCAACTTCCCCAGCGTAGATTCTTTCCTCCATAATAACTCACCTGATATATTAGCCCTATGTGAAACTAATCTTAACCCTTTTATCCCCTCATCTGAGTTCTGCGTTCCTGGCTACCTTCCCCTCTTCAGGAAGGACTCCAATGTTCATATGCATGGGCTTGGTGTCTATGTCAGCGAACACCTTCCCTTAGCTAGGGTGTCATCTTTTGAATCCCCAGATCATTCTTTCATGTGCTTCCGCCTCTCACTTCTCAGCTCGATTAGCTATCTCTTCTTTCTGTACCGCTCTCCTTCCTCCCCTGACTGTTCGTTACTTGACATCATTTCTGACAATATTGACAAAGCCATTTCTACCCATCCCTCTGCCCATGTATTCGTGTTTGGTGACTTTAACGCCCACCACACCAAGTGGCTGAAGAACGCTGTCACTGACCCTGCTGGTGTCCACACCATGAACTTTTCAATCACCCAATCCCTTACGCAAGTAGTGGACTTCCCCACGCGTTTCTCCGACAACCCTAACGGAAGGAACTCACTTCTAGACCTCTGCTTCACTTCCATCCCAGACTCTTGCACTACCAGACAACTCTGCCCACTTGGAAACTCTGACCACACTGTAGTGTCCGTCAATATTTCACTCCACTCCCGCCCGACCCATGAAACACAGACAAGTAGAATATCATACTGCTATCAAAGAGCAGACTGGGATTCGTTCCGAGACTTCCTCTGTGACATCCCTTGGAACAACGTGTTTAGTCTTCCCATCGAAGAATGTGCATCCGAGGTCTCCTCCTGGGTTAAGGCTGGCATCGATGCCTTCATCCCTGCTAGGAAATTCCAGCTTAAATCTCATTCGTCTCCATGGTTCTCACCCGCTTGTTCGGCTGCCATTGCCCACCAGAATCATTTCTTCCGACTTTATCGTAACTATGCGTCGGAACAAAACAGGCGCCTTTTCACTTCAGCTCGTAATAAGTGTAAAAGGATACTTAACGAAGCTAAGATGTTGTTTGCTGCCAGAATGAAGCAACGCATAGCATGCTCTAAATTCGGCTCTAAAGACTACTGGCGACTCTGTAAAAGAGTACTTAACAAGAGCAAGTACACAATACCCCCGCTAATCAACAGATTTGAGGTCCTCACCTCCCCAGCAGATAAGGCTGAATGTTTTGCCCGCAGATTCTCGAACAATTCGAGTCTGGACTCGTCTGGAGTTTTTACACCCGACTTCTCACCTAGAACCGAGGCACAACTGAATGATGTCCACATTACACCTTCGCTTGTCTCTAAGATAATCTTAAAACTTGACCCTCACAAAGCGAGCGGTGGTGACGGAATCCCAACCATAGTCTTAAAGAAATGTGCCCCTGAACTATCCTCTATCCTTTCTAAGCTCTACAACCTCTGCCTATCTGCTTCCTGCTTTCCTGCCTGTTGGAAATCTTCCTCTATAGTTCCTATATTTAAAAACACTGGAAAACCCTCTGACCCTGCAAATTACCGCCCTATCAGCCTTCTTCCGATCTTTGGCAAAGTGTTCGAAGCCATTATCAACGCCGAGGTGGTTCAGCATCTCACAGCACACAGGCTCCTCTCGGACAAGCAATATGGTTTCCGCTTCACCAGGTCTACTGCTGATATGCTAACGACCATCACCGAGTACATATACCAGGCACTCGACAGGAATGGCGAAGCTCGAACCGTTGCATTGGATATATCTAAGGCGTTCGACAGAGTTTGGTATGCTGGCCTTCTATGTAAACTGCGGAGCTATGGTATAACTGGACATTTGTTTGAACTAATCCAGTCCTTCCTCTCTAACCGCACAATGAAAGTGGTATTAAACGGACATGCCTCTCAGAACTACCATACAAACGCAGGTGTCCCCCAAGGCTCCATCTTAGGTCCTACACTCTTCCTGATATATATTAATGATCTCCCTGATTCCATAAGAACCCAAATAGGTTTGTACGCCGATGACACCACAGTTTACTCTCGCCTCCAACAAAAATCTGGTGTAGGCGTCAAAGCTAAACTCGCAGCCGAGATTGAAAAAGACCTCCAATCCATATTGGACTGGGGTAAGAAATGGCTAGTAAATTTTAATGCTTCTAAAACGAAGCTACTGTCAATTAACCATCATCGACAATCTCACCTACCTCCCATTAGCATGGACCAGGCTTGCCTCCCAGAGAGTAAAACACTACGCCTCCTTGGTCTCACACTTTCAGCGGACCTCAAATGGAATGACTATATCGAATCCATTGCTAAATCCGCTGCTATGAAAGTCGGTTCTCTGTGTAGGGCCCGGAAGTTTTTTCCGTCTAAATCTATCCTGCACATTTACAAATCTACCATCCGCCCGTGCATTGAATACTGCTGCCATATCTGGTCGGGTGCCCCTGCTGTTCTCCTCGGGCTTCTCGATAAGGTTCAGAGGAGGGTCTGTAATGTGATAGATACCGACTTGGCAGACCGCCTGCAGTCTCTCTCCCACCGGCGAGACGTGGCTTCGCTGTGTCTCTTCTATAAATACTTTCACGGCTTCTGCTCCGATGAACTTAGATCACTGGTGCCCTCTAAATACGAATTTGCACGAGATACTAGATTAGCAACTAGATCCCACCCTTTTACAGTGAAACCGATAAAATGCAGCCGTAACTTCTACTCCAACAGTTTCTTTCCTCGCACTTCCCGACTGTGGAATTCTCTTCCAAACGATTGCTTCCCCGACGGCTACAATCTCCAGGAGTTTAAATGTAAGGTCAATAGACACCTCCTAACACACTAACCTGCTCCCATTCTATCAAGCACTCTTCCCATCTGCCCGACACTCATCCTCGCTATCCTTACTCATCTATCACCTTTCTCCTGACATTCCCTATGTCTATCCACTCCTTCTCTTTACCTTCCCCTATGTAGCCCCATGCGCAATAGTGGCAGTGGAATGCCTTGCTTGG
Organism: Ascarosepion bandense; assembly: GCA_037127315.1. Classification (NCBI taxonomy): domain Eukaryota; kingdom Metazoa; phylum Mollusca; class Cephalopoda; order Sepiida; family Sepiidae; genus Ascarosepion; species Ascarosepion bandense. The sequence goes on along the minus strand of JBBBDQ010029075.1, from coordinate 1,046,883 downwards.
GGTGAGATGATTAAAAAAAAAAAAAAAAGATTTTATTAAGAGACAGATTTTCTCGGATATCCTGGATTATAAGTTGTCCACCGATTTTGAATTGGAAGTGATGCGGAGTTTTGTACAAAGGTTACAGCAAATCTACTGGAGCTAAAATTCTCATACGGATTGAATATTTTATGGGGAAGAGTTAATTAACCATGTGGTGTTCCGTGAATTATCCAATTATTTCTAAAGGGTGTCAATTAGTCTCTCTGGAGCTAATTATCCTCGGGTCACGTTTATGCTCGAAAATTTTGCGGAGATTCATATGATGCTGGAGTGCACTAGTTGTAAGGCGGTTGATAAAATTAAGCCTCTCGTCAGAAGAGGGAATCGACCTACTGGCAAAGATGGCAAAGATGACAAAACATGCCTGCAAAATTGCAACACGTATTCCTTTCCTCGGTGAGACAGGTATGAATGCAACTTGTTAGCTTCATACGACCACTCCCTTTCCCTTTGCCCTAAGTACCCTTCCTTTACCCTAAGTACCCTTTAGTGGAGAATAAAATGAAACAGTGTAAAGAGAAGAAGTTGTGTCAATATTGTTCCAGTCCAAGGATATGACTGCTGAATGCAAGGAGAATAAGGATGGACTATGGCTCTGCAGGATTTGTAAGAAGCGTGTCCGTTACTGGCCTTTGTGTCCGGAGAAAGTTAAATCACCTTCGCTTGGTCTGTACGTCAGTTCTGCCTGCAGCGATAAGTAATTTGAAGAGCAAGAAAAGATAATTTTTATTATTGTGAAAAATATAGAAAGTTAAGAAAGTTAATACTGCAGTTAGCAGTTCACACCTTTTCATTTGGCCCTCTTGTTTGGGGTATTGTATTATTTCTACCTGCCTTTGTGATTCAAGGCAAATTTATTTTCGACTTGTGTGTGCTCTTAAAACAAAATTCAAGCTCATTATTAACGGATTCTTTGGTCTTTTGATATAAACTGTGTCTGAATTTGTGGAACAAATATGTACGTATAATTTCACCATTGTGGTGTCAATGGAAAATACCTTGTATCGAAAATACATTAGTGATTTAAAACATATTTTCAGCTTTTTGTAAAGAATGAAAAAGGAACTTTTTTCATCTTTTGTGAATGTTTAAAATCAAATTTTGTACTGGTTTTTAAAAGATTTTAAGCCTTCAAAAATGCTTCGTGATAAACTCAATGTAAATGAAAGTATGTTAATTTTTGGCTATTTGTATGTATATGGCCCGCTTGTGAAAACTGGGATGAAAATTTTACATGCCTTTCTAACTTGCCAATGGATACGCATGAAGAAATGTTTATATTAAAAAGAGTTCTATCTGAATTGAAGATTGTTCCAAGGCTATTTCAGCAAATAGTGGATACAATTTTGGCTTGTATGGAGTATGCAATCGCATATCTTCATGATATTTCGATTAAAAGTAAAAACGAGCTCCAACACAAAACGCGTATTAGAGCAGTATTTCAGAGTATAGAGTAATACAGGTTCAAGCTGAGTGCTGAAAAATGTGAGTTCTTATAAAAGAAAAAAATATTTAGGTCAGATCATTGAAAGTAAAGTAAGAACACCAAATCCAGAAAGGGCTAAGGGTGTAAAAAATATGCCAGCACCTGATAATGTGGTTAAACTCTAGGCGGTCTTTGGATTAGTAAGCTAGTATAGCATTTATATCCCAAAAATGTGTTATATGAGAGCTCCTTTAAATGAGTTGTTGAAAAAGTGGGCAAAGTGGATATGGTCGAAAGAATGCGAACAGGCTTTTAAAAAAATATAAAGCTCTCTATTATCAGTCCTATTGTTAGTGAATTTTGACACTAAGAAGAAAATTATTGTAGCAGCTGATGCCAGTAATGAGGCACTGTATTTCTTCGTGAAATCCAGGACGGATCTACGAAGCCAATAGCACATGCCTCAAGAACATTACTGCCCGCTGAACGATGTTACATTAAAATACAAACAGAGGGATTAGCAGTAATTTACGCTGTTAAAAACTTTCATACGTAAGAGAATTTATTCTGCAAACAGTTCACAACCCGATGTTATCACGATTTCGAAAAAAAAGTTATACCAACTCACACGTCAAATCGACTACAGAATTGGTGCGTAATTCTAGTGAATTATACTTTCAAAATAGAATATGTGCCTTCAAAGAATCTAGGTCATGCCGATGAGTTATCTAGATTGATACCTGAGTATACGCAACCACTGGAAGAAACAGAAATAGCGTCGCTAAGAGACGAAAGTGAATTGTCGAGTCTAGTACGCAACACTATTAGAGAACTACCGGTTACTCTAGAAGATGTGAAAAAAGCAGCAGAGAATGATGTTTTCAATAAAAACTGAAAAAGCTAGTTGGATTAATCGAGAAATGTAAAAAAGGAATTATTGTGTCCCTATTTTTAATCTGCGATCATGTATTACTGTACACAGATAAAGTTGTAATGCCGGCTACTCTGCAAAAAAATAATTTTAAAAGAATTTCACACTGGCCATCCATGGATTTCGAGAATGAAATCTCTAATGAGATGTTATAGCTATTGACCGAGGATGGACCAAGACATACATAATTTGGTGCAACAGTGCAGAGCATGTCAACTAGCAGCAAGAGATTCACCAGTAAAGATACAGCCATGGCCAAAGAAAAATGTCCCATAGACTCGATTGCATATTGACTATACAGGGCCCATAATTTGGATGTTATCATCTAATTATTGTGGACAGTTTCACTAAGTGGCCAGAAATTAAGTGCTAATATCCGACTGCAACAAATACAAAAAAAACACTCAATGAAATTTTTAGTCTCCTTGGTATCCCAAAACATTTAGTCAGCGACAGTGAAACGCAGTTTACGCTAAAAGAATTCAAGGAATTCTGTTCATCATTGTGCATTGATCACGTGGCAATGCCAGTATATCAACAAAGGTCGAATGGACAAGCGGAAATGTTCGTGGACACTTTTAAACGAGCGTTAAAAAATGTCAAGGTGTGGAAAGAAAGAAATATTCAGAAATTTTTGGCGGTGTATAGAATCACTCCAAACCCGAATAGGACGTCAGGATTATCGCCAGCAATGTTAATGTTTACATGGAAGTTACCCTCTGTCTTCGACAGGTTGTGGACTAGTCCGGCTAAGAAAAGTACGAAAAAAGGAAAACCAGATGACTGAAGCGTATAAGTGAGGTAAATTTTTTTTTTAATCATTTCACCCCGAGCAAGGCAGAAATACCACTGATATGCAGGGGGCTACATAATTGTAAAAAGATTAATTAGAAAAGAATGAGAAGTACAGTTAAAAGGGCAACAGAAAGCTGAAAAAGCAGGTGCTATGACAGATACATAGGTGGAAAGAAAGGGAAAGTTATACGGGGGTGTGGAGAGAGTTAGAATTCAGTGGTTAGTAGATGAGTATTGACTTAGCATTTAATTTCTGGAGGTTGTAGCCGTCAGGAAAGCAAGAATACGGGAGCGAGTTCCACAGGCGGGAAGTGCGAGAAAAGAAGCTGCAGGAGTAGAATTGTCGTCTGCATTTGGCTAACCTAATTTTGAATGGGTGGGACCCAGTTGCCAGTCTGGTTGCACGCGTAGACACCTGTTGAGGAGGCACCAGTGATTTAAGTTCGTCCGAGCAGAAACCATGAAAGTATTTATAGAACAGACAAAGGGAGGCCACATTTCAACAGTGGGGAAGTGGCTGCAGTCGAGCCACCAGATCAGAACCTATCACATTACAGACTCTCCTTTGCAGCCTGTCAAGAACACTGAGGAGAATGGCAGCAGTACTTCATGCACGGACGGATGGTTGACTTGTAGATATGCAGGATGGATTCAGGCGGAAAAAACATCCTGGATCGATAGTGACCCAACCTTCTTAGCAGTAGATTTTGCTATGGATTCAATATAGTGGCTCTATTTGAGGTCTGAGGACAGGGTAAATCCGAGGAGGCGGAGTGTATTGCTCTCCGGGAGAATCTCTTGGTCCATGCTTATGAGAGACAGGAGAGGTTGCCTGTAATGGTTGACAGATAAAAGCTTGGTCTTAGACGAATTGAAGTTGACAAGCCACTTCTTGCCCCAGTTCACCACAGTGTAGATCCCGTTCAAGGTCAGCAGCGAGATTATGTCTCCGCCACTACAGGTTTCTTACTGGTGCGGTAGTATATTGTAGTGTCATCTGCGTAGATGCCTATTTGGGACTTGATCTCATCTGGGAGGTCGTTGATGAAAATAAGGAAGAGCATCGGGCCCAGGATAGAGCCTTGTGGGACACCAGCATTCGTGCTGTAGGATGAAGAGGCACGCCCATTCAAAACGACCTTTATTTTGCGGTTATTTAGAAAAGATAATTTTTTAAGAACTTTAGGGCTAGAAAAATGTTTTGGGAAGAAGGTATTATACCCGAAATTATTAGTCAGTCAGTTAAGTGCCATAGGTGATACACGCTTTGGGAGATCATGTCTCGAATGAGACATGACTGACTGAGCAGAAGATTATCCCGCAGTAGGCTGCCATTGCTTTCTGCGATAGACTGATTGCCGACCAAGGCTATAGAACCCAATCTGTCCTAATATTTAACCCATAACTGGAGGGAGGAGATGGATTAATACCTTTCCCAAGGGTATTTGCGCGTAAGTGAATACAAGGAATTCAACTGGAATTCGAACTCGGCTCCCCGATTTCTCGTTCCGAGCCGATATCCACTGCGCCACAACGCACATCCATAAAATTATTAAGCATGTCATTAATGACATAAAAGGAGAAAACATTTCGGTGCAAAATAATTTGAATCAATTGTCAACCAGACACACTACAAATGTCACGGAATAAACCGAAGGAATTCCAATGAAAGTCCTGTATGACACATTTGAAATTCCCGTTTCTACAAGTCAACGTTCGCCAATGGACGTATTCTCTACTTCAAGGCCAGACGTACCAATATGTCAAACGCCACCACGTTGAAAAAGAAAAAAAAATATCAATCGATTATGTCTAGACCCTAAATAAGGAAATATCGCAGCTAAATTTAGCTCATTGGGAGGTGATGTAATGGATAGATAATGAATATTTTTTCACCTTGGTTCCCCCCCACACTGGAATATGATTGGTTGGTGTAAGTCATAAATAAAGTCTAAGGCGAGAACGTCCAGAGGTCCAGGGTCCATCCACCAAAGATCTACCACTAGAAGTCTATTAATTTGCCACTAGAGATCTATGACTAGAGATCTACGACTATTGATAGGCCTATGTCTCAGCATACTGCATACGTCGGGTACCGTCTATTTCATCTATATACTAGATTGTTCTACCGGATTACATTTGCATTTGCCTAAACAACTTAATTACATCGAATGATGTATATATGTATATATATACATTTCCGGGATATATATATATATATACTCTTCAGAAATTAATGGCATTCTTTCGGTGAATGACGTGTGTATACACTGCTTATATACAACACGTTAAAATTTCCCTTCCCTAATTCCATGCGTCGATGGCTTAGGGAGTAGCGCCTCCGAGCGACACCAAATCGGTCGGGTTTCGCTCCCGGCCAGAAACAATGGATGCGTCTAACCACAGCGAAACAGGCTTGTAGGTTGATGACTGATATATATAAATATATGCATTTGGTCACAATAACTTTTAACACCTCTATAGCGCTATTATTGAAGTCTAACGAGCACACCAATTTCGTTCGACAGTTTTCTCCCACAAAACTTGTATCAAACAGTGGTTGTTAGAACTTTCCAAAATAAACCCCATCTTAGCCTCGATTTACCAAGTTGATATTATGAAGAAATCACTTCGCTGAAAATTTTACCTTTAAAACAATTTTTTGTCTTTGATTATTTTTTAGCTCGTGTAGATGTTTTCGAATTATGTCTGTCTATCCCTGTTTCACTCTCAATATATATATATATATATATATGGGTGTTAGTATTATGTAAGAAAGTAAACGAGCATGCGCCAAAATTTGTCGATGCATCAAGCAAAAGCGAAGGCGAGTGAAAATCGAAATTAGAATAAAAATCTATAATAAACAACAAAAATACCGCAACACTTGTAGATTTTATCTTTGGCCAAATTCGACGCATTGAAATTGCTTTTCCCCAGCGTTCTCTTTTTACTTTTCAATCGTTAAGGATCGTTTGAAATGATCATTTGACCTCTATGAAACATCGATATCTTCAATCGGAATACATAAAGAGCTCTCTTTTTTTTATTATATTTTTTAATCTCCTAACCTCATTTTTCACTCTCTGTACCACACTTTGTTACTTCCTTCATAAACAGAAGAAATAAAAACTGTATTTAGAAAAAAAAATATACATATATGCTTCTTGGTTTCATCTCCTTATGCATGTTTAGATTAGCTTAGCTATATATTCTGAAAAGAAATGTCATTTACAGAGTAGATATTTTTTCTGTAAACTGTCCGAAAAAACATTTTGAAGGCAGAGATACTTTTCTAGTTATACGTTGCTATTATTATTTTTATTATCATTATTAATAACATCAACTGCAGCAGCAACACTAGCAATAGTAGTAACATTAACAACCTGCTCTTCCTTCATGAAGATCAAAATGTTCTATTTTTTGACTGAACAAATGTTAAGATGTCTCCTTTAGGGCAAAAAGCATTACCAATTCGGATATGCATTGGTAGCGAACAGTCACATCCACTGGCTTCTCCGGATAAATGCCGAGAAATGTCTCTCTCTAGAAATATTCTCACAATTAAAAAATATATAAATAACATCTACAAGATATGAAAGAATAACCATAACTAAAATAGACATGAGCGAAAGTATTTTTTCTAAATGTGAAAATATTCAGTTGATAAATGTACACATATATTTGTTAGTGTGCAGGCATAAATTCTTTTCCTCAGTACAAACGTAATATATATATATATATATATATATATATATATATATATATATATATACACAACGTCTATAGCACAATTCTGAGTTCCATGCACTATACAATCATCAGGTGCATATTAGGAACTTACCGTTCTATAATTTCAACTTTTGATTCTATAGTAGATATATATTGTAATCCTCGAATGTAATTTTTTAGTTGTTTAATTTCATTTGTTTTCGACTAAATATTAATCATGAAATGGGAAAGTAAAATAATGAAAATTAAATGTTAACAGTTAGAAGATATGTAGGGTAGTGGACATTAGTTTTGTGTTTCTAAGTCAACGGGAATTTGTTGTAGGTTTTATCTTTGGAGAAATATATATACATATATATATATATATATATATATATATATATATATATATATCAATTGCAAAAATTATGTATGCTTATTTCTAATAAAATCCGCTCATACTCACGGATAATATTTCGCGTATTACGATCAAAATATGTTAGAAATGACCTGTCACTTTGACAGATGTTATTTTCATTCATTTTGCAAGGTACCCATGAACTTTCAACATCTTTCAGAAATCATTTTGCGTATTACATTCATTTTGATTGAAATACGCGAAAGATTATCCGTGCGTATGAACAGATTTTATTAAAAATAAGCAAACAACATTTACAATTTATTTAATCTGACATGGTTAAAAGAAAATTTGCTGCATAAATACACACACACACACACACACACACACACACACACACACATGTATGATTATATATATATAACATTTGTCCTAAAAATATTCTGCCTATGAATAATAATTTAACTTGTGATTTATACTTTCAAATTTTACATTTAAGTTTTAGACTATACCAAATTAATTATACAATTCAAAATTTAAAATATTGCATCCTAACATTACAATAAAAAACTACCTTGAACAACGTAAAATCATAAAGTCAAATCCCGGTTCTCTCAGTTCATAATGTGCTTCTGATGATTACTAAGTTTAAAAAACTACGTATAATAAACCTCGTGTAATATGTATATTTGTTAATATACACTGCATAGCCATGTTATTTAACGTCGAGTACATCTTTATTTACACAATAATTTTTTTTATATATGTGCATGTACTTGCGTGTATATCCATGTGTATATTTAATATATATATATATATACATATATATATATATATATATATATATATATATATGAAATTTAATAGAGGCATTTTTAAAAAAACGAGATGAACAATAAAATAAAAAGAAGGAAGAACGACCAACCGATTTCAATCCCAACCTCTTCAGGGTCATTTGGGAAATGTATTTCATTTTTTTTATATTTTGAAATGAAGATGGATTAGTATAAGAGAAAATAGCATTTATAGACACCGAAAAAGAATAGAATAGAAAGAACATTGAGGGAATTATTTTCCTCTTATATTTCTATTTCTGTAAACATTAGACACTGATAATATCAAGTCCAAGGAGGTAATCTCTCTGTGTACAGAGAGACGGCATCCTGAACCTAACATAAAGTGGCTCCAATACCTGCATATGAAATAACGAGTGCGAACCTGACTGAAAAGAATACCCGTTCGCACTATTAAAGTAAAACTAATGATCTGTCTATCTATTTAATATGATCTTTTTCTATTTTAACAGACTTCATCTATCTATCTATCTATCTATCTATCTATCTATCTATCTATGTATCTATCTATCTATCTATCTATATATATATATATATATATATATATATATACTTCATTTGGAAAACAATTATTTGTGCAACGTTGGTTTGAATTTTTCGGTATCTTCAGGCGATATATAATAACATATTTTCCCTTTTAAAAGTATAATTAAAATGTTTTGAAAGCGTGTTTGGAATATTTAAATTAGGGAGGAGTTACTTAAGGATAATATACATTTTACCCAGGTTTGTATGATCCTAAGATACATTTTTGGTGTGGGTACATCTGTATATTGATTCTGATCTTTCAATTAGTAATTTATTTTGTTCTGGAATCAATAGTACAGCTAACTTTTCTTCTTAGCAGAATCTGCAGACATCACCACCGTTGTAATGTTTAGCTATTTTTAAAAATACTATCTTTATATATTTTTTCATAATCGTTTCACCCCGAGAAAGGCATTTCACTGCCCCTATTACGCAGGGGTTACAGAGAGGGGAAAGTGTTGAGAAAGGACCGTTAGATATAGGAAAGGAGTGTGATAGACGGGTAAGGATACCGAGAATGAGGGTTGGGTAGATGGTGAAAGTGCTGGGAGGATAGATGCAAGTTAGTGTGATAGGAGGTGTCTATTGACCTTGCATTTAATCTCCTGGAGATTGTAGCTGTCGGAAGACAGACATGTGGAAGGGAATTCCACAGGCAAGAAGCGCGGGAAAGGAAGCTGTTCGAGTAGAAATTGCGGTTACATCTTATCTGTTTCACTGTAAAAGGGTGGGACCTAGTTGCTAATCTAGTATCTCGTGTAAATTCGTACCTAGGCGGCACCAATGATCTAAGTTCATCGAAGCAGAAGCCGTGAAAGTATTTATAGAAGAGGCACAGGGAAGCCACGTCACGCCGGTGAGAGAGTGGTTGCAGCCGGTCCACCAATCAGTATCGATCACGTTAGCGATCCTCCGTTGTATTTTGTCAAGAAGCCCGAAGAGAATAGCAGGGGCACCCGACCAGCTGTGACAGCAGTATTCAATACACAGGCGGATGGTAGATTTATATATGTGCAGGATAGATTCAGACGGGGAAAACTTCCGGGCCGTGCACAGAGAACCGACTTTCATAGCGGCGGATTTAGCAATGGATTCGGTATAGTCATTCCATTTGAATCGGCCGAGAGTCTAAGGCCAAGGAAGTGTAATGTTTTACTATCTGGAAGGCAAGCCTTTTCCATGCTAATGTGAGGTATATGCGATGGTCTATGGTGGTTAATTGATAGCAGTTTTGTTTTAGAAGCATCGAAATTTACGAGTCATTTCCTACCCTAGTCCACTACGGATTGGAGGTCCTTTTCAGGCTCGACAGCGAGGTTCACTTTGTCGCCCACACCGGGTTTATGGTTGAGACGAGAACACATATATTCAAAATATATAACATCGTTTTTAACAGTGATAATTTGGTCAGTGTAGTTTTATGACTCATTTTATTTAGATTAAATATCCTATGTCCTGTTCAGTTTGAGTTTACATGACATTCTCTAGTGGTTCTAAACTAACATTTCAACAGCCGCAGCAGTAACTAAACCGAAACAAAGGTCATACTTCCCTGAGAGCTACAATCTCCAGGAGTTTAAATGTAAGGTCAATAGACACCACCTAACACACTAACTCTCATCCATTTTTCTCAAATACCTTTCCTATCTACCCAATCCCCATACTCGCTATCCTTACCCGTCTATCACCCTCCTTCTGACATTTCCTATATCTGCCCACTCTTCCCAATCACTTTCCCCTAAGTAACCTCCTGTTCAATAGTGGCAATAGAATGCATTGCTTGGGGTGAAATGAAAAAAAAAGTACTGTCATGCGCATTAGAAATAGCTTCATCACAGGCAAAGTTGGGAACTGCAGCGTCAGTATCAGGCAGGATATTAGCGGTCAACATGTTCCTTATTCGGGATTGTCCGACACGGTTGCTACTTGATTTAAATATTGGTTTTTGATAATAACAATCGTAGGTTCAGTCCCAGTTTCTAGGTGTACATCGAAATTTTAAAACAATAATAATAAAAACATGGCGATATATTCCTAGACATAGAGAATGAAACGACAACGTTCTCTATAGATTTGTTTTTAAGTATTCAATTCTGAACACCATGATCGTTATCTGGTTGAAAAAAGCCAGAGAGTAGAAGAGCCGAATAGCTATGATAATGTCAACAAACATAGAATAATTTCAATCTAAATAATTCAAATAATGTTACTGAATAATTCAATTCATTTTCAGCCTTATTACAATAACAGTTATCAAATTGTTCGATAGTGCATATAAGTGTATGTGCTGCTGGCGTAATTGAGGACGGCGAGGAATTAGGGTCGAATTTCAGTCGAGTTAATTATATAAGTTTGTGAACAGCTATCCTTCAAAAATCTATCTACACATCTCCTGTTAATGTTAAAAAACAGAATTTTTATATTGAAATCTTCGGTTATTCTAAATAAATTCATAATTCACTTCGCTGGATCAAAATAATTAATTTTACAGTTTAATTCGATAAAGCATAAATAACAAATATATCAACAATCGATTATAAAGGTGTTTATCATTTCACCACTAACAATGCTACAAAACCACTGCGAAGAAAGAATTACTGATTGTGAATAAATTAGAGAAAAAATCATTATCACGAAGAAAGAAAATAAAAGAAAGAGAGATAGAACATGAATTTTCATTTATTCGTTACCTACGACTTCAGAACTCTTTGAAGGTTAATTCAAAATTATTTTTAGTTGTTTTTTTCTGAAAAATGATTTGTTTTATCATACAGATCTTGTAAATTAATCACTTACTAGAGAGGAAGATGTGGATTAATTTCTTTTCCTACGTTATTTGCAGTCCATATTGTCAGTCAATTAATTGCTTACGTGATATACACTTGGGCGATCATGTCTCGAAAGATACATAACTGACTGGCAGAAGATTATCCCGCAGTAGATTGTCATTACAATCTGCGGTGGATTGGTTGCCGACCAAGGCTATAGAACCCAATCTGTCCTATTATTTATCCCATAACAAGAGGAAAGAGAGGAATCAGTACCGTTTCCAAGGTTATTTGCGCGTAAGTGATTCCAAGGAATACACCTAGAATTCGAACTCAGTCCCCTGACTTCTTGTTTCTATCCGATATCCACTGCACCACAATGCACAAGCAGCCAATATAGTACTGCGCTTAAGTTCTTAAATTCGAGATACCAAACACGATTGCAGTATTTACATTATTCGGACTATTGTCCTCATCTTTGTTGAAATAATCGATAGAGAACGCCACTTCAAACTACGTTAACTTAAGGAATCAGCACATGTGCAAAGCTACCAAAATCTCTTAAACCGACTAAGCATAGAGATGAACACAATATGGGAATCAGTAACACGGAGTGCCAAAAAAATCATTCGTGTCAAAAAAATTTAACTGCCATACGTGATACAAGTTTTGGTAGATCATGTCTTGAACGAGACATGACTGACTGGGCAGAAGATTGTTACGCATTAGGGTGTCATTGCTTTCTGCGGTAGACTAGTTGCCAGCCAAGGCTATAGTACCCAATCTGTCCTATTATTTAACCCATAACTGGAGGGAAGAGACGGATTAATACATTTCCCAAGGTACTTGCGCATAAGTGAAAGCAAGGATTTTAACTAAAATTCGAACTCGCCACCCCGATTTGTCGTTCCGAGTCGATATCCACTGCACCGCAACGCACATCTGTTAACATAAAAAATAATAGAAGAAACAATTAATACAAAAAATTGCAATATGAAGTCTGTTAAAAAACTGGTGACTGAATATTAGGTTTATAAGTCCCAAAAAATCAGTTGTTCTTATCGGCTCGAAATTCCTTGCACCTGAAGAAGTAAAACGGTTGAAATGTCGTACAAATGACAAAGAAGTTGGGGATAATAGTCCAAATAATGTAAATACGGTAAATACTACCCCATATCAGAAATATAGACAAATATCAAATGCGATCAGTTAATAAATTGACTTTTAAGCGGTTTACCGACGTATAGGTTTTACAATGCCGAAATCTGAATATTTTGGATTTAATGCATGCCTTCAACTACATATAACACATACTACTTTTTATTTTTTTATAATCTCAAATTTATAGCTGGTGATTCTACTATAAATAATAATTGTTGTTTATTTTAATAGAAATGTGTATTATTGATATTTTCTATATAAAATATGTTGCATTTATTTTTACTATGGAAATGTATTTTTAGATTTCCATGGTGATTCATTTTCTTTGTGGGTCAGTGTTAACCATAGCTTGATCCTTAGCAGGTGCTACCCCATTAGGTCATAGTGGACTTCAGAACAACAACAATTAAGTGGTTCCACGCTTCTCAAAACTTCCAATCATAGATGTCTTGCTGCCGGATGTAGTTTAACGTCAAATCCAGAACTATCAAAGTGGAAATCTCATAAGAACTATCGTTGAATACTTTCAAGGGAAGACGTTTGAAAATAGAGAAATACCAAATATGGCGTGTAATATGAGGAAGGAAATTAGGCCTGTATATACGAAAGTACACGTATTTTAGCATGTAATTTCGACCAACTTTTCTGAGATAAAAACACGCTTGGCGAAATGAAACGAAATATTTTTCTATTCTACTTAATAGGATCCGTTTAAATGAAGGATTGCCACGCACACGCACGCATGCACGCAGGCACACAAGCATACACACACGCAAACACAAACACACATACAGAGAGAGAAAGAGAGAAAAAGAGATGTCCGTGTGTGATTGTGTAGAATGCGTACATATTGTATAATGTATATTAATTCTATACGTTGACACATGCAATATTTGTATCATATACTTATGTATGTAAGTCTTGACTTACTTTTGTACATCTGTGTACGAGAGACAACGTCTTAAAGATTTGTATCTTTTCTATAACTTTTTCTATTTTTAGTATCGCACGCATATCCGGTGTGTATGTGGAAATATTTTTTGGAACATGCTAATGGCGGAAATCTGCACGAAGCAGCAAATTCTGACAGCCAAAAAGGAAAAAATAATCAAAGAATCCCTTTACTGAAATATCATGAACTCTCTGTAAAGACACGTATTTTTATTTTATTCTGATATCACCTTTTAAAATAACGCTACTAACAGGCTCAACGTCTCTCTCTCTCTTTCTCTCTCTTTCTCTCTCTATCTCTCTCTCTCTTTCAGGCACACACGCATACATTCTCTTTCAGTCTGTCTATCTGGATGTCTGGCTGTTTGTCTCTCTCTTTCTCTCTCTCTCTCGTACTCTTTCTGTTGCTGTTTAAGTCTATAAATGTTCAGAAATACTAAAATATTGAATTGGAGATATTTTGCTGTTATTGGGTCTTTATGCGCCCCTGTTGAGAAGGATTTCCCTATTTGCTAATTATGACTGTAACCAGCTTGTTTAATTCTCATACTATCAGTTGATTAATATACATAAAATTAGACAGATATTTACTGAGTATATTAACTTAATCTTTGATATTATTTCAACGTTTCGGTCGCTATATACTCTGTATTTTTTTTTTCAGATTCGTCTTAATCGTGTATCATTAATTTTTCCAGGATTATGAGTTTGATAGAAGGCGCCGATTTAGTCACACTGGAAACGCAGTGCGCATTAATGGAACAGTAAAAAAAAAGAAATAAAAAACAGGTGTAATATTTCTCAGCATGGATGGTGAAACGAGAACAATGTACCAGGCTAGATTAAATATAAGGTTATTTCTGAGATTATTTCAAGGATGCACGGAGCAACAAACAACCGGATTATAATGATAACACAGATCAGCACAATTGTTCAAATATAAATAACATAAAAAATGATAGCGTCTCACAAATATTCAGAAAAAATATAAACAATATACGTGCACACACACACACATATATATATATATATATATATATATATATATATATATATATATTAAAAACAGAAATAGAGGTTGTTTCCAACGAGGAAACTGGTATAGTACAAAAGTGCAAGAAGCTGTGAACGTTTCGAAAGTGTAGATTTAATGTTGCTATTACTATAATTATTACTTGTTTTTTATGATATATTAAGTATGCATAGAGGTATGTGTGTCGCTACATAAGTTTCGGTTCTAAAGTTACTCTCTTCAGGCAAAAAAACTTGTGACTACTTATGTCGAAATCCGATGCATTTATTAAATATAATAATAATAATAAAAATATTACTAGAAATATTGTTATACTACGTGTAGAGCATTTTAAAAATAAATGCTATGAACTGAGGATTGTTATTTGTTCTTACACTTACTAATATATATATATATATATATATATATATATATATATAAGAAAAAGTGCGAGAAGCCGTGAACGTTTTGTTTAAAGTGAAGATTTATTGTTGCTATTATAATAGTTATTACTTCTTTTTTTTCTGATATATTAAGTGTCCATGACGATATTTGTGTCATTTTCTATTGGTATATATAATAAATGCATCTTTCATCGCTCCACATGAGCCGTTGTGTTTTGTTTCTTTTTGCAATATACTTTTATAAGAGTTAGTGAAGGATATATAGAGAAATTTCGAAATCAAATATTATCTTACCCAGACAATTAAGGGGTTGGAGTATAAAATTTAACCCACTAGAACTCAGTCTACTCCCTCCACACTGTATTGTATGTTAAAGAACAAACATCACATATCAATCCAGTACTCTCTCCTATGTTTCGAAGGAAATTTCCTTGCCTCACAGTACTCTACTAAGCTTCTGGAATGCATCTTAGACCAGGTAACTTCGACTTCGGATCTCTGTTTTGCACTATCCTTCCTCTGTTAGAAGACTTCCGAGGTATTTAAATTTCTATACTTGCCGGATTTTAGCATCTCCACATTGTTGTTGGCATTTTGGACTCATTTTTTTACTGATTATATGCATTCAGTTATCTTGTAGTTTATAAGGATTCCTTTCTTTCCGCATTCTTCAGCTTCCTTCTATAGGAAGGCTAGCGATTTTTTTCGTATCTTCTATCAGACTGGATCATCTACATATCTTATATTGTTCAGATTTTTGGACGCAAATGAGGAATCACGGCAAGACTTCTAGATCTCTCACACTTGTCTCGCTGTATAGGATGAAATGTTCTTGTTAGAAAACGCATCCTTGTTTTACAATTCTTTCTGTGTTTAGATAACTGCTGAACTCGTTTCTTGTCCGAATACAAGTGATTTACCTCCAGTACAGGTTCTTGATTACTCTAATTTGTTTACCGAACGTCTCAAGGTTGCTGAGCATTGTGTGGCGTATTATTCAAATGCCTTTGTGTAGTCTATGAAACCCAGTAAAACGTCCTTCTGTATTTTTATTGCTCTTTCTGATACTACTATAAACCTAAATATCGTTTTTCATTGTTTCAGTGTCATTGATGTATCAGCGGGGTTTTTGTCCTATCTCTGGCTTGATTCTGCTGCGCTCTCTATTCATCAGTATTCGGATGATGAATTTTGTTATGTGACTCACTAAGCTGATTTTTCGGTGGTGTTCACATTCCTTTGCGCCTAGCTTAATAGGCAGTACTATGAAAATCAAAATCGATCTGCTTTGGTCTTCTGCTATATCAACACTGTTGGGGATTTCATTAATTATTTCCTTAATTTTGTCTGCGCGCAAAAATCGTCTGAGTTTTGCCAGCTGCTCTGTTTCTATTCAGTTAGGATATTACGGATTCCACATCGTATTAAATATTTCAAGTCCATCGCTATGTATATATTTTATGGATTCCAGGTGAGAAACGACACAAATTAATAAATAACAAAAACATGTAGATAGAAAATGTAAGTTATATTGAAGGAAATATAAAAACTAAAACGCGGGTTAGTCAATTTAGGAATAATTTTTGTAGAAATAAATACATAAAGTCTTCAAGTGTAATATTATGTCCGGGTAACTGATTCTAGATCCAACCAACTCCAAATAACTCTGCACCAACTTACAACTCAACCAACTATAGGCAGGATTATATGTACACTCAGTTCATTATTATGTACAAAGTGTTGATCTCACAACAATATATATATATATATATATATATATATATATATATATATATATTATATATGTATGTACACTCAGTTCATTATTATGTACAAAGTGTTGATCCCACAGCAATATATATATATATATATATATATATATATATATATATATATATATATCCAGATGAATAAGGAACGAAGAAAATATTAATAACGTTCAAAATATCAAATTAAACAATCTAGAAATAAAGATGTAAATATCTTTTATAAATTATAATTTAAAAAATGTCCAAATTGCAATCTACTACAAAGTGTAAATTTGTTTTGATATTGAAAGGACAATGTCTCATCAGGTAGTAAACGCCATTTTATAAATGAAATGGAAAATTCACATTCTTATATTGGTTAATTTTTGTGTACAAGGTAAAAGTAGGTAGGAAAAATGAGGAATCTGATTGGATGATCGTAAAGTGGCTTTAAGAATAAATAAATTAAAACAAAAGAAGGAAAACGGGAGAGAACGAGAAGTAACTAAAAGAAACATGCTGAGACATTTTCTTTTCAATTTCGAAATTCTAAATTCATGTTCTAAATTCTAATATTTAATAGATATATATGTGTATTTTTCTATTATAAACACATACACACACACACGCACACACTCACACACACACACACACACACACACATATATATATATATATATATATATATATATAAGTGATAATAACTCTAGTCGTGACGAAAAACCTTCCACATCTACAAAGAATGGTAAAAATGGTTTTAAAAAAGAAAAATATATGTACATGAACATCAGTCAGAAGAGCTCATACCGAGTCAGCACGTAGCCCAAAGAAAAAATCCCGACACGACCAATCAACTAACAAAAAAGCGCTCTAATACTTAGGTAGAATAAATAACGAATACCTAGAGAGCCAGACAAGCTACCTAGGTTTTACCTAAACTGATCGTCAGGGAAAGCTGGCCCTTTCCCTGACGATCCGTTTAGGTAAAACCTAGGTAGCTTGTCTGGTTCTCTAGGTATTATATATATATATATATATATATACTTACTAAGGAAAAGCAACTATGTTGCTGTGACTAACATGCCAGATGTCCTAAATCCTTAAAGGAAAAAAAATTGAATGAGGACAGATAAGGAAAGGCAAAATGGCAAACACCTAATCGTCAGTAAAGTGCTCAAAGCTGAGATTGTCTAAACAAAATAAAAGATACTTGACAGCGACAACGCAAAATGACAATCAATAATAATAATAATAATAATAATAATAATATTAATAACGAACCAGATAAAATTTATTTCTAAATCATAAACGATCTATTTAAAAAAATATATAATTAGAAACTCTAGATGGCATAATAAATATGTAATGTCAGTCTAATTATATTAAATATACTGTTAAATAGTCCCTTACATATGAAAAGAAAACTTGAGGTAACAGAAATGTACATCTACAGAATGATACTAAATTTTCTATGAACGCTGCGAGGTAGAAACATGGAAGTCTTAGAGAAAAACGGCAAAAAATATACACCTATACACTGAATGAGCAAGTGACAACTGAAATTTATTAGACGTATATAACTGAGAAAAAGGGCTTAAAACTTAATTCTTTCAGTTCATATTGATAATAAGGATTACACGGAAAAGCAGCAAGGCATCTGTTTGACAAATTTGTTTAAATGGATAATGGAATTAGGGCAAGAGACTTAAAAATATGAAACACAGCTAAGGGAAACATTGTATGAATTGTTGAGTGCCATGATCGTTTACATTCGCAAGAACATATAAAAAACGGATTTTATGAATATAACAAATTGCCAAAAAAAAACAAAAAAAAACACTCATAGCTATCAGAGAAAATAAACTGCTCTCAAATAATATTTTTCATGAAATGTTGTAATAAGCGTCCTGTTATAACTGTGTTTTTCCCATGTATTTTCTTGTTTTCTTTTTAATTAGCTCGTAGGTTAGACGATGTCATTATATTGTAAGCATTGAACTATTCCGAAGCGCTGAAAGAAAGAAAGAAAGAAAGAAAGAAAGAAAGAAAGACAGAAAGAAAGAAAGACAGAAAGAAAGAAAGAAAGAAAGAAAGACAGAAAGAAAGAAAGAAACACAGAAAGAAAGAAAGAAAGACAGAAAGAAAGAAAGAAAGAAAGAAACACAGAAAGAAAGAAAGAAAGAAAAACGCGAGAATGATCACAGAAGTGGCGATTCTTAACGCCTACTTCACCGATTTATTCAATGATTTATTTTTTACGGTTTATCAACGCTTTTTAACCCATTTAAATCCAAATCATAATTCGAATTGCAAGAATATATATATATAATTTTACCCTTGATATTTAACCCATAACTGGAGGGAAGGGACGGATTAATACCTTTCCCAAGGGTCCCAGTGCTTAAGTGAATGCAAGGTATTCAACTGGAATTCGAACTCGGCTCACCAATTACTCCTTCCGAGCCGATATCCACTGCACCATAACGCACATCCGTCAGTATACGCTTACAGCATCTGGTATTCCCAAACGGTCACCCATCTAAGTATTGACCAGGCGCAACTTTGGTGATCGAGCGAGAACTGGTGTATTCAACGTAATAGGTCGTAAGCCTAAAATACGACGTTTAGACCGGCTCATGATTAAACATACTAGACATTCATTGTCTTATATCTAACAATATACCTTTGGAAAAAAGTATATATGTGAGAAAACTTAAGGATGACATGAGATATCAGTTCAGTGATATATCTAACGATATTCTCTGTCATAATAAATGGTTCTGGCGCAAATTGAATAACTTACAAAAAATACAATAACTATACTATTAAATAAAATTTTCATGCGTAATTATAATTTCAATATGCAAAAATTTAAAAATTTGAATTATCTTGCAGATGGCTTGAACGTTGCGTTCTTTCATGAAAGAAAACATCGCCGTTTACATATTATAGGATATAAACTAGATTCTACGGCCAATAAATGAAGGAAAACAAGTAAGAAACGCCTACAAATAAATCTTACTAAATGCAGTTTATACGAAAACTTTTTTTAAAATTCTGCACAAACAAAACTCCAAATTAGATAAGTTGTTACTGGAACCTGATTGGGTAGAGCAAATAACGTGATGGCTTTCTACAACATCCACGCAGATGATCTCTAAATGACCTGGGAAAGAGTCAGGGGCTCAGGTTACTGATTAAATTCTTGCGCACAACTCAGATAGAATTTGGTACCGAACGTAAGTCATAAAAAGGGCACGCCAGAAAAAACGAAAGCAGTCAGCAACAAGGTCATAGACGAACAACAAGGCTTTGCCACGACATATATTACCATGCACAAGGCAGAAAAAGAAAGAAAAGTCAGTGATTTTGGACGACAACAAGCCATTGCCTAAAGCCACATTACGATGGTAGCGATAATTTTTCTACATTGAAAAACAAACAATACTGTGACGAAAGTACGTAGTTTCTCCCCTATTGTATTCCGTGCATTTTTAAAATTCTTTAAAATTACTGCTACTGCTTAAAATCACACTACCTCACGTTGCGTCAGCAAGCACTACAAGCACACACACACACACACACACACACATATATATATGTGTGTGTGTGTGTGTGTGTGTGTGTGTGTGTGTGTGTGTGTGTGTGTGTGTTTGCATATATTTGTTTCTTGACTTTAAATAATTCAATCTTAATTTTGCAGTCCGGCTGGCGAATTGTGTGCTTAGTAAAGTTACAGTTGAAAGCACCCAGGTTAAAAAAATGAAAGTTTTATAAGTTTACCATTATAATTCAAGATAAAACAATGACTGGGTAGTTGGTAATAAGTATATAATAATAGTATTTAGAAAATATTATATATATATATATATATGGCATTCTTATAATTGGCCATGCCAAATTTTAAGTCAATAGGTAGAAGAGACTAGCATGACGAAGGGAGAACAAAACTGGACACCAGAACGGTTCATTTGATACACATAGATTCATTCTATTATCCTTTAGAATCATCCACTTGTCAATACATACATATTGCTTTTTAAAAACCTGGGTTGGCCTTATAACTATGGTCGGTAGTGTTTGTGTGTATATATATATATATATATATATATATATATATATATATATATATATATATATAGTGGGAGATATATATTTGTATTATTTAGTCTTTTCAAATACACAAATATAATCATATCTTTAAGGCAGATATGAAAGTGAATCTAAACAAAAACTATTATAAATTTACGTTTACCGGTAAAAAATAATGTAGGAAACTGTAAAAACGACATTGATAAGATACAAACAAGCAAAAAAGCCTTGAGGATTGTCTCAAAAATTTATTTGAGTGATCACAAAAGCGTAATAAAACTAAGGTAGATTGAAGCCATTTACCTCTGTTTTGTTTCCTTAAGAAAAGATTCCAGCCTTTAAAACTTATACGTAATCCATCTTCATGCCTATCATAGAAGAATCAGAAAAACTTGGTCAGCTACATTGGAATTTATTTTTATAAGATGCTCGCGAGCATATTTTCTATTATCCGGTAGGCTTTGTATTCGGAGATGTTTTTGTTAAATGACATAATTCAGGTGTTTTTCTCGTGCCGTTTTTTTAAGAAGAGCTTACTGATTTTATTTTAAGTTATTTATATCTATCTATCTATCTATCTATCTATCTATCTATCTATCTATCTATCTATCTATCTAGAAAGATAGATAGATAGATAGATAGATAGATAGATAGATAGATAGATAGATAGATAGATTGTACATTGTCAAGTCAACACAAAAAAGGTACAATATGTACCATGTATAAACTCAATGGCCGTTTTTATAGCTATTATTATTGAATGTTGGCTTTTCTGCATTATATATATATATATATATATATAAATTGTGCATTGCCACTTCAACAAAGAAGCAGCAGTTTGTTCCATGCATAAAGGCAATAGACTTGTCCATAGCTATTATTGTTGAGTTTTGGCTTTTATATATATATATATATATATATATATATATATATATATATATATATATATACGTAAGATGATTGACAAGGTGCAGTGATTAAACTTATTTCCTTTTTGTTCAGGGATTTTCCTATAAAAGCAAAAATGTGTAATAACTGATATGAATAGCATCAGTTCTAAAGGCGGCCACACCGTAATGACCGTTGTTAAAAAATAACAAATTATCCCTTTCATTATATATATATATATATATATATATGCATATGCATGAGTTTTATTTTTCTAAAGCGCTGATAAAAAAATTCCAACATTTTTTAACTCAAGAAATTATGATTAGTGAAACTTGCCTTGATAAATTCGCACTTTAGTAAAAAACAGTATTAAAGAAAATGTTTTTCCTCTGTTTTTATTCATAATGTTTTTTGAACATTTATTTTTAGTTTGCATTTTTATGCCTTTTTACATATACATTTTACTAATATAACTGCTTTATTTTACTTTTTTAAACTAATAAATACTGGCCGCAATGTAGAAGTATTTCTAAAAAATATTTACCTTTGATAAGTACTGAAATGTATCCCTCTTTTTTCATCAGGTAATCAAATATTTTCGTTATTAATATGGCGATAAGAATCCATTTAGATAATGCACTTTTCATATGCCAATTTAAGAAAACGCACGTCTCATGTTAGGATTTTTTCAATCAAATTACAAATCGGAGATAACATGAACGAAGCAAGAAAATTTACATAAAAGAAAGTGTTTTAATAGTAAACAAAAAGTGTAATACTGATATGCGACGGCATGCTAAGATAATCAAAGACACATTCCAAATATTAAGAATATGAATAAACTGAAACAACATCGTTAGAAACAAAGAAAATTGTAAAGAATTGTTATGTGTTATCTGTTTTCCTATATGGCAGTGAATGCTGAAAATCTCATCAAATTATGAAGAATTGGCTTAAAATGATATTAATATGGTTTTAGAAAAGGATACTGATGATAATCGAATATCAACAACATGGATGTCTTAAAGAAAATGAAAACAATAATTAAACATATATTTCAAATCAGAATGACAACACATGAAATTTCAAGGAAATATAACGAGGAAAGAGGGCTTGGAAAATCTAATACAAACAGGACATATTGAACGTTAGAAAGGCAGAGGGAAATGAATCATAAAAGGCTTAGTGAGTTTGAGTAAATAGATGGTGGAACAAAATTTAAGAGAGATAACAAAAAGACAAAATTCATTAAGAGCTACAAAGGAGAGATTTTTTAAATAAATTTGTTCTTGTATTTGTCAAATTTGAGAAAAATGTGTCCCCCTTTTACGTCATTGATACTAACAGACGCTGGATGACTATCGGGTGACACCTCTTGACAAATGTCGAACATTATCGGTTGAGGAATTATTTCTTTCGGAATTAACCCACTTCACACCTTTGCGGTTTATATGCCTATTTTGTAAAGCCTCTCGCCAGCAAAGGAAAGGCTCGAGCAGCAGGTGTCTCTGCACCGTTACTCTGCGAGTGTGCACAGCAAAGAAAAAAATACCTTAGGAACATGCAACGTCAGGAGGCTGAACAACTGTCGTCAACTTCAGAATGTCAAACAGGAAATGAGTAGACTGAACATCAAAATTCTGGGCCTATGCGAGAATAGATGGCTAAACAATGAATACTTTTGCAGCAACAAGCACAAGACCATATATGCAGGAGGTAAAAGTAAAGAAAGAAAAGGGAATCGTTTCCATACTGGATGAAGAAATGAAGAAATGCGTTCTGTCAGTTCTCTGAAAGAGTTCTTCTGGTCAAACCGAAAAGGAGACCCTACAACATAACAATTACATTTGACTAGGCAGTAACACTGCAAAACATCGAGGAAGAAATAGAATCTTTCTACCCAACACTTGACAATCTCAAGGCCCAAAACAAAAGCCAAGAAACCAGAATCATCATGGAAGACTTGAATGCCAGAGTTTTGATTAGGAATCCGCAACGACCGGATGGGTCAAGATGTGTAAGGCGAATGATCAGGTGATAACCAAAATCTGGTATCAAGAACACACAAGACATTTATGAACTTGGTGAAGCCCAGGCGGCGACACGAAAAACCAAATCAATTACGTAACCATAAACAGAAGATTCCGAAACACATTGAGTCAATACAAAAACTATCCAAGTGCCGACTGTGGAAGCGATCATCTTCCAGTTATCTTCATCTTCATACGAAGGTGAAAATTCAGAGACTAAAGAAGCCTCGGGCAGCATCCAAACTGCAATACAAGATGCTCCTGAATGACCTCGTCATGCATAAAAAAACGCTGACAGTGTGAGAAACAAATAGGAAGAACAAAAAGGAAAATAAAATTCGAAACGCTTATGACATCTGCAAACAAACATGGTCCCAGAGGTAATAGAAGGCAGAAGAAAAAACGAGTGGATGAATGAAGAGATTCTTCACATGATGCAAACGAGAAAGAAAACTATGCCAAAACTTGGAACTGATTACAAAATACTACAAAAGGATATAAGGACCAAGAGCAGACAGGCTAATAGAAATGGCTCAACAACAAATTTGCCGAATTAGAAAGATTGAGCAAGACTAATAAAGAAGAAGGGCATAAAGAAATAAGGGAACTGACATGACAAAGAACATGCTCAACATGATGGATAAAATACAAGAATGGAACGATGATAATATTAGAGAAAGAAGAATATATAAAAGAGCCCTTCCAGAATGAGAGAGAACAACCGATAGTAAACAAAATATGCTGACAGACCGGAAATACAAAAATCCGATAGAAAGCTGCAATGGCCAAACTGAATAAGGCCAAATCAGCTCGACCAGAGAGCATTGTAATAAAGATTCTGACAGCCTTAGAAGATTTTAACATAGAGAATACTATTGAAATAATAAATGAAATCTACAACAATAGTGTAATACTAGATAACATTAACATTAATAACATTAATAATTCTAGCTTTGCCTAAGAAGCCAAATGTAATCAAATGCGAATTTAGATGAAAAATCAGTTCGATGAGCCACATAACGCAACATTGCTCGAATCCTAATGAATAGTGCGCGAAGTAGAAAAAGGCCAAGAAAAGGACAACAACAGTGCGGTTTTGTTAAGGACATTGGAACAAGGAATGCGGTACTTATGATTAGGATGTTATCCGAAAGGGAGATAAAAATGAAAAAGGAAGATTAACTGTGTTTTGTAGAATATGCCAAGGCGTTCAACAAAGTACGTGACAATGAATTAATAGAAATGCTCAGCCACCTCGACATATTTGGCAAAAACATCAAAGCAATGATGAACGTCTAGTGGCAGTAAACCGTCTGCATTAAGAAGAAAAACGAATTCAGCAGATATACAAAGATAGAAAGAGGCGTAAGACAAGGATGTTTCTTTTCACCGGATGTATTCAACTCTTACGTCGAGACTATTCTGAGGACCCTAGAAGTTATGTCAGGATTCATCATTGGCGGTCATAACCAGAACAATATAAGATACGCAGTTGATACAGTGCTGAGAGCTGACACAAAAAGAAAATAACAAGACGTCCTAAAAAGTATAGATAAAGATGGTCGAAAGAAATGACATAAAACAAACTACAAGAAAATCCAATGTATGGTCATCAGCAAACGGAGCAGCCAAATATGCCAATTACAGGTTGGGATTACTAAAGTTAAGCAAGTACATAAATAAGACTTAGGAGTTTTTCTAACGGCAGATGGAAAGTGCAATACTAAGATCCGAAGGCGAATTGGAATGGCCAAGGATGTATTCCAGAAGCTGAGTAGAATATTTAAAGACAAAAACTTTCAATAGAAACAAGAAAGAGAGTTCTGGGTTGCTATGTGATGTCTGTCCTTCAATATAGCAATGAATGTCATACAGTATCAACAAAGACAAAGGAAAAATTGAAGCAAGCGAAATGTGGTTTTACAGAAAGAAGCGGTGAATATCATGGACTGAGTATGTTAGCAATGATGTTGTTTTAGAAATGATGGAATCGAAAAAGAAATTAATACAAAGCATCAGGAAGGGACGGCTCATATTTCTGGGACATGTGATGAAGAATAAAGGCTTGGAAAATCTGATACATACGGGTCAGATAGCGTGAAAGACAGATAGGGGAAGCAGCTGATAACATATTTGAAGGGCCTGAGCAAGTGGATTGCAGATTGGTGTATGGGGGGGTGAAACAAGAGAAAGTGTGCTAAGAGCTACCAGGGATAGGGAAACGTGGAAAGCCATGATGCCTACGTCCTCAAGGGAAATGAAACATAGAAGAATAGAAAAAGAATTCGTCAAATAATTTTGTATTCTGGATTTACATTTCCACTAACACTACCTTTATATATACAAATATTTGAAAGTCTTTATATTCATTTAATTAAAAATCATCCATAATAATGGATAATATTATTCAAATGCTCATGTTTCCACAGATGTTTATGCCCTTTTTACACACCCTCTGTCCCAAAAAGAAAAACTACTAAAAGGGCATAACCCCGTGTTTTATCAGATATAATATATGTATAGTGAATAAGACAAAAACTTTTCAGCAGACTGAAGCTCATAAACAAAACAAATCTCGAACAAGAAAATAGAAATAACAAACGAAATAGTTGAAAAACACCTACTTACTAATTAAATTAAAAGTGCTCTTGGCTTAGACTATTTTGACAATACTGAGCACTTCTGCGACCTTCAAGCAAATAGAAGGGGTCTTTATCAAAGGTTTTTGAGACTGTGAAACTGAATAGCGATTTGAGCTGTAATTCGCTGCTAATATATATATATATATATATATATATATATATATATATATATATATATTAATCGTATCACCCCGAGCAAGGCGGTAATGCCGCTGATGTGCAGTGGGCTACATAAGTGTAAAAAGATTAATTAGACGAGAGTGAAGAAGAAGACAAACCAGTTAGAAAGGAGTAATAGTGTTATATATCAATAAACAGACAAACACGCATATATATAAAAATATATCAAGTGATATTTTTATTAATGAACGATGGACCGTGTAGCCTAGTGAACAGAGAGTGAGAGCGCGCTTCTAAGGGTTGACGGGGGGGGTCGTATCTGTTGCTCCTCTGGTCTGGTCTGGCTCTCTCGTCTGCCTCTGTCTCTCTGCGTCAAATCCGTGCGCCGAGGTCTTTTTTATAATCTCCAAACCGGTACTTCCGGATTTTGCCTCGCCCACGCACGCCCTCGTAATTCTCAGAGACACCTGTTCTGTTTGCCTCTTGTAGCCATTTCCGCTACTGCCGGAAATAAGGTCAAACAAACATCCGTTCCTTTCAACGGAAAACACCCCCGCTTGCATCAGCCTTTCCTCGGGTGGGGCGGGATTGTTATATTACAATAGAAGGATGAGAATGCAGATGTGATGACACTTTCAAAGGTGGAGAGAAAGGAAAGGATATAGGGGTGTGGAAAGAAATAGAGTCAAGTGGTTAATAGATGAGAATTGTTATTGCATTTAAATTCCTGGAGGTTGTAGCCGTCAGGAAAGCAAGAATAGGGGAGCGAGTTCCACAGGCGGGAAATGCGAGAGAAGAAGCTGCATGAGTAGAATTGTTGTCTGCATTTGGCTAATCTGACTGTGAATGGGTGGGACCCAGTTGCCAATCTGGTTGCACGAGTAAACACCTGTTGCACAGGCACCAGTGACTTAAGTTCGTTGGAGGAGAAGCCATGAAAGTATTTAT
Organism: Ascarosepion bandense; assembly: GCA_037127315.1. Lineage (NCBI taxonomy): Eukaryota > Metazoa > Mollusca > Cephalopoda > Sepiida > Sepiidae > Ascarosepion > Ascarosepion bandense. The sequence continues at coordinate 1,019,471 of JBBBDQ010029075.1, read as the reverse complement.
AGAACAGACAAAGGGAGGCCACATTTCGTCGGTGGAGAAGTGGCTGTAATAGTGCCGCCAATCGGTACCTATCACATTAATGATTCTCATTTGGAGCCTGTCGAGAACACTGAGATGAACGGCAGGGGCGCCTGGCCATATATGGCAGCAGTATTCCATGCACGGACGAACGGTTGATTTGTATATATGCCTAGAAAGCTTAGAATCATATTCTTATTTCTCCAGCAATGACTTTAACTGGCATGTCTCTTCAACATTGTCTCTCATCCAGTCTAGGAAAATCACTAATCCGGATTTCAAACAATATGGGGCAGAGAACTTGAGGAACCTTATTATATTTTTAAGGTTTAAATGTAATTCGTATATAATAAAAAATAGGATTTCCAAAAACCCATGCAAAATCTGCAGGAGAAAAATTCATCTGAAATTAAATATGTAAAAATTGACAAAAAACATCTTTCTTACTTTCCCAATGTGTTACTGTCAAATTTACAATGATCTTCAACATTTGTATTTATTTATTAAAAGAGTAATTTTTCAAGTATCATGGCATTATTTCGAACTTTTGTTCTCATTTTGGTTGATCTAGATGTTATAATAGAAACAAGGTTTCGACCAAGTACCCTCTCGTCATCATAAGGTGTCCATCGATTGGCTGATGTGAATTATCTCCTTGTTTATTGCAAAATATCTTGTGAAACCAATGACCAGATGATATTAAATGTTAGTACATAATCAGTGATTAGAGGATATTAAATGTTAGTATCATCAAGTGGTCATGAGTTCGATTATTGGACTTGGTAGTGAAGAAGAAAATTCCAACAATGAAAGAACAATAATTGATTTCGACCAAGATGAGAACAAAATTTCGAAGTAATTACCAGATAACCGATGTTCAACATACAGAAAGGCCAAACAGTCATTCGTGGTAGATGGTTACAGGTTAACCGGCACCGTTTATAGGTATATGTAGGCAAAGCCTGGACAGTATTGTACGGAATCGGGGAATCTTCCTGTTGAGAGTCGGATACACATTTAATGATAATACTATAAAGTAACTTGGAGGGGCTCTTGATCCACTTTGACATGAAAGGGTGTGACATTCAAATACTCTAGACAAAAACTGAGTGAACGTTTAAGACTGGGGCCATATTCAGTACTACTGGCTCACAGTCATATAAGTAGATGAACACATACTTACTAAATTTAGTAATAGTCGATTATTCATTCCTGTGCTTTAATTTTGGTTCAACTCTCAACACATTGTCAATCATAACGTCTTTCCTGTTAGAATATTTGTGAATATTTTAAGAAATCTTCAAAACATATCAAACGAAACTTAATAAACTGTTCCTTAATCTTCAGCGGTCATGAAATATTTGAAAAAAGCTCTTGCCGATTTTTCGAACTGTAAGTAAATAAATTTTTAATAAATCTTTTCATAGAAGACCTGTTTTGTGTTTTACATATCACACAACAGGATATAACAGAACGGAGATATCTGACATTTGACAAAAGAGAAATATCAAAATCCATTAATGTTAAATATATCAGATATTCACTTGCCTGATGAAATATGTGATTGGATCGTTGAATCAAGGCATTTTGTACTGTTGTCTAAAAACTGATTGATGCATACTCTTTTATATTTCATTATATCTATCTATTTATCTATGTATCAATCTATCTATGTATATCTATCTGTTTATATAGTTTCAAATGGATAATAGCTAAAAAGATAGGTATAATCTATGGTTGACAGAAAAAATTAAAATTGTTAAATTTCAAGACCGAAATATACTCCTTAACAAAGGAAGAGAGATCATAACTATGTGTTGCCATAAAGATAAGTATAACTTAAAACATGTATCTTATTTCCCCAAGTAGTCACAATTCTTTTAAAGTTGGCGAAACAGTTACTTCCCCACCACCTAACACTACTAGTTCCCACTACCATGGAGGAATCACTACTAATTTCTTCTCTCATCCCAACACAATGAAAACTACTACCACACAACCCTTCCTTTACCTAAGCAAACCACTGGGCTTAGAATTTTTCCTCATTCTCTGTTTAATGTGGTCAAAGAATGCATGCCTTAAAATGACATGTTGAAAATGGCTGTTTCCCCAATAAGTTTTATCTGAATTTACAGATAAATTAATATATATATACATATATTTGCATATATATATAACTCTATATTTTTGTATATATATATATATATATATATATATATATATATACATCAGTGTGTGTGTACGTATAAAATTTATATACTTATATATTTTGATATATATATATATATATATATATATATATATATATAAATTAAGGCACTAAAATAGTAAGCAAATGACATAGCACTAATATTAGAAAGTATTTTTGTTAATATATCATATAGATGAGAAGAACTAAAATTAAATAGTACATCACCATTATCATCATATCCATCATCATCATTTTCTATGGGACATATTCATTCAAGATTTAGTGATCAAGGCACCCCACGTTTTTCTTTTTTTATTTTTATCTTTTCAAAACACTGTTCTGCCATCAGTAGCTCGTTATGTAGATTATGTGTTGTTTCATCTGCCAATTTGTTCTCATTATGTCCTACGAGTTTCAAATTTTATAAGCCCTCTTGCCTCTTTATGTGCCCGAATATCTTGAAATGTCTGTTTTTGATGTTAAGTCGCCTTTTTTTATTTCCTTTTCTCATACATTTGCTTAAGAACTCGATTTAGTCCATGGCATCTTCGGCTGCATTTTTGCTGTTTAAATTCTCTTTCTATGTGATTAATCTTTCTTTGTTCCTGATGAAGTTTTCCTGTTTCGTTATAATTTTTTTCACTTTTGAAAGTCATCTTTTCCTATCACAATGCCAATTCACATTTAGTTGTCACGAATTCCCTCCTCCGTTATAACACATCTGAAGCATTCACATTGCTGTATGATCTTACGTTGAAATGTTCCTTTCGTTGACAACGCCTTTCTAATTTTCTATATTTAGTAATTTCATTTACTGTAATCGAAACATATTATGTATAAAAATAACATGGTATACGTAATTCAATTATTTATTGGCTTACGAGTTAAATAACTGCTATGGATATGTGGGTGTTAGGTATATATGGATCAATTTTCTTTTTTATTTCGAAACTGTATACAGTCTTGTATTACTGATCCATCACGTTCCAGTTGTATTAATACACACATTTATCATAGATGTATTATGTTTTATGTATTGCCTATAATTTTACAAGAGAAACATCTTAAAATCTTGAACAAGTGATAAATATATCAATTTCATTCCTCAACCAATTGGCTTCTCAGACATTTTAATTTCGATCTCTACCAAAATACTCTGGTTACTCATCTCATCTTTTGCGTGTTCTGCACTTGTAAATATCGAATTGAAGAATTTTTCCTCGTTTGCATGCCTGTATTATCATCATCTCTTGGATGCCTATTATTCGCACACAATTAAATACCAGAACATCACTTTGGAAAGCATACCAAACTTGGAAATCGGCGTCTTGCTATAAAATTTACATTTTATTTTAAATCAATTATTCTTCAATAAGTGTCTCTACTGTTTTCATGAATTCATTCCGTTCATGTGCAAATTTGTATATATATTCAATTAATTTTTGACAGCAGATTTTCTCTAATGCAATTATTATGTGTTTTTGGTAGGATGAAGAACAAAAAGGAAACCTTTTACATCAAACAAGTTTGGCTTTTATTATATTTTCGTCAGAGAATAAAGAAAGAAAAATTCATGGATTGAAACTTGTTAAATTTATGAACGTTTAAATGTTTCTTTTTAACTTTTAATTTTCGTTATCTTATTATTTGTTCGGAGATTTTTTCTATATTTGATCCTAAATCATACCATTCTATGTAACGTGTTATTTACTTATTATAGCAAACGGTAATATTACTCCACACAATTAACAGCCTGATGTAATAACAAAAATTATACATCATTTTTAAGTATGAAGATCATGCAGTTCATATATTTATTTGTATATATTTGTTTTGTGATAAATTTTATTAGATATTTTTTTAAAATTTTATGTCATAAATTATTTTCTTTTTCCGTCTAACAGCAAGTCACTTTCTAAGTTCTTTTAAGAGCATACGTGATAAGAATTATCATGTAACTGACTTTCCCTATCTTTTGTAAATGCTTAAATATCGGAATTTGTGATACGCTTAATTTTTTTAAATAATTTCCGAGTAATGTGCCATTAATTGGCCTCCACTAATGAATTAAACTTTTGATGAACGCCCCTAGCATGTTTATTCTATAAGAGACGTCTCTCCAGAAAGAAATGTTACAAATTACTTCATTCCTTGCTGGTCACGTATCACTCATTGATCATAAACACTAAAAATGTTTTTAGAAATCTCCAGATTTGTTCTCTTCTTTGAACTTATATTATTTGACGTAAATATTCTTCTAATTCCTTTAGTAAGAGTGTCAAGTAATATGTTATTTAATCCTGTATGTACATGCAAATATTTAAGACCAAGGACCCCAACGGTTTAACAGAAGGATGACGATTAAAACTGATCTTAATGATTCAATCAGCGTATGATGAGAGTTACACAAGAGTAAAATATCGGAGACGGCGTAATTTCAAGATATAAGAGTCAGGAGTAGTCCGTATTAGCTTCAATAATTGTATTCTGGATGTGACCTTCCATATGTACCGAAAAAATTTCATGCAATCAAGTACGTGTTTCACTTCCCGGTCAGTTGAGTTCCAATGTAAATAAAATCATGTCATCTGCAGATCTCCAGTCAATAATTGCATAGCCAAACAGCAACAGTCAATAGGTGATGGGGGCTGGTTTGGTAGACTTGGATATATTCTAGTCCTGACTCTTCATGGTGGCGGGGAATATAAACATCAGTGAAAATATCCTAAAGACGATGGCAACGTACTAAAGAATGATATGTTTGCATGCATCAATTTTTTTTCTTACCTTCTACGAATGATCAGCAGCTATGATAAGTTCTCTAAAGACGGCACTTTCTGCAACAAAGATTATGAGTTAACATGAGAAAAGGGAGACAGTTTTATTTGCATGTACCTGTACAGTTAAATATACAAATAATATCGTATTAGATTCATGCAAATATGTAAGTAATGCAAATGCAAATTAGAAATTGAATCTCTTATACTTTCTGAAATCTCTCTCTCTCTCTCTTTCTCTCTCTTTATATATATATATATATATATATATATATATATATATATATAAAATAAAATAACTTTCGATGTACAAAACTGTTGAATGACCATTTCAACATGAAATCCCTAAGAGAGATTTCACCTGTATCATTTTTTTTTAATATGAAAATATTAATATTAATTAGGATCGGGTCTTTGTGATTTACCTTGCTGCTTTTCCTTTTAAATTAAACTTATTTTAAAATATATATATATATATATATATATATATATATATATATATATATATATATATATATATATAAGTTATTGCAGCAAAATCAGACAATTGACAAAAAGAAAACGAAATAGACAATAAAAACAACAGTTGTATATGCAAAGAACCGAAAATTTATTTCGCAACAATTAGAGATACATGCTCCATTTTTAATTGAATGTAATCACCGCCGGCAGCGAAGACCATCTCAAGGCGGGCGCGAAATAAGTAACACGCTTTGGCGACCATGTCCTTGTCTATAGCGGTTGAACTTGACCTCGATCACACCTCAAGACGATATAGTAAAGAAGTGGGCAGACAGGTGAGAGGGGCGGCCAGGAATCAGGCGATCAGTGGGGAGAAACATCGTTGAGCATCCGAGCCTGGGTAGAGTAGACCTTGTGTGCAGGAGCGGAATGCTGTTGAAAGACGTAGGGTTATCCGGCAGCGTTCTTGTTCAACCAAGGCTTCAACACGCTCTTCGTCAGCCATCTTTTATAATGGAAAATTCGAAAATATTTTCGTACACAGGAAGTTCAATTAAAAAAAGAAACGGAAAAAATGAGAAAAAAATTAGGAGGGAGAGTTAAAAAAGAAAGAGAAAGTTGTGTTAGAAATAGGCGTCTAAACAGTAGGGAAGAGAGAGGGAAAACAAAGAAATATAGAGAAATGCATTCAAATTTGATCTTTGAAAAGGACATTTAAAGATTACTTATGTACCAAGAAATATAAAAAGCGTGTTACAGAAACAGAAGTAGGGGAAAGGAAAACAAGAAATGAGGGTAGAAAAGAAAAATGAAAAAAAAAAACGAAATGGAGGAAGAGTTATAGGAGAAAGGGGAAAAAGAACAAAAATAAAAAATGAGAAAAAAGTAAACGTGCTTTAGATATGCAGTCGTAAGAGGTGTTAGTCAGGGAGGATGTAAAGGAAGGGACAGATACATTTAAAGAAAAACATATTTACAAATGTGGGTACGTAATGTTATATATATATATATATATATGTATATATATATATATATATATATATATATATATATCCAAGTGAGTACAGAACGGGGAAAGAATTTTTTTTCTCGTCCAAAACATAAATTTAAAACAGTGCTCGATATATGATGTATAGAGCTGTGAATAGTTATTATAAATTATGTTTTAGAACATGTACATAATTTTTTCTATATATGTCCTCTTCTCTACAGTCATATGTTTGGTTCAATGATGGGACCCAACATTGAACCAAACATATGATTGTAGAGAAGAGCACATATATAGAAAATAAATAATAAAGATAGATAGATAGAGAGATAGATTACGCTCTGCGATCTATGTTGTTTTCTTTTTATCTTGATATATATATATATATATATATATATATATATATATATATATATAAGTGTGTGTGTGTGTGTGACGTTCAGACAGTAAAATTAATCGTTTACAAATAAAATAAAAACAAAATCTCGATTACCGATAAACCGGAACAAATCATTTTTATATATCATTTAACAGGAAACGTAGAATATATTATCAGTTCTCTCTTCCTCCATCATTCTTTCTTTCTCTCTCTCTCTCTCTCTCTCTCTCTCTCTCTTTATATATATATATATATTTAATTATTTATTTAAGATCAATAAACCACTTACTCATCTGTCCTTTTAACAGCTTGGAAGCAGAAACTCTCCGAAAATATACTGAAAAAAAATATTCATTTAATGGACGGCTCAAATGTGTTGAATTTCTGTGCGGTTTCAATTTGCCTTTTCACACATAATTTATGATTTGCAGAACGATATTACTTTCGTGAAAACAGGTGATTTGCATAGATATAATTTAAACGAGCTCAAATTGCCTAAAAATTAGAAGAGAACTAAACTACATACATTTTAATCTCTCTCATTTGTAAATATATATTCAGATTATTTATATATATGTAACCAGTCAGTTAAGTGCCAGAATTGATACGCCCTTGGGCGATCGTGTCTCTTTCTGATTCGGAAGATTTTCTAGATTAGACTGATTTCCAACCTAGGCTATAAATGCCTAACAGTCTTGCTATTTATCCTATCGCTAGAGGGAGAACCGGCGGATTAACAGCTTTCTCAAGGGTATTTATGCGTAATTAAAGGTAACGAATTCTACTGGAATTCGAACATGGGGCTCTAATTTATCTTTCCTCTCTACTGGACTACAACGCACATCCATATATAAAAGATACAGCAACAATTTTCGTATTACTTTATGTAAGGTTACTTAGCAGTGGAGCTTAGGCATCCACGGGTGGTGGATGAATGTCGCTGTTGAATGAACGTTGAGTGATTGTTGAGGTCAGAAAGGTCTATGCTTTATTTCTGCTGTTTTAGACAAAAGTTCCTTACATCTGACATGAACACCATCTTGCTAAATTGTTATATCGCTAATTACGAAAGACTTCTGAAACGTTTAAATTCAATTTTTAAATTAATCGTTTAATTCGTAATGCATTAGTCGAAATATTACGCTTAATATTGGGTTAAATATGCAAAATCATTTTCTAAAACAGTTTTTAAATCAGATTTCACAAGCATTATATACTATTTAACATATTGGTGAAAATCTTTTTTCTAATGCATTTATTTGTTTCTGCGTGTTAAGTTAACGAAATTAAAACATGAATCAATCTAGCTTGTTAAATGCGTTAACTATTTTGATATTACTGCTGTTTGAAGTGTTGTGTGTTTTCTTTTTCTCATGGGGTAAGTTAGGGTAAGTTTGAAGAATATCTATTATTTAGCTAGACTCATGTTCTATCATAAAAACATTTCTGTATGTGGTTCATTCACTCGAACAGTACCTCTTCTTATACTAAGATAGAGTGTTAGTGTTCTAGGATGGAATCCTGGCGTGTGCAGTGTATTTTTTACATAGGGACTATTAGGAAATAGCAAATTTTAAACACTCTTTAAACACCGATTTTGACTTTTGTTCGAAAAATATTATCAGATTTGAAAATCAGATTTTATTTCTATATGAATGTACTTAAACCGTTTATAAATCAGTCAAAACAAGAATGACCAACACATTTGTGTTTCCACAACTGAGCTCCAACTTTGTATGTATTTCTGAGATGAGGTAATATTTGTATTATTTACATTGTTCGGACTATTGTTCTCATATTTATTGCAATATTTACGACGTTTCAGACGTTGTAAGCTTCGGCTTTCCTCAGGTGCTACGAATTTGTAACCAATACTTTTATTTTATTTATATAATTCTCATTCCATGTTCGACGAAATTTTCCGGTAGCCATGTAGTTATCTCTCTTTAAGCTATTTATTCACAACTGGATCAAGTCAGTGTAACTTAAAACGCATATATATTCAATAGGCCATGTGTCAATGAGGACACTTGGGCTAGTGAATATAGGCGTTTTTTGGAGAACAAATAACTTAAAGACTTAAGTTAATGGAAGATAGCTACATGGCTACCGGAAATTTCGTCCCACAGGGAATGAGAATTATAAACAGGGGAATGACAAAACGAGGGTTGCGTTGAGTAAGAGGAGAAAGAGTGATAAGAACCAGCAGGGAGAGAGAAACATGGTAAACCATCATCTCTTACGTCTTGAAAGGACAGGGCACAAAGAAGAAGAAAAAACTAGTATCCATTACTGGCAGACAATGACACCTCATCATTGCTCATATGCTTGGCCCATGATATTCGCAGCATCCTTCCGTAGAACCACATTTCAGCAGCTTCAAGTTTTTCCTTCATCTTTAACGATATTGTCCAACATTCACTGACATATTGAAGAACTGACATCGCATAGCAATCTAGTACTCTCTCTTTTTTTCTAGTGAAAGATTTATTTTACTCAGCTTCTGGAACGCGTCTTTCGCCATGCCAATCCGCCTTCGGATCACTGTGTCTCACTTTCCGTTTTCGGTTAGAAAACTTCCTAGCTTTTTATTTTTTATAGGCTTCATTTTAATATCTCCCACCGTTATTTGTCATTTGGGGTTGTTTTTTTTCTGATGACCATGCATTTAGTTTTCTTGCAGTTTATTTGTTGTCCTTTTTGTCACTCTTTTCAGGTAACTTCTGTAGGAGGTCTTGTAGTTTCGGTCTTTGCAATCAGCACTGTATCGTCTGCGTATCTTATGTTCTTCAAAATGTGACCTCCGATTACAAATCCAGGCATAACATCTAGGGTCCTAAAATATTTTCGCTGTACAAGTTAAATATATCCGGTGAAAAGACACATCCTTGTCTTACGTCCCTACCTATCTTCGTATATCTACTGAATTCATTAGCTGTCCGTAGGCAGTTAGCTGCCAGTAGATATTCATAATTACCTATATATTTTCCCCAAATATGTAGAAGCTGCTGAAGATTTCCATCAATTCTTTCTGGCGTATTTTCTCGAATGCCTTCGCATAATCGATAAAACACAGGTACAAGTCCTTTTTCATTTGTATTGCCCTTTTGGAGAGCATCCTAATCATAAATATGGCGTTCCTTGACGAACCCGCACTGTTCTTGTCCTATCTCTGGCCTGATTCTACTTCTTGCTCTATTCATCATGATTCGGAGGATCAGTTTTTAATAAGAATCAATAAACTGATAGATTGGTGTATATCGTACTCGTTTTCACCTGGCTTCGTCGGCAGTGCTATGAAAATAAACTTGCATTGGTCGTCTGGTTGTATACGACTATTATAAATTTCATTTATTATTTCTCTAATTTTCTCTCTACCGAATTCATCCATGGCTATACAATGCCGTCTGGACTAGCTGCTTAGTCTATCTTCAGTTTGGTCATTGCAGCTTCCACTTCGGTCTTTAATATTTCCGGTCCGTCCACATCTTTGTGTTTTATCTTTTGCTCTCTCTTGTCGTGGAAATGATCCTTTACATATTCTTCCCCTCGCTGGAGTTTTCTCCTCTTTTTACATACTTGAATTTTATACATCTCGTTAGAGAGCAGGTTTTTTTTGTCTCTTTATGCATGTCTGCTATATTAGTCCTGTTCAGTCTCTCTACCTATGCGCATTTGTCGTTGAGCCATTCGTCTATTGCTTGTCTGCATTTGTTCCTTATTACCTTGTGTATTTTCCTGTATTTTCTTTCATGTTTTAACATCATTTTCCTTCTCCTTTCACTCATGTCAAGAATATCTTCATCCATCCACTCGTTTTTTTTCTACTGCGTCTGGTTTCTTTTGGGGCAACGTTGTTTGCTGATGTCACTATCACTTCCTTTAGTGAGTCCTATTTTTAATGTCCTTGTCGAATCTGTTCTTCGTATTTGTTTTTCACTCGGTTAGTGTGTTCTTTCTGCACCTTGAGGTCATTCACGAGCCTATTGTATTTCTGTCTTGGTACTATGCTAAGCTTCCTCATTCTTCGAAATTTATCTTTAGTTTGCAGATGACTGGGACGTGGTCGCTTCAGTATTCGGCGCCTGGATAGCTTTTAAATTATACCACTACGTTTCTGAATCTCCTGTTTATGATTATATAATTTTTTTCGTTTTTCCTGTCACCTCCTGGATTCTCCATGTCCATAGACGTTGTGGGTATTCTTGGTAGCATTAGATAAGCTGATTAACAAGGAACAAATGTGACTTGTAACTTTCAATATCCAGAAAAGAATGCTTTTAACGATTCACAATTGCAAAGCGTGCCTGGACTTCCTCCAGTCATGACAATTGTCAGCTCACTTTATGAGAATTAATAATTTGTTATTTTGATAGGACTCAAGTTTACTCCAGAGCCCAATTGAAATTCTTATAAACAATCTTTTGCTAAAGATACTGGAAAATGTTTGAATCATTTTGCATGCCGCCAAAGTATACTCGACTCCGTTCAGGCCTTATTTTTACGAGAGACAAATTTGACTAAAAATAGAATATTTCTTCCATTTCTAGCTTAAGGCTAGTAAATCATCACTTTCAAGCTTTGACAGTATTCATGGATTTTTACACAGTCTTGTAAAAAATGAACCAGTTTCCAACCTACATTTTTTATGCAATGCATGTGCGTTGTGGTACAGTGGATATAGGCTCGGAACGAGAGACCGAGTAGCCGAGTTCGAATTCCAGTTGAATCCATTGTATTCACTTACGCGCAAATACCCTTGGGAAAGCTATTAATCCGTCTCTTCCTTCCATTTATGGGTTAAATAACAGGATAGATTGGGTTCTATAACCTTGGTCGGCAACCAGTCTACCGCAGAAAGCAATGGCATCCTACTGCGGGATAATCTTCTGCCCAGTCAGTCATGTCTCGAAAGAGACATGATCGCCCAAGTATGGCACTTAACTAACTGACTGAATAGGTTTATTACTAATCTCTAATATGCAGACAATCTCTGTTCCATAGTTTAACCAATTTCAAACTTTTCCAGCTCGGACCTATCATATTACTTGTACGCCGTCAAAATTCCCACATTTCTTTTATATTGTTATTGCGTGGGGTGAGTTCCACTTAGATCGGACATATTTTCTCCAAAGAATTATTGTTTTATAGAACTGACTCATGCCTAGAAACTTTTTGGAATGTTAAAACCTTGAAATCAAGGTTCAGTCTTTTCCAATCTTGCATAGCGTCATAAGCATCACTTCATAGTTTTTCTTCTTGTATCTGAATTGAAGGAAATGAAAAAATACAGCTTTTAGACTCAATGGTTCCGCATTTGAAAAGTCTACCAATATTCACGCGAAATTATCAAAATTAATTTTCAGAAATATCCACTATATCCAGCTTGTTTAATAAAATATTCTAATCTGAGATAACTTCATTAGAAAATACTGGATTCAACTGAATGTTCAGATACCTTATAGATATTCATAAACAACTATTATTTTGCTATTTTCTATGGTCGGAAATTGTAAAGAATTGATAAATTTGAACAAAGATGAATTAACAAGTTTAGTAAAAAAAGTCTTCCTAAGGAATATTGATCTTCGTGAATAATAAAAATATTATGTTTTTTAATCGTGCTATAATCCCTAAATTAATATATTTCTACAATTTTAAGGTGAATAGTAAAATTAACTCTTACCGTGTAGAAAATAAATGACATTCATTGACCGAAATGTTACTTTTCTTTGGTTGAAATTCATAAAATCATATGCTTAAAAGTCTTTTTTCTGAACATCAGATTTATCATGTAAAGTATTTGAAAGTGTTTACTTCAGAGTTTTCATTCTCTTATCCTGGTTGCCGTACATGGCTATAGGACGCAAGGTGTATTGCTATTTTACACATAGCTTAGAATTTACCCATTAATGCTAGATTAAATGATATAAATATGATTGATTCATTGCTAGATTTATATGTATTATATCATTCCACTTTGTGTTATTTAAATCCGAAATATATTTAGGATTGTAAGAATAACCGTATTTTTTAATGAATGCAAATTGAATTAACATATGAGGTTTTGCATAAAAATGAAATCTTCAGGTAAAAGCATTTACTATTTAATCCATAGTTGGATAGAGGATATAGTTTCATACCTTATGCAAACTTATTTTTTAGTATATGTAAATCACAAACGCGATTAAAATCAAACACCACTTTCCAATGCTCTATTCTAAGCCACTATTGATAAAATATCTCTCACAGCCCTTATATAATAGAATAATCATAAATAAATAATCATAAATATATGTTCCATTTAACATGAGAAAGAAGCGTTGTGGCATTTTCATAAATTCTTCTTCATTTTGGGATCGCCCGTTTGTACATAATAATGGACTCAGCTGAGGGTACATATAATCCTGCCTATAGAGAGAACGACAGAGTTTAGTTTCGTTGTAAGTCGTAAGTTTTTGAGTTGTTTAGTAGGAGTTGGGTCTGGAATCACAGTGAGAGTTGCAGTTGCTCTGAGCTCCACACAGCTAGAATCAGTTACCCGGACATACTATTTCACTTCAAGACTCTACATATTTATTTCTACTCATAGTATTTCTAATGTGACTAATTCGTGTTCCAGTTTATATATTAAGTTCAATATAACTTACATTTTCTATATCCATATCTGTTTTTGTTATTTATTTTTTGTGCGGTTCCTCACCCAGAATCCACAACAAATTGGCGACGAAATTTTCGAACAAGAACTCACTTATACCGCATTCGTACACTACTCCACAAAAAATTGGCGACGAACTCACGTACACCTATACCCAAAACCGCCACAACAAAGTTTGCTACAAGGATTTTGAACACAAGTCTACCACAAACAAATTGGTGACACTATTACAGAGAGACAGAATGAAAAAACGCTAAAAAGCGAATTTGAAGAAAATTTTCTATAAACTTTTCTACAAGATTAATTGCCAGAAAGCAATAGTTAAAAAAAAACCTTCACAGAATCATAGCAGCAAACTATAGAGGACTTTCAGAAAAGACTACTAGAAATTATAAAAAACAAATGGAAATGCAAAGGCAAATGAAGAAAGACAAATGGAAATACAAAAAGCAAATGAAGGAAGACAGTTACAACTAAAAAACTATTACTAAAATTAACAAGTACAGCACTAGATAGGAACACAGAAATAGAGGAGACGTTTTCGCAAGATGCTGTGGGGAACGCGATAGAAACTTTTAACTATTCGATGGATAATAAAATTTTTGGAGAATATTACAGGCGATATGAAGATATTTTTAATATCGACTGTCAGAACTGGACTGAAAAGAAAAAGTTAAGATATTTGCTTGGAAAATTAGATACGAACGAATACACTAAATTTGTAGATTATATTCTTCCAAAAAAGACGAACGACTTAAAGTTCAAGGAGGCAATGACAGGCTTAACTGAGGTATTTAGCCCAAACATTTCTTTGATTCACAAAAGGTGGAAATACCTTAATCTCGTGAAAGATGAAAACGAGGACTATTCAACATTCGCAGCCATCGTCAACAAACATTGTGACGACTTTAAATTGTCTGAGCTAACTCCAGACAAATTTTAAAGCTTCATATTTGTCCAAGGACTAGTCGCTGCTAAGGACAGCGAAATGAGTAAACGAGTGCTGACCAAATTTCAAAATGAACCAGGTTTAACACCGCAAAACTATCAGAGGATTACTACAAATGCCTCAGTATAATGAAAGACAGTAAAGATATCGAAGAATCAGGAGTCGCGCATATTCGTAAGGTAAAAAGATATTTACGTTTTTCACCCTCCCCAAAAGCAAAACAAGATTTTAACGACAAAGAAAAAAGGTACAAAACATTTAGTGACAGAAATCAAATAAACAAACAAGCCCCACTTCTGCATGTTACAGATGTGGTAGATGGCATTGGTTTAGAGATTGTCTGTTAAAATACAAAAATTGCCGAGCTTGTGGAAAGATGGGACACAATCAGTTGTATACAGAAACAAAAACCAGCCTAGTAGGGTAAGATCTACTTGAGTGGAACATGAAAACAATGAATATATGAGGAAATATGTAGAACTTGAAGTATTGAATAAGAAGATCAAATTACAACTGGATTTAGGTGCAGACTGAACAATAATCAACCTACAGACATAACAGAAGCTGAATAAGCCGACCATGTTACACACACAAAAAATGCTAAATCGGTAACAGGAAAAAGTATTAATTTCGAAGGGGAAATTATCGTGAATTTGAATTTTCAGGGAAAACCAAAAAGTTAAAGATATATGTTACGAAAAACACACATAACCTGGTAGGTACAGACTTGATTCAGAAATCTAATATATTGGAATTACCCATTAACTTGTTTTAAAATTAAAAAGCATGCTGACAGAAACTAAGGAATTTTAAAAGAGAGGTATTCTCAAGCATTAACAAATTTACAACAAAAATCGAGCAAAAGAAGAAAGTACAACCAGATTTTATTCCACCCATAGTTACGGAAAAAGCATTCAAACCAGGTGAATAAATTTACTTCAGAATGTTAAAAATAACATGGCACATTAGAAACCTGGAACAATTATGAATGGACTAGGAAATGCAATATACAAAATACAGGGAGAAAAATCTATAAATAAGAAATACAAAAACCAAAAACAAAGAAGGATTGAAGAGACAAGCTCCTCACACTAAAATAAACGTTGTGGCGATGAAAAAAAGTTTTTAAGCCGTTGAGAATAATAGAAAACAAACGGATAAAATATTAACTGCTCCCCCAAAATTGTAAGGAATGGGTGTTGTGGGATCGCCCCTTTGTACATAATAATGGACTCAACTGAGTGTACATATAATCCTGCCTATAGTGAGAACGACTAAGTTTATTTGAGTTGTAAGTCGTAAGTTTGTGAGTTGTTTAGTTGGATTTGGGTCTGGAATCACATTGTTGTTGCAGTTGCTTTAAAGCTCCACTCAGCTTGAATTAGTTACCCGGACATACTATTTCATTTCAAGAATGTATATAATTATTTCTACCTATAGTATTTCTAAGTTGACTAACCCGTGTTCGAGTTTGTATATTACGTTCAATATAACTTACACTTTCTATCTCCATATCTGTTTTTTATTTATTATTTTGTGCGGTTTCTCACCCGGAATACACAACACTTTTAAAATGATATTTATAATCTGAAAATCAATAAAACTGTATATCAACTATAAACCCTTCATGAGAAACTGTCTCTTAAATCAGTCACGAGAAAAGCTTTCTATAGTAATCTAAATTTCGAAACGGTTATGATTTCTTCTACAGAATTTATTTCAGAACAGGAACTTGTTATTTATAATTGCTTCATGTAAAAATAAATCTAATATTTTGATGATTTTCTTCATTGAAATTTCCTTTCATTAATCAAAGCGTATATTTTCTCTTATCAATGTAAATCGTTCCACGATAAATTTTATAAAGGGTTGAGTACTAAGAACTAGAGAAAACTTTTTTTTTTCAGTGGCCAAAAATTAAAGTAAAATATTATTCAAATATTAAGATCTATTTAAATAAAACATAATAAAATGCACTAGTAATTTCTGGGTATGAAAATAAATAGAAAAATAAGACTGATGTTAGTCAACAACATCCCAATGTGTGAGATAACGATTAAACGTCTGAATTCATTTCAAAATGATTTTTGTGTAGATAGTGTATCTACAGTGGGTACTGCCACCACAATAGGTACCTTGATGAAGATCCATGTTTACCATCTGATTACACTGGAATGGCAGCATCTTTCATAAGTTCCACGAAGTGGGCAAAGTTTAAAAGATATGATGCTATCAGTGGGTCAATTATATTTACAAAGAAGGAACTCAGCGGGTGGCACACCATGTCAAGGCTTCTAACAATAGATCTGAGCGAAATACCGTCTGTATGAACTTGTGTAACGTTGAGAGAACTGACTGTATGTCCTAGGCTGGAAGTGATCCTTGTTCTTGATTATCAACTGCGACATCTGTCGTTCAGTTTTCAACGCAGGGTCTTTCTTTACCTTACTATAATAAGTTATTCCTGTTTCTTGGTGTATTCAGTTTTCAATCACGACAGTTACATTGCCTTTGTCAGCTCGTAGTATGTCAGCTTTCTCACTTTATATCTGAGCAATGATGTCTAAATATGGTATCCGCCTGAGGGTTGAGACCCTGTTCAGCACTGGCTCTTCTGATGTTGACTGCCTTCATAGGTTGGTGATAGAACTCACGTGTTAATCTCTTTAGTTTTCTGTTATAGTGACCTATTTAAATTGAAATGAATTCTTCCTCCTTCATAAATACTAACCTGCGGGTCTTCCTGGGTAGACAATAGTGATGCAGTATAGCTTGAAATTTCGGAGCGATATTTCTATCTGCAGATAATTAGCATTCTTATTTTGTACATATATTTCTGTTATTCCAATACACTGGTTCAAACTACCTTTTTCATTTCATGACATTCTTCCTGGCGCTAACGGGCCACAACATTTTCTTTGACTGCATTGAATCCTTGCCTAAAGGATTTGCCCAACCCATGCCGGATCATTTTTCGGCCTTCTTAATCTTTTTGAATTGGTGCCAAATCATAGTTACTTGCAGGAATCTAAGATGTTTTGATATTTGTCCCAGAACCATTCTATTTATCGTCATATCTTTGTATTTCTTCAGTATTTGCCTATATGTCCGAGATGAGGCAGTGTTTACACAATTTACTTCTTTAATAATTTTTAAGAATTCTACATGGACCAGAATTTTCTTACAAGCCGACCATCGTCAGTTAGTGGTTGTATATAGTAAAAAAAAATGGGTTGTTCCCACACATACAGCAAATAGACTGCAACGCTGGAGAAATATACCGCTGAACTACAACTATAAAACGGAAATTCTACCATCGAAAAATGTAGTCATGGTGGGGGACTGCCTCGTTTAATTCCAAAATTCAGCTAACCACTTGAAGATACCGTGATGTGGCAATAAGTGCAGAAAAATAAAATTGAAAATGTCTTACATTTATGTAAGACATTCCTTATAACACTAACAGAAATATTTAAATCGCTGAACGACAAATTCACATTAAATATGAAGGTTCATCTTAGATGTAAAGTCACAAATAGAAAGGTAAAAGAACGTAACGAATTTTTTATACGTGATGGTGTACTGATATACGCTGATAGTTGTAATCCCTGCATCATTGCAAAAACACATGTTGAAAGAATCACACGTAGGCCATCTGGGAAATTTTAGAATAAAATTCCTAATGAGCAGTTACTCTTTCTGGCCAAAAATTAATGAAGACAGGCAAAACATGTTTAAATCATGCAGATATTGTACGCTGGTAATGAAGTTCCCGCCGATCAAATATTAACATTGGCCGGAAACATTCTAAGGCCTCTGATTACATCTAAATTTCGCCAAGCCATTGAATAGAGCCTACTATATGGTTGTAGCAGACAGCTATACTAAGTGGTCTGAAATTTTGAAATGCAGACATCCAACTACCACGGTAACAATATAATCCTTTAACGAAATCTTTGCAATGTCTGGCATACAAAATTCCATTATGTTTGACAATGGGACGCAGTTCACGCATAATTAATTGAAGTTATTCTTCAAGTACTTACATATACAAAATATTACAACGCCCCTGTATAATCTAAGATCAAACGAACATACGTTCAAAATGTATCTTAAAAAATCAGATTAGGATAAGAAAATGGTTTAGAAATTTCTAAGCGTTTTCAGAATTAAGCCAAATTTTAACTTTACATCTGGAATGTGTCCAGCATAATTAATATTCGCGAGAAGAATTATGTCTGTTTTCAACAACATACTATGTGAACGGAAGGCGTAAACATCAACGAATATCCTTGTACATAAATAACTTTAACCAGGGAGAAAATGTAACTTTTAAGTAGTTTTAGAAGGGTTGCATAGTTAATAAATGGATCGGTCGAATTTGAAATCAAAAAGTCACCTGAAGCAGTTAAGATGTAGACACACTGATTTGGAATTTTCCACACAAGAAGTATCCATCGATGTATTATGGGATACATTCGACATACCTACTCTAACAGAAATTATTAAAATACGGCAGAAAAGCAAAAGAAAAAGAACTATGACAGAATTTTAAGTATGCAACCAACACGAAAAAGTATACATACTCCAGAGTGAGTCAGCTGGAGGTGTTCTGTAGGAAAAAAGTATCGATACTGACAAGTGTGGATGAACACTACTGGAGTCACTTGACCATAAATAATTAGTATATAAAGAACTCAGACAGAAGTCTGAGTGTACTCAGCATTGTGTATCAACTCTCAGCCTACGAATGGCAGAGTCTCGTCTGGCGTAAATTAAACTAAGTACCCAGCTCTGTTATTTGCAGGTTCTATGTGAAATTCCTCCTCTGTGAAGAGGCAGATAAATACCGTTCAATGTGGTACATCAGCTCGAACTCTAACCTCGTCAGACTCTCAGGATCTGGGCGGAGAAGAAACCAGAGGAAGCTCGTCCGAAATGCAGAATCTCGTCTGGATGAAATTAAAGTTGGTACCCGACCCTGTCATGTGCAGCCATTACGAGAATTCTTTGCTCGAGCCTTAGTGCTCGAATTCCTTACTAAAAAACTGCTATATGCCACGTTTCGTTTCAGTGGAAAGGCAGATAAAACCCGTTCTTTGTTGTGCATCATTCCGGTGTTGCGCTTTAATTGAAGAAATTGTTTCTGAGTAAATTAATCGGGAGCATTATTCCGAGAGTATTATTTTGTATCAATATTTGTATTTTGACTTTACGCGAATATACCGAAATACTAAAATTCACTAATAGTGAGCTGCTAAAAGTTCCATTGAGAATAATGTTACGAAAAACGAATGTGATAAAAAATGTTTAAATTTACCGGATAAGCGTGACGCACAAAGAAAAAGCAGGTTGCCTCACAAACTCTATCACAGACGAGAAGGTTCACCAAGCTCAATCAATACTAATGGTGACCATCTGCACATTCGTATCACTGTTTCGTTTATCCTTGGTGCCCACACTAGTAGTGAATACCCCATGTTAACGCTGTAAAAGCAACAAGAAAGCTTGCGCGATCATGCTGAAAATTTGTTCACACAATTAAAATAGCACAACCCATAAGCGTACATGAGATGAAGGTAGTGAAACAAACCCAAATATCTGATATGGTGAAAGAGGGCATAATTTTTATTACTTTCGTATTAATACCAAACATGGGTATATGAAGTGACCGCTCATTTTTATTAAAACTCCCAGTTTGCTTTTTTAATCATCCGTCTCAATTTTAAGATACTTTGAATTTTAGAGCAATTAACGTTTTCAATATTTTACAATTTTATTTTCCATTTTTTTACATAAAGGGTGTTCTCAAAAGATGCATATATAGAATCCTTAGATAGCAACAGACAGTAATCAGTTGAAGTTGAAACTAACAGCTCAAAGCTGCCCAGCAAAGTAGGCAAGTCTGTTTTATAGATTCTGATTGGCTAGTGATGCCAGTGTGGATATATATTGTCCTCAATAAATATCAGCAAAATACCCAATCAATGGGTGAGAGGAGAGAGGGACATGTATTGAGTTACAGCCCTGTTTTTTATTTGTCTGCCAACTGGACGCTAGTTGGAAACATCCTTGTGAAGGTGAGTCTCATACTCTTAATGATGGCAACCAGACGAAACTTTAAAGATAAGAAAATCATTCTAAAATCTTACTGGAAGAATGAAACACAATTAATGTGAAATGACAATTTAGGAGGATGTATAAAAAACCCACCAATACGAGTTACCATCACTCGAATTAGAGATACGTTTGAAGCTGATAGAACTGTTCAGAACGTCTCCAAAAAGCATTCCGGAAGACCACGTACAACGACAAGTCCTACAAATGGAGAAAGGGTACTTGAAACTTTTCAGCGAATTTCGAGAAAGTCTGTGTGGCAAGCCAGTCGTGCGGTAAGAAATTTAAAATCATCTGTCCAACACATCATGAAGCCTTGTAAATGGAAAATTTACATTCCAATATTAGTCCATGCTCTTCATGACGAGGACCCAGACAGAAGAGTATAGTATTTTGAGTGGTATGCTTTCTCACAAAAATTGTGGGGAGTGATGAGGCCACATTCAAATTAAATGGTTTGATTAACCGCTACAATTGCACTTACTGGGGACTTGCAAACCCACGTGTTATGATCGACCATCATGTTAATTTAATAGGAATTACAGTGTGTTGCGACTTATCGTCATGATGATTAATTGGACCGTTCTTTTTTATGCTAATCTGACTGGTCTTGTTTACTTGAACTTGTTGTAGCTGTCTCTCATGCCAAGCATTAGTGAACACTTTGGGAAGAGGATTCTTATTTTCATCAAGATGAGGCACCCCCATACTACCATCGCGAAGTGATCCTTCCTTAATAACATCTTGCAAAACGGACGGAGGAATTTTGTTGAATACCCATTACGTTCACCAGATTTTACACAACTAAATTTCTTTTTATGGGGATACCTAAAAGACAAATTTACACAATGAAACCTACAACAATCGCTGAATTGAGAACAGCCATTGAACGTGAATTCACGCAAATACCAAGGAAATTGCTTCATGATATGTGCTATCACTTCGCGTTACCGGCGATGTCTGGACCAGAACGGAGATCAATTTGAGAACAGGCAGTGACAAAACGATAGAATAATGTTTGTAAATTATTTTACATTTTGAAAATTAAACAAATAATGATAATTATCTGGTTTAGAATTCTTTAAAGTGTGTATACATATTTTTGGGACACGCTGTATTTGAAGAAAGAAAAAACATAGAACTAGTATTTGTCTATAAGTCGAAACAATCGTTTAGATCTACTGGCACGGTGTCCTCAAGGACATACGGGACAGTGGATATACACACTGGTTAGTTACGGTGACTTAAACCAAAGAGTTGTGAATTCAATCCAAAGCTACAACAACTTACAATAGTTTAGTTAAAGGGATATAACTCCATGTCTAACAGCAGTGGAATAACACATGAAACGAGAATAATATACCCAAGTGATAGTAATAAAGGTTTCAGTTAAAAATTCCTAGCACCTGAAGAAACCAGGAGCGTACAATGGCCGAAAAGTTGTAAGCATGGCAGAAAAGTTGAGGACAATAGTCTGAATAATGTAAATTTTGTAAAACTATTAATCGAAAACAGTTAAATTACTTAGTGAGCTTGACTAAATGGAACAGGGTTTTAAAGAAATCACAAATAACCAAAGGTTATTAAGAGATACTAATAAAAAGAAATTGTTAAGAGTCATAAACTCCTGTATCATGAGAGGACACTACACATAAAGAAGGAGACAAAGAACTTCATTTTATCATTAAAAAAAATTACGTATTTAGGAACTATGTATATGTTCTCGGTTATAAGCGGATAAGATCCAGGCCACCATTTAAAAGGCCTCACTGAAAATAGATATTATATCAGAACAATTATTCTTCTGTGATCAAAAGGTTTTATTGTTAGGACATGGCAAAGAAGATTATTGATTTCCTCAGTAAAGATAAGCCCTTGGTCCTTTAACTTTATAAGTGACAGGTCATTCGCAAATGATATATCGTTACCATATGTGGACAGCAACTGTACTATTTCCCTTCCAAGTTTCGACTGAGCCCAAAAGCTACAGCAAGCTCTTGTGAGGTATGAATTATTTTCAAAATTTAAACCTGCAGGCGAATCAACACAACGAGCTCACCGCTATATTTTTACTTCCATTTAAAGATTTCAGACTAAATCCATTCCTCCGTTCCAATAATTGTAATTTTTATCGCTTAGACATCCACATCGTCTTGATCTTCACCATTCGTGTACAATTGCTGACATGTAATTTCCTCTCACTCAGCTTCTTTTCAGGAAAAGTTAATTTGCAGAAAAGACTCCCAAGATGATGCTTTCCCGATCAATACAATCTTAATAGATTCAATTATAGGTTTAACCTTTTTCTTCCACAAATATTTATCTCTTACTGTATAAAACTTTACTCCAAGTAATAACATTCTAAATATGTTTCTTTTGTCAATGTAATATTAATACACGAGAATTTTCTTTTCTAGTCTTTCTTTGTCTTTTCTCGTCTTTCTTTGTCTTTTCTCGTATTTCTTTGTCTTTTCTCGTATTTCTTTGTCTTTTCTCGTCTTTCGTCTTTGTTTGTAGTTGGCGTGCATAATATTATAATTTCCTCGACGGAGTTCAAAGGAGGGTGGCATGGTAAACGGTTAGTATTTTTCTCTATTTTCGTATTGACAGCTAATATAATTTTCGTTTTCTTCTTGTCTCTTTTAATTACGTCTGTTTTTATTGCATTAATTAAATATGATATTTTGCATTTTTGCGCATAAATTTCCTTATTCGATCGTTTCCGGTTAATTTAAAATTTAATTTGATCTGTGGTACCATAAGTAGAGCGATGATTCCTAGACTTGTCTCATAGGCCATTTGCAGAGAATTCGATTATTATTCTGCGTTTCCTCTCTTGCGATTCTCTAAAAGTGAAACGAACATTGAAATCTACTATTTTCCTCTGTTATACTATTAATATGGACAAATATAAATCATTGATTCTTTTATTGTGTCTATTGAAAATCAATGAAACTTTCAGTTATTCCACTAAAATATTGTTATCGGCAGCTGTTACCATGAATTTCAATAAAGCCATTATTTGAAACTGTCGAAGAGACGACGATCTTACTCTTGTTTAAATACTGGGAAACCGGGGAGCATAGAGAAATGATATTTTATCAATGAGAGAATCTAATCAAATATTACGCGTTATTCTGAATATTGTAGAATAATGTTAAGCAGAACTTCGAATAGTCCGCATTGAAAGCAGATTTCAATGTTCTATTTATATGCAGTAGTTTAGAAAGAAACAAAAAGCAAAACCTCTAGAATAGGTTGAGGTACGTTTGTCAAACTGAAAGTAAAATTCTCATAAGTTAATAGGAATTTATGTATGAAATTTCTAATCTTTCGAAAATAAAGATCCAAAAACACTCTTTTGTGGAGCATGGGCCCTACATATATATGTAAATTCAAATATTATTTAGAGGGGAAGAGTTATTTTCAATATATCATTTTAAGACATGCATTGTCAACCCCGTTTAATCAGAAATGGGGTAAATGCAATACAGAAAATAAGGTTATATTTCTGTAATTGTAGATCCAGTGAAAGTTGTCCGGTTAAAGGTAAATGTAGATCTACAAATGTGATCTACTAAGCTAGCATTCACTTTAAGGAAAACAAGGAGAAATATAACGTTCATATCGACATGTTGGTGAGAATTTGGAACCAAAGGCATTATACACACAGGGAAATATTTACTGACCATAACTTAAAGTATCAAACAGCACTTTCACAAAAATAAAATGAATTGAAAGAGAATGACCAAAATCCACAGATAAAGTGGAAGCTGATAGGCAAGGCAAGTTCTCCTAATAACATAAGCTCTATCTGAATAGACTTAGAGAAATCATAAGTATCTGTCGTCACCGGAATAAATTTAAATTGCAATAATTAACACATTCTTCTGTTTAGTCACAACAGAATTTGTCCTTTACATGAAATATGTTTTTAAAATTTGGCAAATCAGTAACATTTTCCCTCCTACCTACCACTACTAACGCAATGATCAAGCCATCAATGATCAAACCCTATAACAGCCAACATTCGCCCACACCTACATTTAGTAGCCCATTCTTCCGGCGTTAGAAATTTTTCTCATCTTTTGATGAAACGGTGTTGACATGGCATGTCATAAACTGACTTGTTGAAAATAGTTATCCTTTCTATAAATAATATCTGAATTTAGGGATAAATAAATAGATAACTGCTCTCTAAATTAAATTAATTTACATTGAGCTCTCTACTGAATCAGTTTTAATATTTAAACGATATTACTAGGAACGTTTCGAATTATTTACCAAATTATCAAGGCTTATTTACCAATACTATCTTGGGTTTTTACCACCGATATATATATATATATATATATATATATATATATATATGTGTGTGTGTGTGTGTGTGTGTGTGTGTGTGTGTGTGTGTGTGTGTGTGTGTATGTGTGTGTGGATTTCGTTAAAGAAACCTGACAAGGTGCTGCGAGTAGGATTTTATTTAATTTTTCATGTGTCCGTATTTGGGTTTCCTTTCCCCGGCACCCAAATAATCAAACATTGTCCAAAGTATCATTCGGCGTTGAAAATTTATTTACAAACGCCCACTTGATCAAACTGTTAGTAAAATTTTTAACTCTGTGTAAAAGATAATTCAAGTCCCTAAATCATTCAAACCATGTACCCTCAAAATATTATTACATTCTTGAACAATTAAGGTCTTTAAGACCATAATGGTAACATCCTCGCCAAAAATATTGACGTTAATATGGGAAATAACCTAAGCTCGTCAGTCATCAAATACTACATGTCTCACTTAAAAAAAGGTTAACTTACCAAGTCTCTAAATTCAAAATATGTGTTCACTACGTAGGTATCATTCCTATTTTACCGGAAAACAAACAAGACGTCAATAATACCAAACCGTATAATCAGAAACACCCCCGCAAAAAGATAATTATTTACATTACTCATTATTTCATGCCTACATATTAAGTCATGCCTACCAGACTAAAGTTCAATTAAGACTCATATAAACACATAAAACGTCTACCAAAATGCATCTGAAACATTGTAGCGGAAAATACAAGTATAATTACCTCATGTACATGTAAATCTAATTGAAAATATTAAATTCTATTATCAAAAAACTAAAAGCCAACGCTAATAATTAACTATGAACACGTCCACGTTGTACTGAATCTTTTTGAAAAATAAAACATTCCTATAATTTCAGGTATATATATATATATAAAAAATTACACATTTAGCTAAAAAATATACCGCTTAATAATGACTAAAGGAATAGTCGAAATCACTAATATGTGCAAATATTTAGTATTGTTCATACACACTCAGTATCAAGAAAAGAAAACATCTGTATGAACACAAGAAAAGTAAATTAAAATCTTAACAGTAGAAACTTTTCTCTCGTATTTAACGAAACATGTACAAAAGAGTAATGTATTGACTACATTAACAAAGAATCAAATCGTCACCGTAGTATTAATAATAACTTACATTTCGTTATTTAATAACTCTAGTAATAAGTATTTTTTGACAACTCCAAAATTAAATACATTTAACATTAGAAAAAAAGTAAAATATACACTGGTTTAGAGTACACTGTTAAAAACAAAGTTGGCAAAATAAGCAGAAACGACGTCAACATAACGCCCTTCAGACTAAACAAACATTGGAAGTATTCTTCCTAAGTCTAATTTACCAACATTGTTACCATGTACCCACAGCAATTACAATTTATAGTTTGAATTTTGAATTTTAGTAATTTATTAAAAATAGTAAAACATACTATTTTATTAACGCCTGAATAATATTCATATACATGTGGTATTCCCATATATATATATATATATATATATATATATATATA
The DNA here is from genome assembly GCA_037127315.1 of Ascarosepion bandense. Lineage (NCBI taxonomy): Eukaryota > Metazoa > Mollusca > Cephalopoda > Sepiida > Sepiidae > Ascarosepion > Ascarosepion bandense. The sequence continues at coordinate 993,060 of JBBBDQ010029075.1, read as the reverse complement.
TATAGTATACCGAGGCAGCAAATAATTTTTTAAACATGTACTGTTAAATATAAGAGACAATGAATGTCTATTATGTTTAATCATGAGCCGTTCTAAACATCGAATTTTGGCTTAATTTCAGTTGAAAATAAAAAAGATAATCTCTGAAGATAGCTCATGTGAGCCGAAAGCTTAGAAAGAACTTAATAAAAAATTATCTAAATTTTGGAGAACGTTTGACTTTATTTTCAACTGAAATTAAAGTCAAAATACGATGTTTAGAACGACTCCTGATTAAGCATAATAAATATTCATTGTCTCTTATAATTTTAAGATATATATATATATATATATATATATATATATATATATATATATATATATATGTATGTATGTATAACTCATACATTCAAATTTGTCATTTTTTTTTCTTTCATTAAATGACATATTTAGAAAATACTCGTATATGCCCTGTATTTTAAACTGTTTAAATTACGTTCATCGGCTTGTGCAGTAAAGAGAATTAAGAATATTTGCACCAATGTAAGATTCAAAATCCAGTAGTGTTCGAAACTGTGTCTGCCTTTTCTGGACAAATATGTTTTTTAGCTCAGTCATAGCAAACTTAACCACCAAACATTTAAAAGTACGAATATCTTTATTCGTATCTTTATTAACATTCTGAAATGCACAGATCAGTCATCTTCATTTAAAGACAGAAGACATCTGTTGTATTTCCAAGGTGGCAGTACGATACCAGATAATCTGTCTACAGCATAATATCCGCGCTAATTGATATTAAGCATAAACAAGTCAAACAGAGATAAGACTGAACAACAATAATTAAAAGAGATGAGAGATTAGCTTGTTGGAGTCGAGTGCACAGTACGATAATAATCGCCAATGACACTACGAAACCAGACTACCATTAATCTGTATTTATATAGCGATTTCGGTCTAAAGACCATTCTATCTTTGAGAGCACTAGGAGGGTGTCAGCTACTCTACAGAACTCCTCAGAACCTCCAGTCTGAAATGTCTCCTCCCCAGGATGAGATATTTTTTGGAAGGTCGATCTCGATCGTTCAAGAAGCTCTCCTATTTTGCTTTCCTTAATATCTTTTAACGTCTTTATTGTAACTCTGAATGCATCTGTATATCGGATATGTACCATGGATCGTTCCCTATGTTTTTCAGTAGTGTATCTCCTTTTTATATTGTTTACATGCCTCCTTATAATGTTGGATGTTTTATAAGGTAAATCATGTGGCCAAATAACTTTTTATAATGTTTTATTTCCAGTACTCATTAACGAGTTTTATCATTTTTAACATAAAATCAAGGTTAGAAGCGTTTGCCGTTGTACCTAGTTCTGTCACTTATCAGTTGTTCTTTATTTGGTTTCAGTTTATCGAAAACTGATTTGATCTTCTTTCCGAACATTAACAATGGAGAAGACATTCCTGAATTAGATTTTTCGTTTGGTGTGATAGGGTAGGCCTGTTAAAAGTTCTGTAGCTTTTCATTCTTTGTCTCTATTTCTTCCGCTTTTTTATTGTCCTTTTAAAAGCGTCTATACATCGTTCTACTAATCTGATATTTCATGGATGGTAGAGCGCGGATGTCAGATGTGTCACAGTATATATTTTGCAAAAGTTTGAGAATTTCCATTGATGAGAACTTAGTCCGAGTTGTCCGATATAATCGTATCCGGTACACCAAACCTTGCAAACAATTCGAGTAGAAATGCTATTGTGATTTTTATTGTCGACAATTTTCATCTAAACACTTCTTGCTATTTTATTATGTTATCCCCCACAACAAATTCATATATATATATATATATATATATATATATATATATATGCGTGTTGATTTTGCTGCTAACTGGTGATTCTTGCAATTTTTGACAAAGTTTTCAACGTCTTTATATTTATTCTACTCCAATACACGAAACTTCGCATCAGAGCTTTCATACATTAAATTCACGGGTGCCCTGCATGGAACCTTCATAATATTATTTTTCTTTATCCTGCCGGGATGACTATCTGTTCACTCTACAATAGTATGTTGTCATAAATTGAACAAATATTCGCCTTATTTTACTATTTTTTTTAATAACTCATTCTGTTTGCAAGTTATGAACACGTCAAACTTCGTTTTAATTCTAATCTCGTCAACTGTAAAGGTAATTTCCTCAAAGAGTTGTACATAACGTATTTTGTCTCATAAATCAAGGAAGATATTACTGCTTCTTTCAGTAGTTCGATCATTCTCGGTATCAACCTTGAGAGCCCGTCTGCATACGCTGTCCTTTTTGAAGTTAAATACTCCATTTTTAAAGAAATAGTTGAATAAGATACTGTCCCAACTTGGCAATCTGTTTGCAGTGTGCCTTGAAATTTTTTTCTTCGAGTCAAAAATTGTCACAAACGGACTCTGAATGGTTTGAAAAATTAACTGCCTGCCTTGAATATACTTTTGAAATCTTTTTAATGCACTTTGCTAAAATATCTTTTTTGATTTGGGGAATAGATGCGTCTTTGAGACGTGATAAACAGCTTTTAGTTTTCAATCGTTTTGTTGAAGCAATACAGTCCCTTACCCAAGGTTGCTAGCATTACTTGCTACATATGTATCCTTGATCAGTTTATAATGCGTTCATGATAATTCAGAAATTTGAACCGCTTTCAAATTCTGGAATGTTTTCTGGCATTCTTAAGACCATACCTATTTTTAATAATTTTTAACAATTTATTCAGATGTACTCTGAGCTCATTCATATTAGGATAGTTGTTCGCTAATCCTAAAAATACTCGTAAGGATGCAATACTTGTAGGTGCTGGCATATTTTTATAGCACTTGTTCTGTTAGAATCCGTTCTTCAACACTTGCCAAAAATGATTTTACCTAAATACTTAATATATGGAAGAAAGAACTCACAATGTATCAATTAAAACATCTCGTCCAGGTGCTTCGAATGTTTATTACGGTGTATGCTTTTAATTAACACATCATGAAGGATGCTGTAGCGTAATCCGATACAATTTGCTTCGTTTTCGTTATTTGTTGAAAAAGTGCGGGTGCTATTTTGACTCCGAACGGTAATCTGTTAATGTTAAGCAGACCCTTGTGCTTTTTATGGTTAATATTTTTGGACACTTCTCGTCTATTGGAATTTGTAAGTATGCTTGTCTCAAGTCTCGTTTAGAAAATATTTAGCTTTGCAAATATATCTGCTGGTGAAGATAAGGGGTAGTTATGCTGTTTCAGGCCTTCATTTAATCAGGTGGAGTAATCGGTGTAGACTCTGATTTTATTATATATATTTCTCTACGTATACTGGTGAACTCGCCCATTGACAGTAATTAGTTTATTCTATAACTCTAGTTTTTCTAGACTTTCCAACACTTTGTTTATGTCTTCTAGTACTACTAATGGTACTGGTTGCTTAGGTCAAAACACTAGAGATATGTTTTTCTTTTGACTCAAATTTTGTTTTAAGCTTAGAAAAATACTATTACTTCAGAAAAAACTGAAAATCTTGCCTTTAAATACCGTTTCAATTGTCTGTGTAATTAGATGGTACAACAACATTGTTAGAAAAAGTGTTCATAGGAATGTTGAATACATCAAATTCCACCATCCAATCAATACCGAAGAGATTCTGCATTTGCTGCATAAATTATTAATTTTCCACTCTTTTCTAGCGAACAAACGTTTAAATAAATTTCACCAAGAAATTCATGCTTTTGGCAATTCTTTTTAGATATGCATAATGGTGATCTAACAGTTTTATTCCATATATCTAGATTAACAATTCTCAAATTGCATTTTGCTTTCAAGTCATTCAATTGGGCATTTTTTAATTTTCTTTTTCTTGTGGCTCTTCACCCAAAGTATAAGGAATAAAAATATTTTTTACGTTTTCTTTTGACTTTTCATACATAAAGCCTTTTTATGTTATTTATAACTACACCAGAAACATTTGTTAAAATTCGAATGGACACTTCCTGCATAGATTTTACTGAACCCAACGGTAGCATGTTTTTATTTTAACTTTTATACTTTTTGGTTATACTTTCGGATATATCGGTCCCATTGTTCGATATTTGATGCATCTTTTTTTTAAATTTATACTTCTCTGATATTCCCTACCCAGATTTTCCATAATTATTCCTTGGTCTTGCTCTCACTTTGTTAAGATTCCACTTACTTAGACCCGTCAAGTGTGATATAAACGGCTTTACCCTGTCTCTCCTTCCCTCTACCTAGCCTTTTAGTATCAGTTTTTCCAAGCCCTCTATCTTCAGTACATGTTCCGCAAACTTTAGCTGTCTTTTCCAGATACTCAGTATTAATTTCCTTTTAGTTTCCATCCTTTTCACAATCTCATAATTGCTCAAATGTTCAATCAATGATATTCGCATCATCCTTCTTTAGAACGACATTTGAGTTGCTTTAATTTTTTCTTTCATCTTTGATTAGATAGTCCCGCATTCACTGCGATATTGAAGAACTGATATCACATAGCAATCTAGTAATATTTTCTTTTATTATTTTGCTTCTAGTGATATGTTACTGTCTCTTAATACTCGACTCAGCTTCTGGAATGTGTCCTTTGCCATGGCAATTCACCTTTTATAATTACAATCTCTAAAAGTTTGTGTGAGACGCCAATTCTCATATTTTGTCGTCTTGAATCTTGTACATCTTTTATCATTTTCTCAATACACACTGTACCCAGTCTTTGCTCTGACCATAACTTCCTACGTACTGGTAGTGTCCCCGCTTTGCTTGGGATGAAATGATAAAAATAAATAAATAAACGTTTGATTCTTTAACTTTTCTTTCCTTCTCAGGCTTTTACTTATGTTTTGAATGCATCTTCTACAAAACCTAATCCGTGTTCGAATTTCGGTGCTGCTATTTCATTTCTCCGTTAGAAGACTTCCGAAAGCCATGCATTCGATTTTCTTAACATTTAGTAATTTTATCTCGATTTCTTTGATTTGTTTTTCTAATACTTCCTCATTTTTTTCTTGAACCTAAAATCAACATTTTGTACATGATCCTCCGTACCACTGCCATTGATTTAAGTTTTAATACGGTTCTGTAAATATACGCTAAATGCATTCCGATTTTAGTGACGGTTTAATTTTGTATTATATTCGTTAGCTATTTTTTTCTTTTGCGTATCTAGACATATAGATATGTTAAACTCAGCCTTCTTCATAACGGACGTGTAAATACGGAACATACTAAGCGAATATAATACCACCACATCCAAGACAATCGATCACATTAGGAAAAAAATAAACGAAAAACAATTTGAAATGCAGGAATCAATTTAATAAATGCTCAAAACCTAAGGGATGAGGAGGCCTCATGTGATCTAAACACATCCATCTACGAAAACAAGAGATATTTACATTTAGACAAACGTACTCTTTCTCACGTTTTACATCGAAACGACGATGAAGATAACTCCTTTGATTTCACTAACAAGAGCCTAATTAGAAAAAGAACATAGCCCTTTAAAGAGAATATGTCATAAAACAGAATAATCTCAATACTAACAGCTTCTTTTCTCGCACTTCCCGCCTATGGAATTCCCTTCCATGCACTTGCCTCCCCGACAGCTACAATCTCCAGGAATTTAAATGTAAGGTCAATAGACACCTCCTAACACAATAACTCGCACCCATTCTCTCAAACACTCTTTCCATCTACCCAACCCTCATCCTCGGTATCCTTACTCTATCTATCACCCTCCTTCTGACATTTCCTATATCTTACCACCCTTTCTCACCACTTTCTCCTGTGTAACCCCTTTCGCAATAGTGGCAGTGGAATGCCTCTCTTGGGGTGAAATGATTAAAATAAATCTGTAAACACACGCATAAAATATCACTTCACCATTCTTGTAGCAACTGTAAACACGCATGAAATATCAGATTACCATTTTCCACAGATCCATTTATACACATACACACATATGTGTGTGTGTGTGTGTGTGTGTGTGTGTGTGTGTGTGTTTTGCTACTGATGATCATTTAAAATGCTTTCAGATAACACACTCGATGGGTAAATTGTTATAATTTCATATTCTTAATTTCACGCATGCGCGTTGATATAGTTTTTGTCGGCAGCAGGGTTTAATAGGGTCAATTGGCTACCGTATTTGAGAAAAAGAACACTGTAACGGAATTAATCCCGTCAGAAATTTTGAAATGAGTGCTCTATTGCTTTTGCATGCGGTACTGCTTAGGATGTGCGTTGTGGCGCAGTGGATATCGGCTCGGAACGAGAAATCGGAGAACCGAGTTCGAATTCCAGTTGAATTCCTTGCATTCACTTACGCGCAAATACCCTTGGGAAAGGTATTAATCCTCCAGTTATGGGTTAAATAATAGGACAGATTGGATTCTATAGCCTTGGTCGGCAACCAGTCTACCGCAGAAAGCAATGGCCACCTACTGCGGGATAATCTTCTTCCCAGTCAGTCATGTCTCTTTCGAGACATGATTGCCCAAACGTGTATCGCGCATGGCACTTAACTGACTGACTGACTGCTTAGTATTTACGCTACAACATGCGATACGAAGACTTAAGAGTGCTTGGCCGTCAATCTTAGGACAGTGCAAAGGATTCAGAAAGTGTTAGATGAGTCTAATAGTGAATGCGACGGTTTTAGAGTGATCACTATTCATGGTAACATTATGCCTCAATTCATCTTCCCACAAGGCATCAGTCTCAAGAAGGTTGGTTACATCAAATAAACTGATGAGATAGTTCTGCCAGTAGGCTAGATGCTGAAAGATGCTACGTCTAACAACAGGACTCTGCACCCTGTCACAAAAGCAGAAAAACCCAGTCGTGGCTGTCAGAAAATTTGTGCTATAACATCACCCTCTACATCTGGCCACTAAACGCCACAAATTTCAAGTCTCTTGATTATTATGTGTGGGACGCTCTTGAGTACAAATCTTCTTGTAACACTGAAGATAGTCTGAAGGCAAGGATTATGGTAGCATTTAACAAATTAATCAAGTGAACTGTTCAGAAGTGTTGCAGAGCACTCTGAAGATTTCTGGAAAACGTGGTTGAAGTCAATTGCGATCTTATTGCATAAACTTACTCTATAGTATTTCAAGATAATTTTGTGCAAAATTGTTAAAATCGGATGTCAGTGTTCTTTCTTTTTTGCGCAATTTACACGAGGGTTTATCCAGTGATTTCTGTACTTGCAAATATTTCACAAATTCAGATTTCAGAATATAGTTTCTCACATATCAGCGTATCTTTTCATTTAGCGTAAACCTTATAATGCAAATATTTCACAAATTCAGATTTCAGAATATAGTTTCTCACATATCAGCGTATCTTTTCATTTAGCGTAAACCTTATAATGCAAATATTTCACAAATTCAGATTTCAGAATATAGTTTCTCACATATCAGCGTATCTTTTCATTTAGCGTAAACCTTATAATGCAAATATTTCACAAATTCAGATTTCGGAATATAGTTTCTCACATATCAGCGTATCTTTTCATTTAGCGTAAACCTTATAATGCAAATATTTCACAAATTCAGATTTCAGAATATAGTTTCTCACATATCAGCGTATCTTTTCATTTAGCGTAAACCTTATAATGCAAATATTTCACAAATTCAGATTTCGGAATATAGTTTCTCACATATCAGCGTATCTTTTCATTTAGCGTAAACCTTATAATGCAAATATTTCACAAATTCAGATTTCAGAATATAGTTTCTCACATATCAGCGTATCTTTTCATTTAGCGTAAACCTTATAATGCAAATATTTCACAAATTCAGATTTCAGAATATAGTTTCTCACATATCAGCGTATCTTTTCATTTAGCGTAAACCTTATAATGCAAATATTTCACAAATTCAGATTTCAGAATATAGTTTCTCACATATCAGCGTATCTTATCATTTAGCGAATAAATATTTATGCTCTATGTTATAATGTAAACCTTTCCTTATTTTTTATGTATAGACAATATATACAATATGGAGGCAGAATCAGCTCAGTTCATTATTAAACTTTACTACTAGTTATGAAAATTTTGCCGCGTGATTGCTTCTTAACTGTGCCCTATTCTTTAATTTTTTGGCAATAATTATGTCGTCCAATAGTAAAGAATATATATATATCCTCCTGTCACTTTCATGGGGTGATAACCTGTAAAGAAACAGCTAAATTTATCGCCATCATTTTTGACGACAATGGTACAATAACGAATAATAGAGGCAAAACAAATGTTTTACGAGGATTGCTAATTAGAAATCATTTATATTTGTAACTGTCACTGCCCTTTTATTAGTATTTGACCAATAAATGCTTCTTTATGTGGTTTCCTTTCAGCAATTGGACAAATATTTTTCTCCAAAACCTTATACACCTCGTAGATTTTAGTATTTTTTAACATTCCTGCAAGTCTGTTGTTCTGCCATTCATTCTCGTAAGATAAGTGGCCAGTTGCCTCCACTTGTTTTGCTTGCCTTCGACATGTCCAGTGGGTGTCATGTTTTTCAAGAGGTTCTTACTCCATTATATGGCCTAGAAATTTTAACTGCCTGTTTCTGTTACTGTGTATCATTAATTTTTGTTTTAATGTTTCTTAAAACATTCCCGGCCAATGAATTTTCAACATCTATTTCTAGTATGAAATTTCTGTTGCCTTTAGATTTCTCATCATCTAAGGAAGTTTCCCAAAATCTGCATTGATAATTAAAAGGATTAATATTATTTAGCAATTATGTACACTTTTCATTGTTTTTTTTTTAATTGTCCTGTTTTTATAATACTTTGCGTAGTTCTTGGAACATATAATTTGCTATACCAATGCGTTTTCCGTGTCATATTTTCCATCTTTTGAGAAATGAATTCTGGGTCTTTTCTGTTAATTTAAATAATGTATCATTCAGTCAGTTGAGTGCAATACGTAATACACCCTTGGGCGATCATGTCTCAAAAGAGAAAAAATGACTGAGCAGAAGTTTCTCACGCAGTAGGTTGCCATTGATTTCTGCAGTAAACTGGTTGGCAATCAAGGCTGTAGGACACAATCTGTTCTGTTATTTAAGCCATAACTGGAGGGAAGAGACGGATTAATACCTTTCCCAAGGGTATGTTCACGTAAGTAAATGCACTGAAATTGACTGGAATTCGAACTCGGCTCTCCGATTTCTCACTCCGATTCTATATGAACTGCACCACAAAGCACATTCATGTATCATTACTTATCAAAATATATGTCATTACTTATCGAAATATATATCATTACTTATCAAAACATATGTCATTTCTTATCAAAATATATATCATTACTTATCAAAAATATTAATTCATCCTCAGAATTATAAAATTTTAATGATAATTTGTTTATCTTTTATTAAATGTTGACGATATTTTTAATATTAAATATTTTAAATCGTAATTATTTTGTTTTGCCTTGCAACAACTTCAACCCTAAGAATAAAAATTACCAAATATCAGCGAGTTATTTATACTTCGGAATTGCAGATGATATTTGAGGTTTTTACAAGGAATATTTTAAAATTAAAAAAAAACTATTTTTCTTTCGTGATTGGATTGATTACGAATGTGAACCCCAGATATAAAAAACAGCGCCCTGGAGACATCAGTATTTAGGGCGATTGCAAAGATCAACCCAATTGGAGAGCAATGGAAGTCCCTCTCACAGGCAGAATTTGGTGTGAATTTTAAACAATATAAATTTATTCGAATTTCGGTTCGAATAATATTTTGGAGCGACTTTACCCATTAGTGCCCAAAAGTTTTCCTTCATTGTTTCCAAAATTATTTATTTTGTACAAATTTATTTTATACTTAAAAATTAAAAAAAAATTAAATTCATTATTCTAAGAAAAATAATATTTTAATTTGGTCCTTATTTTAGAACCAAAATTATAGAGAATGGTATATTTTAGCAAAATTATTTCACACAATTTATTGGCTTATAGGGTACTTAGACCATTCATATATACTATATAAAATATGAGTTAGATATAAATAAAAGCAATACTTACCAAAAAAGGGTTTGCTTGAGTGATAGATGAAACAGAGTGCATCTTTGTCCTCAAGATTTTCACTCTCTATTGAAGACTGAGACTTCAGAGTTGCCAATAAGTATCAGACAGTAGGTAATATATTTGAAAGACACTTCCTTCTTTATGACTACACAAAATATATCTGAAAACTGCAGGAATTGCTGAAATATGGTAAATTATCTTTCTGGTCCTAAAAAAAGACATTGGGTGCTAATGTGTTGATAGCAAAGATTCAAACTCCCCATATATTTAAATAACAGTACTTGTTTCATTTTGGCATTGCTATGTCATAGCTAATAACCTGGTTTTTTCTCCTTCTTCCAACCACAAATTCAGTTTTCTGATATTTAAAATTACTGCATATATCCTTATTTAATCCTAGATATATGTGGAATATCTCGATTCCTATATGTGGATGTAGTTTTATATACGAGATAAATGTTTTATCGAATTTCAAAAATAAATTTTAATCTGTTTCTTTTTAAATGACGCCAAAACATATGGAGCGATATCTTTACAATGAAACTGGTTTACCTAGATTTTAGAAGAATTTAACTGACTAATTCCACCATACTCTCATAAGGCGTTGAGCGTGTGTCCTTGTTGTGTGTGCGTGTCTTTATTGTGCGTTCGTGTCCGTGTTTGTGTGTGTGGAAAAAAATCTAGTTTCTGTAGAATCCAATGTAACGTCTACTCCCCTTTAAATCACGTTCTCATTATTCTGGTTAGTTTCACTTTTCATTAAAGTTTTCTCCTTCAATTTAAGAAAAACATTTTCTATTGAAAAACAAAAACACAAAAAATGAAGGACAAAACATTGTATATAATGTAATAGGTTTTGTGAATAATGTGTGTCAAACATTTGTCGAAAGTATTGGCCGGGGATTTATTTATTGTTATTGAAAAGCAATAATAAACTTTTCTTTGCTCTCTGTAGAGTCATTAATCACTTGAGATTCTTTGACATCGAACATACTGGATTTGTTCGCGAAAATAGAGCCAGAAATCAGGAAAATGATATTTTAAATTAGACTTTTTATCCATAGTATACAAAATACACATCTGTTTTGGGTAAGGGATGTCGATATAATATTGATGAATTTCAATGGTTCGTTCAGAATATTGACTCATAGAAGGACTTTTGTCAGTCAGTTAAGTGCCATACGTGATACACGCTTGGGCGATCATGTCTCGAAAGAGACATTACGGACTTGGCAGACGATTATCCCGTAGTAGGTTGCAATTGCTTTCTACGTTAGACTGGTTGCCTGCCAAGGCTATAGAAGCAATCTGTCCTGTTATTTAACCCATAATTGGAGGGAAGAGACGGATTAATATCTTTTCCAACGGTATTTGTGCGTAAGTGAATGCGAGGAATTCAACTGGAATTCGAAGTCGGAAGGATTTCACATAGACATATAAGTTGTCTCTTAGGCAATTTCTCGAATGACAACAAAAATTAGCTTGCAAAAAAATAAAATAGAATTCATTCTATTTGATATGTACACAGTTTTTTCTCGATTGACTTTCCTATTCATATTAAATATCGGAATAGATTTTGAATCGTCTAATCTAAGAAAGATTACATAGCTCCATAAATGATTTTACCTTGTATGTTTGTAACTTTATTTATTCGTCTTTTTTTTATATACAATTTATTTTAAGGCGTAAGTTGTCTTGGTTCTCCACAATTTTATGCCTTCATAGTTATTATTAATTTGGTTTATTTTTGCAATATTTTCGAATTCCGCTTCTGCCGAAAATGAACAAAAATTATGGAGATTCCTGCCGCGTTCTGCGTTTTTTACTTTTGATATTATGTCCAGTGACCATCAAAATTTCTAAGCCTCCTTTCCTTATTATGTGGCAAAAAATTCCCGACACTAAGTTTAAGTGTCACATTCATTTTCATTTTACTTAAATTTTCTTGTTGTTTACTGAAAATTCTCAGTAACCTTACGCAGAATCGATCCTGCATCATCGAGAAAGAAATTTCAAAATCTACTGCCATACAGAAAGTCAGATATTACATACCAATCCTGAACTCTTTGCTTTGTTCTTGTTACTTAGTAATTTTCTTCTGCACAAAATGGCAATAAACACACATGCAAACAAAATAACACATACAGAGAAAGAGCCACATATGTACAAACACGCACGCAGACATGCACGCACACAAATATACATGCACGCATACATGCACACCCATATACACATACACACACAAATATATATATATATATATATGATCGAAGTAATATAATCCAGCATTCATAAAAAGAGGTCAACTCAGTATAAAGCAGTTAACAAGGCATATATTTCTACATGCTGAAAAGACGTCAACACAAAGTGCAGTTAAGCAACAACATATACTTCACTACTAAAGAAACAATATTCATCCCGCAAAAAGAGTCATTTATACACAAAATTATTAAATTACATCAAATTTTATATAAATACAAAAGAAAATGGAAACAGCACTAGGAAATTAAAAAACCTGAACAGTGATGACATTGTAAGAATAATTTCAAGAATTCAAAATGCAACTGCAACTCCTACTCCAACAGTTTCTTTTCTCGCACTTCCCGACTGTGGAATTCTCTTCCACATGACTGCTTCCCCGACGGCTACAATCTCCAGGAGTTTAAATGTAAGGTCAATAGACACCTCCTAACAAACTAACTTCCATTCATTCAAACATTCTTCCCACCCACCCAACTATCTATCACCCGCTTCTGACATTTCCTATATCTAACCACTCCTCCTATTTACCTCCCCCTATGTAGCCCCAAGCGCAATAGTGGCAGTGGAATGCCTTGCTTGGGGTGAAATGATTAATATATATATATATATATATATATATATATATATATATATATATATACATATATTAGTCTTCCACACACAAGCCTCTTTCGCTGTATCACAGCTCCTCAGTGTGGCTAGACATAGACACATCCACATTCCCGGCCAGAAGCAAGTGGATGTGTCTATCACACTGGTGAGCTGTGATACAGCGAAACAGGCTTGTATAAGGATGACTAATATATTCGACTTTCATTACGATTATGCTCTATATATATATATATATATATATATATATATATATATATATATATATAAAAGCAAATCATCGAGCCTACTATTCGAACTCAGCAGAATTCAGAAAGCACTGGACGGCCGTTTCGTCCTATATTTCGGACTCATCAGCAGTGCGCATCCACTACCAAGAATTTCACCGAGCTCAATTCGTTTTCTCTCCGTCACCAGCGCTCGTGGTACAGTTGGTATAACATCAGCTTAACAACCACAACTGTCTTGGTTCGATTCTTGGTAGTGGATGCGCACTGCTGATGAGTCCCAAATATAGGACAAAACAGCCGTCAAGTGCTTTCTGCATTCTGTTGAGGTCGAATATGAGGCTCGATAATTTACTTAATAATTGTTCAAATACACAGACTACTTCTTGAATTATATATATAAGTACAAAGAACTCGTCATTTTAACTGAGCAAATTCATGCCACTATGAAATTTCGTCAGCGCACCGTTATGATGCTATCAATCATCAGTGCTAGATTTCGCTTTATTCTTGCTTATTTATAGCATATCGTGATATTTGTGGGAGTGGTCGCTTATTTTTCCTTTTTATATTGTGCAGATGTTTGATTTATGTTTTTTAATTATTTTTTTTACAGTACGCGTTGTGTTTACCTCTTTATTCTCATATTTACAATTTGTAACATAATGATAAGATCACTACAAACTATCTATTTTCAATCAAACCTTCTTCTCTTATGAAGTGATGGGGATAATTTCAAGATGAAGAATCAAAAAATTCAAAATTAACCAAATGACCTCAATAAGATGGCCATTTTACGTAGTCTGTGATAGCCAGTCAAAATAAATATAAATGATAATTTGAGAACCATGGCAACATACCCTAAAACAAATTATTGATGTATTAATGTTAATGTTTGAGTAAAATAGAGTTCATTATTACTAAGTCACTATTAATTTCACTTTAAAATAAGAATTAAAATTTATTAAGAATTAAATTTCAAATTTTAAATTCAAATAATCAACTTCTTTAACGTATTATAAAAATAAACGTGTAAGAAAAACAGACACACATATATAAATATATACATACACATATGCACATACACCCATGCATATATATATATATATATATATATATATATATATATGTGTGTGTGTGTGTGTGTATATATATGTGTGTGTGTGTGTGTGTGTGTCTATACATATACTCAAATATACATACACATGATATTTTAATAATATTTGGCGATACATATATTGCATACATGAAAGTCTGAATTCGGTTGATAGGGTGGGCATGGCATAGAGTTATATAGATTCAAAGACAAACACTGCCATATGTAATTCATAAACATATATATATATATATATATATATATATATATATATATATATATATATAATTGAATATGTAAAAACGCAAACTCACAAAAAACGTACGCACACAAAAATCCCACAAAAGATTATATACAAAATGAAAACACATACACAGATTTATTTATACAAACATTATGCAAAAATACACACATACATATACAGACATACAAAAACAAAAGTATATACACACTAACATACACACACTCATATACATATATATATGTATGTTTATAAATAATGTAAATAATGTAAAACATATATAAGAATAACTAAGGCAGACACGTTATTTCATGGTGAATCGGAAGTGTGGGCATATTTCAGGCGAACCATCATCAGCTTGCGTCTTTATTTTACAAAGGATTTTACATGAATGTAAAAATACGGGTAAATCTTAAAATAAAAATGAATAAATATACACACAAACACAGGTGGAGCAGATATATTATTTCTATAAGATATTCATCAATTCACTTCTTTTGTTATTAGGGCTATATATATATATATATATATATATATATATAATTGATTTCGATATTAAATTTTGAATATGGCGAAAATATATGCGAAACGGATACATTGAACGGAATTTATCAACCACAATGACAATCTCTGATTCTGGATAATAGTTCAGACTATTTATTGTCATGGAAGAAAAAAGATCAAGCTTGGACTCCGAAGTTCAAATTTTGAACGCACATTGCAACACCTTATTTTAAACCTGGATAAATGCAATACAAAAATAAAATGACAAATAATGTTGTGTTCTAGATTATATGAGCTGTTGGTTTATCTCGTGAAGAAGTGAATGTTTATGAAACAGTAAATGATCTGCAAACTGGTAAGCAAAAGGTAAATAGTCATGATTTTGATATTTCATTATTATCAATATTAAGAATACAGGCAAAAATGTCAGGAAAATATTTGATTGTTTTGAAAACAGCGTAGCAGAGGTCTGATAATGTGGGCTTTGAAATTGTGCAATGTGTCAAAATTATCGCTGACATAAGAGACACACATTATTAATTTTAAGAGTCGATCTAGAGTTAAGATCGGAATTCAGACCGATAAAATCACATGGAAAAACGCGGACGTGCCTGAGGCCTCTGACTGCCTCCATGCGTGTGTGCTAACGCCTTCCACACCTCCCTCTACTTTGCGACACGTCTCATGAAGAGCGAATAAATGATATGCTGTCTATATTTGTTTATATATAAATGCTACGGTCGTCATTCTATTATGTGAGAATATTATCATTTCATGAGTATGATAAAGGCAAGCGATTTTATAATACAGAAGACAAGGTTTCGGACACCGTCGTTAGATTAATAACGGTCGTTCTATCAAAGGGTAAACAAATTATACATCGCTTTGGTTACAGTTTAAATTACGTTATCTATGGTTTCAGGTTACAACTCGGGTATTTTGGTTTTCAAATTCTATTGAGTACATCGATCTGGTATATGCCATAATATAGGCAGTATATGAAGTTGATACACATATTGCTACAGTTGTAATTCACTTCGCCATAATTTTGGAAACGATAAGCTGTATGCCTGTCATTCTCGATGGGAGCCCAATTATGAATAGTTTAGAGTGTTTGGGTATTATTCTGAGAACAATGCTGATGATTCAAAATGAGTTTGAGCGAGTCTAATAGTGATTACAAAGATTTTGGGAGAAGTCCCTTGTGATGGCGACATTTTGCTCTCATTCATTTCCCGATAAGGCCTCTGACACAATACTGAGGTTCACATCAAGTGATGTTAGGAGGTATTGCTCTAATCAGTCAAGAGCACGACAGCTAGAATACTCTATAACTGTTAAAAAGACTCTGAAAGATGCAACACGTGCGGGAGAACCCGGTCATGGCTGTCAAACAATTTCTGTATCCGCACCAATTTTTAAGTCTGCCACTTAATTCCCCGAAATGCTAATTTCGTCATTATTATATGTTGGACGCAGTTGAGCGAGTGACCAACATGATTCATTTTAACAACAAAGATGAACTGAAGGCAGGCATTAGAGTATCATTCAAAAATTAAAATAAGGAGACCATCCAAAAGATTGCAGGTGATTCCAAAGTCGTTTGCAGACCGTAGTTAAAGCCTACGTGGATTTTATTGAATAAATTTAATCTTTAGTATTTAGAAACTTTTTTTTAGATTTTGTTAATTATGTCTGTTAAAATGAGATGACAGTGTTATTTTTGCTTAATTTAGACAATTTCTCAATCACACCCTGTAGATATAAGCAGCTATAAAATAAAAACGGATTACAACAAAAAATCTGTCCATATTTCTACATGAAAAGCCAGTATTCAATTCATCTTTAATTTAGTTCTGTTTCTAGGGAGAGCTAAAATGTTTTGCTCCAATTGACATAGTCGAAATATTATTTAATTGACCAAACATCAAAATATTATTTTTCAACAGTTGATTTTATTGCATTTTAAAAACCGTTTATGGTCCTTTACAAATGCTTAAGTTTTCATAAATAATTTCGTTTTAAACCTGACTGAAACTTATGATATATATACATATTCTCAAAGGTGTCCTTTCTATATGATTTGGATGCTGACTTTTAAACTTAACTATTTTTTATCTGAAAATGAAAATAGAGAAAAACGTTATTCGTTTGCAACATTTGATACAGCTTTATTTCAGTAAAATCTGTTATACAACTTGCCAAAAAATACATATCATTTATGGAGTTAGTTAGCTTAGAATATTGTTCGAATGTAGCTCGCGGGATTCAGAGGTGTAATCCGGAAAATCGAGCATACACTCATCGAAGATCGCGTTATCGAATTATGTATTAAAAATAATCAGCGTCATAAAAGAGAGATGGCATCTCAGGGTCATTGTGTATATTTCATTAGAGTGGTGGAAGCATTTAAAAACTTAAACATATCTGAATCGTTGAGAGGTCTTTTTTCCTCAGAATTTAAAGAAAATTCAGTAGTCAGCATTTCCCCAGCGATTCCCTGCAAGGATGTAACAACAACAAATATGAAATATTGATGAAAAGTTTACAGCAATATGAGCGAATAGTGTAATCGGGAAAGCGAAATGAGCTATCATTAACTAATTCGATAGCCTTTCTGCAACCGATATTCTGTGAAGCTAGCGGTATTTGAAGAGCATCGAGTTTCGATTTCTTTGACAAATCAGGCGTTGACTTCAAACAGCAAAACATTTCAAACAGAAATAAAATCCTTGCTACGATTCGTCATTGGCGGTCATAATCTCGACAATGTAAGATACGCTGATTATACGAAAAAGAAAATGCAGGACCTCGTACAAAAATAACAAGAGAAAGTGAGAAGAAATGACTGGGTAAAACATTCATGAAAACTGAATAAATGGGCATCAGCAAAAAGAAGATCCAAAAAGTCTAAGTACAGGTCGGAGAAACTAAAATAAAACAAATAAAGAAATTTAAATATCTGGGAAGAGGATAGAAAATTTAAATATCTGGGACAGAGGATAGAAAATGCGAGATTTACATCCAAAAAGGCATTGGTATTGTCAAGGATTCATTTCAAATGCTAACCATAGTTGTGGGAGGCTTACAGCCTATCACGTTGAATACACCGATTCACGTTCGATCACCGAATTAAGCAACCTTGAGCCTAGTTAGTACTTAGATGGGTGACCGCTTGGGAATACCAGCTGCTGTAAGCGTATAGTGACGGATGTGCGTGCTTACGGCCATATCACGTTGAATACACCGGTTCTCGCTCGATCACCAAAGTTAAGCAACGTTAAGCCTGGTCAGTACTTAGATGGGTGACCCCTTGGGAATACCAGCTGCTGTAAGCGTTTATGGACGGATGTGTGTTGTCGTGCGATGGATATTGACTCGGAAAGAGAAATCGGTGAGCCGAGTTCGAATTCCAGTTGAATACCCTGCATTCACTTAAGAACTGGTACCCTTGGGAAAAGTATTAATCCGTTCCTTCCATCCAGTTATGGGTGAAATAACAAGGGTGGGACTTGACAAATCCCAATGAATCTTGCAAAAAACAAAAACAATAAAACTAAATAAAAAACAAATCAAAAACGATTTTCAGCATTAAATGACCTAACGAAGGTTGATATGCTGGTTAAATGAATCAATCAACCAACCAACATATTTGTGGGAAATAGAAAGATTTCATAGGAAACAAAGAAAATAGTGCTGGACTGCTATTTGATATATGTCCTTATGTATGGCATTGGATACTGTACAATCTCCCCAAGGATGAAGGACGGGCTCGACGTAGAAGAAATGTGGTTATAACACAAGAATGCTGAGGTTATGGGACGAGCACGTGAGCAACGACGACGTTTTGGAGAGAATGCAAACGAGACGAAAATTCATATTTCACATCAGAAAAGTACAGATGAATTTCCTGAGATAAGTAATGAGGAAGGAGGCCTTGGAGAATCTACTACTCACAAGACGTATAGAAAGAAGAAAAGATAGGGAAAAGCATCATGAGATATATTTGACAATTCTGAGAAAATATAAGACGAAGCGGAATTTGGGAAAGATACCAAGAGGAAAAAGTTGAGAGCGACAAGGGTCAGAGTCACGTGGAAGTACATAATCGCCCACGTCTTGAATAGACACAGCACATGAATAAGAAGAAAACTGTCCACAATTGTATTTATTAAACAGCATTTAACAAAAAGTGTCCAGAATTTGCCAGTCGGTAATCTCTTTCTTCAATCATTGCAACATCAGATCTCATCTTTCTTTGCACATCCACCAGCAACTATTACAGCTTTGCACAAATACGTTACATTCCTTGTCTTTTCCCACTTATTTCGATTTATTATATACATATATATATATATGTGTGTGTGTGTGTGTGTATTTTACAATGTGAATAACTACATTTACCTGGAAGCTTGTAAAACCACTTTGACCAGTTCACCACCAAAACAGATGCGATATTCTGGAAGAAAGACATCATGAACCTAGCGCAACGTTGTGGGAGATGCCAGACAGTTATTTACAAATGATCGAAATATGCCTTTTGATATCTCCATCAGACACACTCTTTTTTCCCAGATTTGCTCGTGTATTGAATACTGGTGCCACATCTGGTCGTGTACCTCTGCTATTCACCTCGGGGTTCTTGATAAAATCCAACGAAGAATCTGATCGATACCGACTTGGTAGCTCGGCTGCAGCCGCTGTCTCACCGGCGTAACTTGGCTTCCCTGTGCCTCTTCTATAAATACTTTCACGGTTTTACTCCAATGAACTTAGATAGTATGAACTTACGCGACCTACTAGAATGGCAACTATGTCCCACCCTTTTACAGTGAAACCGATAAAATGTAACCACAATTTCTACTCTAGGAGATTTTTTTTCATTCCCTTTCTACCTGTGGATTTCCCTCCGATATATTTCCTTCCCCGACAGCTACAATCTCCAGGAATTTAGATGTAAGGTCAATAGACATCTATCACACGAAAATTCATATTTCACATCAGAAAAGTACAGATGAATTTCCTGAGATAAGTAATGAGGAAGGAGGCCTTAGAGAATCTACTACTCACAAGACGTATAGAAAGAAGAAAAGATAGGGAAAAGCATCATGAGATATATTTGACAATTCTGAGAAAATATAAGACGAAACGGAATTTGGGAAAGATACCAAGAGGAAAAAGTTGAGAGCGACAAGGGTCAGAGTCACGTGGAAGTCCAAAATCGCCCACGTCTTGAATAGACACGGCACATGAATAACAAGAAAACTGTCCACAATTGTATTTATTAAAAAGCATTTAACAAAAAGTGTCCAGAATTTGCCAGTCGGTAATCTCTTTCTTCAATCATTGCAACATCAGATCTCATCTTTCGTTGCACATCCGCCAGCAACTATTACAGCTTTGCACAAATACGTTACATTCCTTGTCTTTTCCCACTTCTTTCGATTTATTATATATATATATATATATATATATATATGTGTGTGTGTGTGTGTGTGTGTGTGTGTGTGTGTGTGTGTGTGTGATCATGTACTCCAGCCCCATCCTCGATATCCTCATCCGTCTATTACCCTCCTCTTGACATTTCCTATAACTAACCCTCTTTCTCATCACTTTCCCCTATGTAAACCCCTGTGCAGCAGTGGCAGTAGAATGCCTTGCCTGTAGTGAGATGATTAAAAAAATGTTGTTGATTTTTTCAAATTATCTTTATATTAGATTCAATATTGTAAATCGTCAAGTATATATCAGTGAAATGTCAGTCATGCCTCTTTCGATCCATAACTGACAAGGTAGATTTTCTCGCCGTAAGTTGCCATCTCTATCTACGTTAGACTGGTAGCCAAACAAGGCTGCAAAATCGAATGTCTTCTGCTAATAAGGAGGCGGAGAGATGTTTTTTTTTCCAATTGTATTATGAATGCAACTAAATCTTTTGGAATTCGATTTCCTCCATTTTTGAGTACTGGTTAATAAAAGTTAATATTCTATGAGGTGATTATGTATAACGATATTTCTTTAAAACACCCATGATTATTTGGAACAGACAAATTTCTCCCACAAGCAAGTTATTAAAACGGTTCAGCAGGTCCATAACCCAGAGGCTAATAACAAATCAAATATCTAATTAGGCGTCGATGTACCGATGTTCCAGGTGAGATGTTCCACTTTCTAACCGCAAGTCTATAACAATGTGTACTGCCAGTATATTTGTTATATTTTCTAATTTCACTTTAGTGCGGTGCAAAAATATTTACGTTAACTACGGATACTTATATGACGCCAGGGATCTAGGTGAGATTAGTTTTATTATAATTGGATCATTATAGGTTTATTACGCTTTTAATAAAGTTTTCAATACGAGGAGATAAAATCAATATGTGATAAATAACCAACACACACGCAGACAAGAGGCAGTGCACACACACACACACACACACACACACACACACACACTCTTACTGGACATAGTTACGTAGCAATTTTTCATTCATACAAATTTGGTTAGAGGCCTAAGAAAGTTATCTGGTAAAGAATTTTTTGTTTATTTTTTCTATGTTCCAAACTAATTTTCTAAGTTTCAATTGAAAATTTGAACTTAAATTTCCCGATGACTAAATACATTCGATTTGCATAAGATATTAGCATATATTTTTTATGAGATTTGTGTGATTATATAGAGGTAGTTTTATCTATGCTATCCTCTTTTTACATACACACAAACATACACACACAGTAACGTACGTGTGTATGTGTACGTATGGTATGTGTATTCATTTTCCTATCTGAATTTTTTTAGCGCCTAGGGATTATTCAAATAAATGTAACTTTTAATATCCTTCCCAAGTAATTGTTTTTATGCAATTTAAATGTCTTACTCGTCTTTTTCATATGTTACACTTTTTTTAAAAAAAAGAAGTCAACGGAAACAAATAAGTCGATATTATTCCATTATTTCTTTTCCTTAACTTGTTCAATTTTTTAAATTTTATAATTTTTAACGCCTCCTCTATGCATAGATTTCAATTTATTCTCGTGTTTATCTATTTATCTTTTCTTTTATACTATCCTATTAATTTTTTCTTATATAGCATCCTATTCATTTTTCCTATAATGAAGATCGAACTACAGTCGTCCTGGTTCTGAGTCTACTCGTAAACATGTATAAATATATTCTGACGGCAAAACGTCTTCAAATGCTGAGATGTAAATCGTGTGCGGTAATTGGTGAATAAATCAAAATAACATTCTGAGAAGACCAAGTAAATGGCGGATAATAACCTTGAAACGTATCTTTTTTGCCAATAAAGAATTGAGTTAACAATTTTAATAATAATTTATTGATCGAATTTAAAACAATTGTGACTGAATTTGAAGCCTTCATATTTTATTGCAGATGAAAATAAGATTTTGAGTCATGTTTCTCAACGAGCAAATTTTGCTTTTAACGGAACGGTTTAATTGAACCTAATTAGGTATGTAACCGCAAATAATTAGACTTTACAAAACAGTCCCGCTGTTTATAAATGCATATTCTTAATATTTTTATGAACTCGCAAAGCTCTTGAATATTCTAAGGAATTAGTTTTGCACAATAGCAAATATAATCACGGTTTATTTCTGAAGAAATGGCAACGTATTAATGCACAATTATAAAATCACATAGAGAATATCCGATGCTATTAGGAGGAAAACAAAGGAGATAGCATTTACGAAGAATAACAGATAATGTAAGAGAAACAAAGGAAACAGTATTGGGTTGAAGCATGATAGCTGTCCTCCTGTATGCCAATGGATGCTGGATAGTCTCCTCAACGATAAAGAGAGAGAGAGAGAGAGAGAGAGAGCGAGAGAGGGCGAGAGAGAGAAAGAGCGAGAGAGAGAGCGAGAGAGAGAGAGAGAGCGCGTGCGAGAGAGAGAGATTAATAAACACAAATTTAGTTCTACAGAAGGATGATGAAAATAACATAGACCAAAATTATGAGCAACGTCGATGCTTTGGAAAGAATGGAATCACAAGAAAGCTTGTACTTAATCCTTTCTTCAAATTAATTGAAATAAAACAAATAATACCTTCCTATGATCTTACACATTTTCTCTGATCACGTATAAGTCGTCTCTTTTCTTGTTTTTTTTTCTATTCCGAACGTATTTCATTTACGTTTTGGAATAATGGATCCAGTTCGTTTTTTCGCCTTGATGATACAACTGAAATTGAGAGTCTGACATCAACAATATCCGCAATCTCTCTATAAAGCTTGCTAACATATTCCTGCATCGTTATAATTTTCGTACGATTCCTTAAAGTAACGTCCATCGTAGACAATGATTAATGAACAGTCGGAACAAAAGTGTCTGAGGTTGGTAAAAATCTGATGCAATCACGGATGACGCAATGTTTTTCAAGGCCAAACCAATTTAGTCATTCATCTCGAAAAAAAGATTCGTCATAGTGAACATCATTTCAAATAAACTAATCTCAGGTAAAACAGAAATCGATTACATTCTCTCACATTAGTCGATCTTTGAACGACCTTATATTGAATGGAAGAAAACTGAATCAGTGGTGCAATATCAGGTAGAGAATTCACATTTTTGGGACACTTAATAAGGATGCAATTATTACTTGTATTTATTCTCGGAATGGAGTCACATACTTCATCTAATGACGATATGATAACTATAAGATTTTATGTTTTGATCCAGCTTTCCTGTAATCAATTTAAACTCTATTTTAATCCATATGTCAACCCTATCATTTCTAAGCGCTTTGATTTTATAACCTCTGTGATTTTCTTGTATTATGTAGGCGGATGTTTGCTATCTTGTTTGCTATTGTTGTCAGTTGACTTACATGTAATCTGTAATCTGATTCAAAATAGGTCTGTATATTCTTAATCCAAGACTCTGAGATGCTGAAGTCAACATTTATTTTTGTTACATTATTTTAGTCATGCCATGTGGTCCAGTGGATATCGGCTCGGAACGAGAAATCGTGAGCCGAGTTCAAATTCCAGTTGAATTCAATGCATTCACTTACGCGCAAATACCCCCGAGAAAGGTATTAATCCGTCTCTTCCTTCAGGTTATGGGTTAAATAACAAGACAGATTGGGTTCTATAGCCTTGGCTGACAACCAATCTACCGGAGAAGGCAATGGCAACCTACTTCGGGATAATCTTCTGCTCAGTCAGTCATGACTCTTTGGAGACATGATCCCCCAAGCGTGTTTCACGTATGACACTTAACTGGCTGGCATGTGATTCAGTATTTTATAGGACAAACAAACATTGCGTCCAGGATGAAGTATCCGCTTGAGTAACAAACATTTAGCAAGAGCCATACGCTGCTACTTTAATCTTTTCTTAGAAAGATAGATGTCTTACGATCAAACAAATTGTGGCATACAAAAATGCTTGAAGTGACAATAAATATCCCATAAATCCATAAATTGTCCGTAATATGAGACTTTTACTCAATTCAGTGTAGAATTTCATTTTTTCGAGACAGCGTTTATTTCCAGTTAATGTATAAATTGATATCACTCGGATCTTATAAATATGAAACGCAATGTCACTATTCATCAGTCTTTCGGACTGGTGTATGATGTTTTATATTACAATATCTAATGATTTACTTATTGCAATGACAATTCCACATTGTCCCTTGCTGTTTGTGCCCAGTAGGAAATAAATTTTATTCTAAATGCGCAAGGGAGGCAAAAAAAAAATTGACCCAATTCTTGCATACAGATAACATGGCTTTCTTGTATTTGTATATTTCTAAAGAAGATCTGTATGCTAAAAGCTGTCGAAAATATTAGAGATCATCAATGCTACAACCCAAGCTTCAACATTCTCATATAAAATTGGTAGTTACTTTTCGTTATAATCTTTGCTACATCAGCAGTTGACCTATAATTGACGTATAGAAATTGCAGCCACATTTTTTGTCTGAAATAGGGCGCTGCAATCTGAGACGTTTAACCAATTCAACATAGATAAGGGCCTTTCATAAGAGTCTACAAAAATAGGTAGAAGGCTAATAAGATTAAAGAAATATTAGAGAGATCGTAAATAGGAAAAACAAATGTGGGCGTAGGTAATCTAGAGGCAGCGACGCATTTAATGTGCAGTCTGGAGAGAAAAGAAGCCAGTTTGAGAGCACATCTCTTATACAGGTACCATCAGGTTTACATGTTTAATAGTGATGCAAATTAGAAACGATAGCAGAAAATATACAAGGAGTTATATGCATGTCATTCAATAGAATCTTTGTTCTAAGTAGAAAGTTAGGCAAAGATTTTCCAGATAGCTCAAGAATTTAGTTTAATAAGAATTTAAAGATGAATTATTCTGACTTGTCAAATAAAATATTATTGTGACCTTGAATAGGTTCTCGCTATATTTTTCATGAGAAAAAATGTCTTCTTTACAAATATTGTTAAGAAATATCTAACCGAAAGTATTGTTCACCACTAGCTACTATTTTTCGAATCTAACGACCAGTACATATACCAGGCCCTTGAAAATTCTGGCCAGGCTCGTGCTGTTGCTCTAGATATCTCCAATGCTTCTGATAGGATTTCATATGCTGGACTTCTGCGCAAGCTACAGGGCCACAGTGTCACTGGAACCTTGCTTGATCAGATCCAATCTTTCTTATCAAAAGGCTTAATGAATGTTATCTTGAATAGGCATGCTTCCGCATACTACGGCACGAACGCGGTTGTCCCTCAGGGCTCTATCCTAGACCCGACGCTCTTTCTGATCTTTATAAATGATTTCTCAGACGTAATCAAAGTAGGCATCTACGCAGATGACACCACTATTTATTCCCGCAACAGTAAGAAATCTGGCCAAGCGGACAAACTCAGTGGTGAACTCGGTTAATATGTGGCTCGTAAATTTCACTGCTTCTAAAACCAAAGACATACCTGTCAACCGCCACTGGCAATCTCACCTGCCAACCATAAGCATCGACCAAGCTAGTCTCCCTGTAAGCGATACACTGTACCTGCTCGGCCTTACCCTATCTTCCGACCTCAAGTGGAATCATTAGATTGAATCAATAGCTAAATCAAAGCTAGGAATGTTGGGTATCTGTGTCGGGCCAGGAAGGTTTTTTCTGCCTGAATCCATCTTTCACATAAAATTCAATCATCTAAACGTGCACAGAATAATGTTGTCATATTTGGTCAGGCACACCTGCTCTTCGTCTCAGTGTTCTCGACAGGCTCTAAAGGAGAGTCTGTAATGTCATTGGTCCCGATCTCGCAGCTCGACTCCAGTCACTTTCTCACCGTCGGGACGTGACATCCCTCTGTCACTTCGACAACTATACTCATGGCTTCTACTCTGACGAACTTAAGTCACTTGTGCCCCCTCGACTAGAATTTACTAGTGCAACCAGACTTAAAACCAGTCCCACCCTTTTATAGTAAAATCAACCAAATGCAGGCTAAAATTCTACTCCCTCATCTTCCTTACTCGTACTTCCCGCCTGTAGAACTCCCGTCCATACATTTGCTTTACTGATGGCTACAACTTCCAGGAATTTAAATGCAATGTCAATTCCTTTCTTTTATCTACTTGACTCCAGTTTTTATCATCAACCAGTGTATCTTGTTCTTTTTTTCTCTCTACCTTTTCAACTGTTTTCACTCCTGTGTTCACATCCTTCTCTTGCCCCCGTTCTCTTTCCACGTCGTAGCTGGTTCGCCTTTCTCTTCATTCTCTTCCTACCTAAAGCCTTATCTCTCTTATGTAGTCCCCTGCACATCAGTGGCGGTACCACCTTTTTGGGGTGAAATGATTTAAAAACAACTTTCTAGCCGCATTGAAATTCCACGTTTAAAAGTCGATATTTGTTTAGAAGCTAGCAACATGTTGACCCATTTTCTGGCATCTTTATATAAACGAAAGTGATGCTCCGGTAGGCTATGTGCCATCGTTTGGAACAAGTGATAATCGGATGGTGAATATTGCAGGTGGTGTAGGACTTCTCATTTCAGCGTTTCTAAAAAGATTTACGGAGTTGTCACGTTACAAAATCACTCTATTGTGTCTCTGCTCATGTAGCGGCTGTTTTTTTTTTTCTTCAATGCTCACTTCAAACGCTTCAATTGTAGTCGACAGCAATCTCCCGTGATGCTTTCGGTCCATTTGAGCAGCTTATAATAAACTGCACCCAGGTGATCAAATCAGTTGCAAAGCAGAAAGTTCGAAATATGAATAATCGGCTTACTGCCGATGTTGATGCATGGCCACGATTTCCTCACGATCTTCTATGCTTAGGGTTATCGTAAGTTATCCCCTTTTTATCGCCGGTCAGATTTCATTTTTTGCTGTTGAACCACCTGTTGACACGTGACAAGACGCCGTATTGACGTCTCTCTCTCTCTGCATTAACTGTTGTGTGATAAGCTCTTGATTATTTAGAGAGCTCATCTTGCGCTGACATGAGTCTTCAGAAAATAATGTGTAGAATTATTTATTTTTAAGCTTTTCAGTACGCCTGAGCGTTCTTTAACTTCAACATCAAATCATTTTTAAAGCGTCTCAATTAATTGCTACCTATTGTTTCCGACAGAGCATGATCGTCGTAAGTCTTAACATGAATTCTGTGTGCTTCAGCTGCGGATTTCTTCTAGATAAAGTAGTGCAGTAAAATGCCCCGCAAATACATTTTTGGCACGAAATCCTACATATTTAACGCTATGAAAAAAAAAGTTCTTTACACTTCTGAGAAATGATATACAGTAAATTTCAATTTTGCTTATAGTACATTCTTATAATTATGTTAACTTCTGAAACTTCACGAAAGCAATTCTGGGAACGCCATCTTTTGAAAAAAAACAGCTAGAACTTATTTGTAGTTCTAATAACACCTGGAATTGATTGAAGAAGAACAATATATAATTACTATCTCATACAGTAATCACGAGTGTCAAAGTTGTTAAATGTACTGTGGTCCACATTTTCCGCGCAAAGAAATACTTAGCGACTTCGAGGACACGTTTACATTTATTACGTGCAGCCATGTTGTGATCGGAGCTGTTACGCTAGTATAGCCAGTAATAGCTGTAATGGCAGAAAATGCTGATGAGAATCAAGGAGAAATACATGGTATTACCGAGAAGGAATAAAACCATCTATCCCGGTTTCACGACAAACCTCACTGGCGCATATAAAGCACAAAAGTGCCAGTTCTGAGAGGCGTCTCAAAGAAAGCAACGAAGTGAATCGCAACCAGCATGCCGGTAACGGAAAGAGGTATTATGAATAGGATATTCCGGGCGAATAGTTGATAGCTTTAATGTTTTCACGTGGTTGTTAAAAATTATCAGCATATATTTAGTGCGCTTTATATGAAATGTCATTTTCAGTTCATAACACGCACAATTGTTTTAAGTAATGAAAATAACTTGCTTGTTTGTGTTATGAATTATACAAAACACTGAATGAATGTGATATTTATTAATAACAGAATCCTGAAGTTATAGGTTATGGAAGGAAACATCTATTTGAATAAATTATTACTTCTACCTTAATGCGTAGATATTGTATTCGGGCTTGTTTGTTTGTCAGTCTGTCCATGGTCAAGATATCTCAAAGTTCGCTGGATAGATTTTAGAAACTTTCAGAGATTATTAGTTTCATCATTACTACGAAATGTTTACATTTGGGGTTCGATCCGGTAAGAGATAACTTTTTTAGGCTTTTTTCCGGTTTTAAAAATTTAATTTAATTTTTGCCTTTCAAATAACAAATACTGAATTACCTCTTTTGGATCATTTTAAATACTGAATTACCACCCCTGTTACATTTAAGTGTGTATGTAATTTTGAAGCAGTCAAGTCCATTTTCCCTCCTGTGATCGGTCAGGTTCATTGCAGTTATTCTCATTTTAATAATCTCCTCTTGCTAACTCTTGATGTGCTTTTGGAATCGCATTAGAGGTTTGCGGTCTTTGACAGCTCTTTCTGGTTTATAATTTTATAGGTTAATACTTCGTGATATTGATACTCAATTCATTGTTTTTTTTAACTTTCTTTTGTTTGTATTTTAACATTATTTGCCACATGTTTGCTAGCTTCCTAGATAACATTTTTAAAATATTCAATTCTGTTATATTATCAATTATTTTAATGTTGGATTATAATATTTCTCTTGGATTAATATTTAGATATTTTTGGAGCATACAATTTGTTTCGCAATTTTTTTGCGTTTCAGCAATACTTTCAATGGTCAGATTTGCAAAATATGAAGTATTGTGGCCTTGCATGACTAGATCGTTCAGATTAAAGCTTCTATGTTCTTAACTCTGAATATCAAAATCTGTTGAGTAATCATTTGAAATGATTATCAGATTCAATCAGATATACGAATAAGAATTTCCATAAACAACAAATTTATCATAACTATTTTTAATGAAAGCGTTTATTATGAATATACATCCACATGGACTGTTTATTATGCTACGATATGTTTATCATAGTAATTTTAACAACATCAGTTTCATTGTGAAATCTTTAACTTGCATAATAACATCAGACATATTGTAGAAATAAATGCACATATTTCAGTTATAAATCATTAAAGAGTTAACGCAAATAATTGTGGTGTTTATCAAAAATGCTAATATGTTGGCAATCATCTTTCTTTTTGGATGCATTATAAAAATTTTCGTTTTCGATATTTGATTTTGAAACCTTTATTCAATATCTATACTGACATATATTTTGATAATGTTAATATTATAGAATATTAAGATATTCTTATTTTTTTCTGTTTCCATTTTAAATGAAATGGTTAACGAAAAAAGTATGTCCTTTTACGTCGTTTGAAGCCCGAACATAGCAGCCATAGAAATATTAACAACTTTTGGAGTTATGTTGTCATAATTTCTACTATTTTCTTCCAGTTACTGAATTCAGTGATATATTCTAACAATTTGTAGGCTTTGTTCATAATAATAACTCAAAATGGGCAAATGTCTTATAATATATTTGCCAATATATTATTTGAAACAAAATATACAAAGCCAGTTACTACTACTGCTATGTCCACAACGACTAGGAACATATACTTACAGAAAAACGACATCAATGGAAATACCTGTTTATAAGAGATTCACTGAGCTGCACTTTGTAGATCTGTTCCTTTACTAAGGAGACTACAATCAACAGAAAACATGCTAATTTGTGCTAATAGAAAATATTGTATATTTGATATATTTCTTTGCTCAAGATTTAATTTAATATCAAGTAAAAAAAAATGCACTCAACTGAAAGCATGACAGTAACAATAACAACGAAAATAGAAATAGTATTAGTCCCTCAATCTATAGTTAGATAGCAGAATATACTGTGCCGTATAGCATTTGGTCGCAACTGGTCTAGGAGGAAGAAAATTCTTAATTCAGCGCAAAGTTAGATTGTCACCTCAAGTTATTTTACCCAAGGCACACTTGTACAGTTAGGTCTGGATTGCATGTTATGCATCCTACGACATTTACGGATCAGGAGTATCATTGCCGCGAACAGTAATGGTAATCAAGAGAGAGAAAACCTTCAAAATAAATTAGTTACTGAAAACGAAAACAAATTTATTATATATCTTCTAATAAAGCCACTTATAATATATATATATATATATATATATATATATATATATATATATAGTAAGAACTAATGGAATAACAATCCACAGTTCGTAATATTTTCTTTTTAAAAGTGCTCGATATGTAGTATAGCACCCTATGTTGCAATATTATTTATTATTGGCATATATAATAATGAGATATTATTCACCACCAAACAAAAGCTGTCGTGTTTTGGCACTCTCATTAGTAAAGCATGAGAAGATTTATGGCTTCCAGGAGATATTTAATTATATATATATATATATATATATATGAAGTTAAAAAATATTACCTTATTCAGTCAATAAAGTAAGGTGTAGTTAAAATTCTAACGGGTTAGACACGATAAAAGAATAGAAAGCAATATTTAATATCGGAATATATGACAACATTTAATATTTATATATATATATATATATATATATATATATATATATATATATATATATATATATATGTAGCTCTATACTCTAACAGTAAATGCTTTTAAAAGTTGTCACCCCATAACAAGCTTTAGCCGACATTTTATTTTCGCCTACCCACCTGCATCCTTCTAACCTAATTTTCCTATCCATCGTGAATATAACATTCTTTTATTTTATTGAATCTAATGCACTAGCATTACACCTACTCTCCACATAATTTCAGTATAACATTTGGTGCTCAAATTTCAATATTTATTTAATTCACTGAAATTTCTAAACCGTGCATCGCCTGATTAGGTACTAATAATGGTAACATAACATGACAGCTGTAGTGTAGCTGTGATATTTTTTTTTTACTATTCTTCTTCTTCTATGTGCCTTGTCCCTTCAGGACGTAGGCTATCATGGCCTTCTACTTTTCCCTATCCCTGGTGGCTCTGAGCACTCCTTCTACTGTCACACCATGCAATCCTCGTTCCGTCATCCACCTGATTAGGTCTTTCAAATATGTTATCCGTTGCTTTCCCCTGTCTCTTTTCCCCTCTATCTGGCCTGTTAGTGTCAGATTCTCCAGGCGCTCCTTCCTCATTGCATATCCCACGAACTTTAGCTGCCTCTTCCTGACGCTCAGTATTACTTTCCTTTTTGTTTCAATCATTTCCAAGACCTCATCATTGATCACATGCTCGATCCATGATATTCGCAGCATCCTTCTATAGAACCACATTTCAGTTGCTTCAAGTTTTTATAGCCAATAATAATAATAATAATAATAATAATAATAATAATAATAATATATATATATATATATATATATATATATATATATATATATATCTTGTAAATAGATGTTATTAGATTATGCCTTTAAGAAATGTCTTATTTCTTTTTATTCATTTTTTTAGTTTGTTTCGAATGATTAGTTTTTTTTTATAATGAGTGAATAATATTAAATGTACTTACTGAAAATGTGTATAATTTCCAAAGTTTATCCGAACATTTTGATCACTTTAAAGGAAGTAACGTAGCAGACTGTTTACCCGGTTTAGCGTTTATTATATTAACAGTCTAGTGTTTGAAATAAACGTGGTTTTACATGCTTCGGTGATAGAATGGATGTTATTCTCATGTGGATAAAATTAGCTTAACGTTCAAAGGTATTATAGTACGTGCTCACCACGTTGAAAGGTACATTGATAGTGGGTTGTCGTTGCTTGATGTAAATAGCCTCCAGAATATTAAATCTCTCTTTCTACTTTGTACTTGGATCGTAAGTGTACACTTCTATTATCGACCATAACCTGATAGCAATTAAAAAAGACGACGTGGGTTTCTGTCAGATGTTTATAAATTGCACTTTGCTTGGAGAGGTGAATCTCAGTCCATTTCAACTCGTGAAAGTTAAGAACATAAACTATCCAGCATGCGTCTGTATGTTTTCTTTCCTTAGATTTTTTGAGGGAGTAATTGCTTACAGTCAGTGGAATACTGATAGGAAGTCATTGAAGAAAAATGAGTTTGAGTTTGAGTTTTGTTTAACGGGTTATTTACTGTCAAAAATATGGGGTTTTAAGGTATTATTTATAATGTTTAATTATAGTGAAAAGGTTGATTTAGTCAGAATTTAATTAAAATTTTGTTTTTATTCTATATTTTAAAAAACTGAGAATGACTTATAGTTTTGTATTTAAAAATGTTTTGCTGAGAATAATTTTTTCTTTCAAACATTTATGATAATAGATTTTCCTTCAAAACTGTATTGGTAATATTTTCCTTCAAAAACGTATATTTTTTATAAAATTCGATTTTTATGCATATATTTCTATAAAAGTGTATTTTTATACTTTCATAGTGTTTTGATCCCAGTTTGGTTGGTTACCTATTTGCCCATAGAGGGACCTTAACAGGTGCTACCAATTCGGGTCAGAGTGGACCTCGGAACCACAGCATTTAAGAGGTGGTTCCATGCTCATCACAACCTTCCAATTAGAGACATTGCTGCCGGAGGCAGTTTAACGTCATACCCAGGACCTTAAAAAAAATTGAAAATGTAATAAATTTGTCGATATCAAAGATAGATTATTCATAGAAATTGTATAAAAAAATAGTGTGACTTAGCTGATTGATGTCACTTTCAGCAACCAGACACTTGAGTTTTATAGGCAGATTATATTTCTGTCCACTCCTCAGAGATATTTCTCAATTTATTGTTAATATTTAGAAATGATCATTTTTATATTGTAGTTCGAGATGTTATAGGCCCATTCGCGGATTTCTTGTTTTCAAAGGTGTTCGTTGTCACTGTCATTTGCTGTCGTTTATTATGTTATTTTACTTTCCCTCATTTCTTACGGAATATATGTGTTGATTTTGTGTTATTGTCCGTACAGAGTTTGATTGATAATTGTATTTTCTTTAATTTAGTATTTATCATTGCTTCGGTTTATGTGTGCATCTTGTAGTCTGGATTGATTTGGTTTTTACATATTCATTTTAATAAGTGCATTAGTAAATTAAGTATCTACTTACGTGTTTATTAGTAAAATGGATTCAAAATAGGTAAATTAAGGAATTACGCATAAATCTTAAACGAAGATTACTAGAGGCAACCGAATATTTGCCATTTCAAAAGTTTTTATTGTAAGCTTACATGACAACTTAAAACAGAAAACCATACAAAATATATTTGTCATACATTCTGATATAATAAGAATGTATATATATATATAGTCATTCGCAGACAGATCTGTTTTGCTGTATCACAGCTCATCAGTACGGTTAGACTCCGATTGCTTTTAAACTAGGGTTGAAACCCGACCGAATTGGCGTCAGTCGGCGATTTCACCATTGGGCTATTATATATATATATATATATATATATATATATATATATGTGTGTGTGTGTGTGTGTGTGTGTGTGTGTGTGTGTGTGTGTGTGTGTGTGAGGAGAAGGAGGAAAATGCATGAAGAAAGAGGTGACGAAATGAACAATCTTCAAATGCAGTTCTACAAATGTACATGAATCTTTTTATTCTGTATTTGTCTCCTTTCAATTTCATAGAAATGAATTGCAAAGGTTCTTGCGTAACAAATCCACGCAACAATATTTGCTTGTCTTTCTTTACGATACACAACAACAAATTTATGTCTGTTTAAGAATGAACATTCATAAACATATTTTGAATCCAGTGTTAGATCACGAATGCGTTTTAACAGAAGTCAAAAGTACGACAGTGAAGACATATTGGAAGTAGACAAAGATGCATCACATAAATAAGGCATTGATTTACGAGAGATAAATATGTTGTTAAGCAAAGAAAAGATTATTGAAGTGTTACGTGATATCTGTCCTGCTACTTGGCAGTGAATCTCAAAGATAAAGAAAAATTTGAAGCAACAGAACTGTTGTTCAACAGAAAGATGCTGGGGATACCATGGACAGAAGATATGAGCAACCACATAGTTTTTAGATAATAGAAACTAAAATGAAGAGGAAGTTCCGGAAAATGGTAAGGAGGAAAAAAGGTTTGGAAATTTTGATACACACAATACAGACTGTGGAAGAAAAAGAGAGAGAAATGCAGCGAGTAACATACTTGATGCGCATCACTAGGTCAGTGTTTGGTAAAAAGAAGAAAAAAAACATTAAAAACTACAAATATTAGGTGGGCATGATCGCCTACGTCATTAAGAGATTCGGCGCATAAATAAAATATGAACTGCTTACATTCCGTAGAAATCTAGACGTTATGATTGGTCTTTGGCTCTATAATAATAAATGTATTGTACGATGTTCCCGAAAGGTTGAAGTTATTTATTGAAGAGTTTAATACAAAATTTTCTCATTAAAAAATTTTATTTCTTCATAGACTATGATCAGTTTACTACTCTATCATTTCGCTTCATGAGATAAATAGATTGAATTATGTCTAGTTTACCAAAAAGAGAAGTTTTTTATACAATGTCTAATGTAGTTATCCTATTGTTATGATCGAGTTTACCAAAATGTTCGCTTAACCAGTTCCATGTCTGGCGAAGGTGGTGGAATTCCAGTACATGAAATCTTTTCAAGTTATCCAATGATGTGGCAAAGAACAGGCAGGAATGGACTCATGCCTTTTACGGAGCAATTCATGCAAAATGAACGTAAATATCAGCCGTCCGGGCATCAAAATCGATTTTCGGATGTCGGCGGTTTATAACGTTTAACATAACGCCACACTGCACCTAAATATTAAAGTGTAAGAAAGATGATATTAGAATTGCTGGTCGGTATTCACTGAAAATATACATATGAAGTTATAAGAAACTTTTCTGACAAGCACGCAGTTATGGACAACTGATATGTCCACATACGCGCATGTGTATATAAAACAAAATTTGTAACAAAGTTCCTTAAATACATCAAGAAAATCAAAACTCTGGTTAGCATTTACATACACCTTTTATTTACGTGTGACTCCAATTTAATCAAGACGTGTTCTCGGATTTATATTCAAATTTAACTATTTTGCTAGAGAAAATGTTCTTACTGTTTTACAGTAGATGGAATTGGAATCCATCGTTTTGTTCTACACGATACAGGAATTTACAACATATATACATATTATAAAATTCAACATTTTAACTCATCTTTCATCCTGATTTATTTAAAGACTAGCAGTATAGCACGGGGTTGCTCGGGTGTAATGAAAGCTTTAAAACTAATCCATGGTGCTGGAGCTCAAACTCTTTGGACGTTGGCACGAAAGACTAAAAAGCAATAGTTGTTTCCAGTTAAAGCGAAATCGTATACTGAAAGAAAAATGAATGGATGTAAGTCAAATTTTAAAGCTTGGTGAGAATCGGTTAAAAATTGTGGATTTGTACAACGGACATACAGACAGATAAACAGACACACACACAAACATCTTGCCTTTTATATATATATATATATATATTATCGATTTTCTGCACTATTGTAAGAACTGCAACATTCAAACTTATCAATATCGTTTCTTATGTCTTTGTCTATGAGCGTATCATATTTGAGTAAAATCGGACCACTCCTTCTATAATCTGATTTTTTCGATTATCAATTTTCGATATTTATCGGGGGTACCTCGACACAAAACATAGCTACGAACACTCGCAGACACTTATACTGCAACCGTGTAAATCTCCAAGAAAATCTGTTCAGCCGTTTCGGAGTCTATAGGTAACGGCAACACACACAGACACGCACACACATACACACATACACACAGAAAAATTTCCATTTATAAAATAAGTTTAGATTGTAAATTTGAAAAGTTTTCAGTTTATTTTATTAATCATTAAAACCTACAGAAAGTGTTAGTGTCATTAGAATGTATGGTGTTACTGGATTTGAAAGAGAATGAGAAAAAATGTGTTAGGTGTGTTGAGGAAAGGAGAAAAAATTATCAGATATTAAAAATGCAGAAGATAGCGATTGATGGCGCATTTATAGTTTAGAAGATTTTAGTCATCGGGGAAGTAAGAAATGAGAAGGAAGTTCCTCAGGTGAGAAGTATCAGAAAAAAAAAAAACTTTTAAAGTAAAAGTGGCGGTTGCATCTAGCTGCTAAATCAGGAAAGTACTGAGACCTATTTGGGAAATTAATTGGAGTAGATAGACTAAACTATCGCCCGGTTCACAATCCACCCACGTCTATTGAACAGGTGAAAAGGCTCATCCCTTGTTCCCTGTTTAGGATATGGTTTCCGGCTTTCTCTTTTCCAATCTTTTCACTCTTTTCTTTTTTTTTTCTTTTTTCAATTGGAGTAGATAGACTAAGCTATCGCCCGGTTCACACTCCACCCACATCTATTGAACGGGTGAAGAGGCTCATCCCTTGTTCCCTGTTTAGGATGTGTTTTCCTGCTTTCTCTTTTCCAATCTTTTCACTCTTACGTAGCCCCCTGCGCATCAGTGGCGTTACCGCCTTGCTCGGGGTGATATGATTAAAAAAAATAAAGACATTGGAAAGATCATAAATCATGATCCGAAGAACTTAGGTTCAAGGATAAAAGTCTAGGAGACAGTTGATATAGAAAAAAATATGGCGGTTATATCTAGTTAGTTCAAAAGTAAAACTATGAAATCCAGTTGCCAATGTAGTTGCACGTTTAAATTCATGTAGTCGGAACACCAGGGAAGAAAGCTTCTCCGATCTCTTACCATGAAAATATTTCTAGATGTAAGCAAATTACGTCTTATATGTAAGACATTTCTAAGACATAGGGATATCACGTCACATATGTAAGAATGTGACTAAAGTTAAGCTGTCTGTTAAAGATCGAATATTATAGATTCATGACGAGATGAACAACAGGAATACCAGACGAGATATGTATTTAATATTCACTGTATTGAATGCACGGACGAAGGGTAGATTCATAAATGTGCACGATGGATTCTGGCACTACACGTTGAACCAACGTTCCTTGCAGTAGATGTAGGAATTAATTAGACATGGTAATTCCAATTTATGTCAGAAACGTAAAACCAAGAAAGCGTGAAGGTCTGTAGTTTAGCATCAGCGATGCCGATAACAATCAAAATAGTTTCTAGGTCGTGATTAAATGAAAGCATTTTTTGTTTTTGAGGTATTCAATTTAGAGGTCTTTTTTTAAAAAATGGGTAAAAATGGCATTAATTATTGTTATTTGACGGTGACCTGATTTCGGAAAAGAACATAGGGCAAGTTTAGAAACCAAAAATTATTTTCCGTTTAAGAAGGTAGGATAAATTAGAATAATTTTCCTATGTAATTCACTCGATTCAAATATGAACTTTATAGTTTAGAAAAGAGAGGACTTTAGTTTCACTGACAGTTGTAGAAGATGATCAAATCTAAACGTTGATCTAAAAGAATAATGTCGCCGAAGCACAGGTTATGGCAGAAAAACTCATCTATATCATTTTGAAAGAGTTACTTATTTTAGAACAATTTCATACGTAAATCTATACAACGTTTCTGTGTTTTACGATTTTACAGTAAAAATATTGTTTCTTCTTCTGTGTAACGTGTCCATTCAAGATACAGGCAATCATGACCTTAAACATCTCCCTGTCCTTACTGTCTCTTAACACGCTTTCTCTTGTTACCACTTGCAAACCACTCTCTGCCATCCATTTCCTCAAGTCCATAAAGTACATTACGTGTTGTTTTCCCCGTCTCCCTTTACCTCCATCTCACATATTATTGTCAGATTCTTCGAGCTGTCCTTCATCATTACATGATCCAGAAACTTCAGCTGTCTTTTCCTGATATTATGTATAATTTTCTTTTTCTTTTCCATCTTTTCCAAAACCACATAGTTGTTTACATATTTGGTCTATGTTATCCTCAGTATCCTTCTGTAGAACTACATTTCTGTTGCTTCAACTCTCTCCTTCATCTTTGAAGAGATTGTCCATTATTCGCTGCCATGTTGAAAAACAAACATCGCATAGCAATCTAATATTATCTTCTTTGTTTCCAGCGAGATTTTTCTGCCTTGCAATACTTTACTCAACTTATGGAATACATCTTTTGCTTTGCCAATTCGTATTTGAATCTCACTGTCACACTTTCTCTCCTTCATTAGAAGACTTCCCAGAAAATTAGTTTTCTCTACTTGCTTGATTTTAGTACCCCAATCTTGTAGTCGGTATTTTAGGCTCCTCTTTTTATCGATATAGTGCACCTAATTTCCATCTCCGATTTTCTGCTAAAAACGCAGTTAAAAGACTCAACTTTTAAAAGAAAGTTAATGATCGACAGAAACGTAATAGTTTTGCAGTGTGAAATAGGTGACCGGTAACAAATCTAAAATCAGGTATGTCTCGAAAAAATGCGGAGAGGTGTATCTGGTAGGAATGAAAAGGCATTTTATCGTATGATCTCTTTCTATGCAATCAGACGTTGATTTACGATATATACTGTTTGGGATGTGCATTGTGGTACAGTGGATATCGATTTGGAACAAGAAATCGGGGTGCCGAGTTCGAATTCTTGTTGAATTTGTTGCATTCACGTACGCACAAATACCCTTGGGAAAGGTATTAATCCGTCTCTTCCCTCCAGTTATGGGTTAAATAATAGAACGGATTGGGTTCTATAGCCTCGGTTAGCAACCAGTCTACCGCAGAAAGCAATGGTAATCTACTACGAATCATCTTTTGCCCAGTCAGTCATGTCTATTTCGAGACATGATCGCCCAAGCGTGTATCACGTATGGCACGTAACTGACTGACTGATTGTTTAAAACAGTATTAATTGCAATTTTTTATTTGTTTGTGTTTTACGATTATCAATCATTTGCAGGTTAGATAATGTCACAAAATGTATTTAGTTTGTGACAAATTGTTTATATATATATATATATATATATATATATATATATATATATAACAGTGTATTGCTAATATATTTTCAAATAAGTAACACAAACCTGGTGGTAGAAAAAGTTGATATTGAGACGAGTCAATATAACAAACCTGACTTGACTCCCAATAGTTAGGCACTGGCCGATATCCACGTAGATTGTGTAAGAACCGCGTTCTAATCTGTTATCCCCGTAAAAATATTTTGATTAAAATCAGAAACCAATAACAAACGTGCGAATTGTCCATCGTATATAGGTCGCCTTCAATCAAAATAAACCCATTGCTTATATCCCTGCACTTACATATTACCACATACGTCACCTCCTATATATTTCTCTTCACTGAAAGAACTTCCAAAGAAGAAATCGCTTCCATCAAGTCATAACTCAGAAAGAAGGTATTCTCTCAGTGAATAGTAACATAATTCATCGAGGCCTTTGGTTAATTCGATACATATTTATCTTCTTCTTCTTCTATGTGCATTGTCCTTTCAAGTGGTAGGCGATCACGTCTCCCTATCACTGGTGTCTCTTAGCGTGCTTTCTCCTGTAACAGCATGCAACCTCCGTTCTGTCATCTATCTGCTCAGGCCCTTCAAATATGTTATACGCTGCCTTACTCTCTCTATTTTGTCTCTGTCTAACCTGTCATATATCTGAAGCTTTCTTCTGTAGAACTAAATCTCAGTTGCTTCAATTTTTACCTTCATCGTTGATGAAATTGTTCAG
Source organism: Ascarosepion bandense (assembly GCA_037127315.1). Classification (NCBI taxonomy): domain Eukaryota; kingdom Metazoa; phylum Mollusca; class Cephalopoda; order Sepiida; family Sepiidae; genus Ascarosepion; species Ascarosepion bandense. The sequence continues at coordinate 952,880 of JBBBDQ010029075.1, read as the reverse complement.
CATTCACTGCCATATTGAAGAACTGACATCACATAGCAATCCCTTACACTCTTCTTTGTTTCTAGTGAAAGTTTCTTCTCTCTTAATACTTTAATTAGCTTCATTATGCGTCATTTACCATGCCAATTCGCCTTCGGATCTCTGTGTTACACTTTTCATCTTCTGTTAGAACCTTTCCCAGGTATTTAAATTTTTGTACCTGCTTGATTTTAGTATCCCTCACTTTTATTTGGCATTTTTTGCTGTTCTTTTTCCTGATGAACATGCATCGGGGTTTTTTTGCAGTTTGTTTGATTTGTTTAAAGGCTTTTACAAGGTTTTTGAAGCTTTTTCCGTGTTTGACAATCAGCACTGTTTCATCTGAGAAACTATTGCATTTTAAATTGTGGCCTCCGATTACATATCCTGGCATAACTTCTAGAGTCCGCAAAATAGTCTCGCTGTACAAACTGAATAGATCCGGCGAAAAGGCAAATGCTTGTCTAACGTCCCTTTCACTTTTTTGTTCTAAATACGTGTGACTAAATAAAATTTTCTCATTTATAAGTCCCTTAAATGAGGAAACGTTGTAGTTCATTTGATTTATAAAGTCCCTCAAAAGAGGAAACGTTGTAGCTAAGTTTTAATTTTGTCTTTATTCATGATGCACCTTTACGGATATATTTTAGTTACATCTGATTTTTCAACACACACACACACACACACACACACACGACTGACGCCAATTCGGTTTGGTCTCCATGATGGGTAAAAAGCAATCGGATGTCGAACAGTACTGATGAGCTGTGATACAGCTAAACAGATCTGTCAGCATATATATATATATATATTGAAATCCGAAAAATTTATAAACTCAAACTTTTCGCTACTCAACTATCAAAAGTATGAGTGCTAAATTCATTTTTAGACAGAACATTGAATAAATTGTAAAAGAGTATCTTAAAAAATACCTGCGTTTTACATTTAGACTATAAATTTACATCATGTACTTGCAAACATCTTCGTGTTTGCAATTTAGAATTGGCTATTTATTTAAACATTAAAGGAAATTATGTAAATTCAAAACTGAAGATTACTAAAGGAACTCAATTACTTTTCGCTGAAAATAAATTTTAATAGCTACCAAAAAGCTATTTAGTAAAGATAAATATTTAATTTCCTTCTCAAAACGTACAAAAATTTCCGACGCATTTGTGTCTAGAGCGTGTTTTTACTTTCATTGAAATAAGAAAATGTGTTTTTTTTTGTGTATTTATATGGAAGTTCGTTCGTTTTATTTTATACATTTAATTCAAGTTCAAAACAGTAAGAGAAGAAATTCCATTTAAAATGTAACTTAACTTGGGTAAGGTTGTTATAAATATCGTAAGGAAATGATATATTGATCATGATATATGCAACAAACCTAACACAAAATCCACACACAACACACAGACACACACACACATTATATATATATATATATATATATATATTTTTATATTTAAAACAAGAAATTTATTGTGAGTCTCACCGGCCTTTTCGCCCAACATCGCGTCTGGAGAAAAATTGTTGGAAAATTAATTAAGCGGAAAGAAGAGTAACGACGAAAAAGAAGAGCAAAAAAAAGTAAAACGTGATAAATAAATGCACAAACACACACACACACACAAATATATACATAGATATATCAATATATAATAAATTACATATAAATATATATATATTATGTGTGTGTGTGTGTCTCTGTGTGTGTGTGTGTGTGTGTAACATCGAAGATAAGGGGACTAAGGTGCAAATAAATAGCGAGGGACAATTAAAATAAAACAAAATATCCCACAACAAATTTATATACTTTACAAAATCCTTCCTTCGGCAGAGAGAAGGTTTTGCGTAATTATATAGATACTGATTCCAAAATCTTGAAAATATTCTTGGACCAGCATTATAAATACCTTTTTATGCATTCTTGTAGGACTTGGCACATGCTATATTCTCCACAACGACTATGAAATTATTATGTTGTCAATAATAACAAAATTACGTCAATAATGAAATGTGGGATTGCAAGCGTGTCTTGATGCTTGAACTATATATGTGTGATTTCTGAGTTTTCAAGAGAATACAAACATGCATATATATATATATATATATATATATATATATATATACATATATATATATATGTGTGCGTGTGTGTGGTTATGGGAGGTATACCACCTTACATTTAGAAAAAGTAATCAATCAGAAAATAAGATTTAATAACATGTGTTGCTTTCCCTTTACATATATGGAATCGGCTACTGCTCAAAATCTTGTGGAGAATATAGCATGTGCCAAGTCCTATAAGAAGGATTGATATAAAAGTATACATGATGCTGTTTCCAAGAATATTTTAAAGATTTTGGAATCAATATCTATATAATTACGCAAAACCTTCTCTCTTGATGCAACAATTTCTTTTCTCGAAATTCCCGCCTCTGGAAATACTTTATGTCCTTAACAACTACAATCTTTAAAAATTTAAAATAAATATCAATGATCACCTTATATTTTCTTGAATCTCGTTCAAATTTTGTCCTTTCCTAATGAATCTACATAGTCTGTCTTTTCTCTTACTTATACTCTCTGTAACACCCTCTGCGTACAACTAGCATTTTCTCCTTGTCTGGTGAAAATTATTAAAATATGTCGGATAACGCGAAGATTTTCATAGCAAGAATCATCTACGTCACGAATACGGGAATAACATTTCAAGTATACTTTTGATGCTTAAAAAATGTCAGTAGATATGGTATTGATTGGCCAGACGAGAAAAATAAAATTTTATTTAAAAAGCCATGTACCGAATAACATTAAATATTGTAATTATCTTTTGCAGGTTACACGAAGAAATTTACGTATGAAAAAAAATATCTCAATTCTAAAAAGATCTTCAAAGGAAAATAAATCCACTATGTCATGCGTTGTTGTGAAATTTCAAATTAGCTAAAATGTCAATGTCGATTTTATAATCTACGAAGACATGATAAACTAAGAATGCGAAAGCTTCGAATACAAAGGATTAATATTGGACAACTTTTAGTATCTTATCTTGCACAGCGCCTAAAATCAAGCAGAGATGCATGAATAAGAGCAATAATTGAGTAGAAATATGAATAGAGAAAAGTCATGAAAATGTATTTGTATATATTAAATATAAAACGTGATACTCCAAAATCAATACAGAATCAGTAGTCAATTAAAATGATGAACTATGAATTTCAAATTAGGTTATCAGTCATCTTTATCTTTTCAAATGATTTCTTCAGAGTGATTGACATGAACGTGACTGAAGTGTCTTCTTCATCGAAATGGAATGGTAAAGTTTTATAAATATAGAAAACAGAAGTCTGAATGAAACTATGAATTATGATAATATATGCCAAATACAGGCCGCGGATACTAGAATCAAGCAGGCACAAAAATTTAAATGCCTGGAAGGTGTTATAACAGAAGACGGAAAGTGTAACACAGAGATCCGAAGGCGAATTGGCATGGCAAAGGAAGAATTCCAGAAGTTGAGTAAGGTATTAAAAAACAGGACAATTTCGTTAGAATCAGGGAAGAGAGTACTGGATTGCTATGTGGTGTCAGTTCTTCAATATGGCAGTGAATACTGGACAATATCATCAAAGATGATGAAGAAACTGGAAGTAACTGAAATGTTGTTCTCCAGAAGGATGCTGCGAACATCATGGATCGAGTATGTGAGCAATGATGAGGTCCTAGAAACGGTGGAAGCAAAAAGTAAATTAATACTGAGCATCAGGAAAAACAGCTGATGTTTCTGCGACATGCAATGCGGAAGGAAGTCTTGGAGAACCTGATACTAACAGGCCCGATACAGAGAAAAAAAGAGATAGGGGAAAGCAACGGATAGTGGAATGCCATGAACACCTACATCATGAAGGAACAGGAGCACATAGAAAAAGATTCCTTAAATCTCCACCGTTGTAATGAGCTCTCCACCAATCGTTTCTGTCAATAGCTGTCGTTTGTCCGAGATTGTGTCTCTTACAGATCCATTCCTTGATCTTGTCATTCAATTATTTCTTCTATCTCCCTTCCTCCTATCTTCCACTAAGGATCCTTGAAAAAAGTCTTTGCAATGCCATCCGGTCGTGTTACGTGAATATATCATCTCAGCTTCCCTTACTTCAGTGAAGTGAAAAGTATTCCCGGGGGCTCATATCCTGCGGAAAGTTACTGCCTACCCTGTCGTTAGTGATGTGGGCTGGGATTGAGATGCCTAGATCTAAAAATGCATTCGGCAGCTAGTAAACTGCCATAAGAATTGTAACAATAAAAAACAATTTGGTTGGTATAGTCGTTTACTTGGTTTTTCAAGGGAAGCCAACATCTTCCTAGCAAAACCCCTCTAAAATGTTGCACTCTTATAGATACCAACCGACTCTGCGCCGATCACTTTCCTCCTGCCTTAATAAACTTTCCTTTGCTCTTTTTTAATCATTTTCGTAGTAAATGTTCTAATGAAAATTCCTCTTTGATATCTTAAATTCATGATTTTTTTAATCGTATCACCCCAAGGAAGGCGGTGATGCCACTGATGTGCAAGGGGCTACATAAGAGTAAAAAGATTAATTAGAATCGAGTGAAGACGAAGACGGACCAGATAGAAAGGAGCAAGAGAAGAATGGGTATACAGCTGTGATGACAGTTGCAAAGTTGGAGAGAAAGGAAAGGATATACAGGGTGGTGAAAGAACTAGATTCAAGTGTTTAATAGATGATTATTGACATTGCATTGAAATTCCTGGATGCTGTACCAGTCAGGAATGCAAGAATATGGAAGCGGGTTCCACAGGCGGGAAGTGCGAGGGAAGACGCTGCAGGAGTAGAATAGTAGTCTGCATTTGGTTAATCTAAATGTGAATGGGTGGGACCCAGTTGCCAATCTGGTGGCACGAGTAAAGACCTGTTGCAGAGGCACCAGTGACTTAATTTTGTTGGAGCAGAAACCATGAAAGTATTTATAGAACAGACAAAGGGTGGCCACATCTCGTCGGTGGGGAAGTGGCTGTAGTCGAGCCGCTAAGTCGGTACCTATCACATTACTGATTCTCCTTTGGAGCCTGTCGAGAACACTCAGATGAACAGTAGGGTCGCCTGACCATATATGGCAGCAGTATTCCATGCACGGACGAATGGTTGATTTGTATATATGCAGGATGGATTCAGGCGGGAAGAACATCCTGGTCCGACACAGCGACCCAAATTTCTTAGCAGTGGATTTTGCTATGGACTCAATGTAGTGGTTCCATTTGAGATCAGAAGAGAGGAGAAGGCTGAGGAGGCGCAGTGTATTGCTTTAAGGGAGACTCGCTTGATCCATGCTTATG